>OZ010737.1:43049723-43509723 GCA_963932295.1 Tipula lateralis
TTCTATGAAACATCTCGCGATGTACACCAGGTGTTCTTGGATTACAAGCAAACCTATGAAAATCAGTCAAGTGAGACTATGGTATGCGCTAGAATATTTAGGAATATCAAAGAAATACGTACATCTGTGTAAAATGACAGTAACGCAGTTCTAATGTTGTGTCAAAGTTCTGAACAGGCTATTGAGAATTTTTGCAATTACTTCTTGTTCGACAAGGAGATGCGTTGACCCCGATACTCGCAGAGGTCGCTGTCGGTGACGATGGCTCCATGGTGTTGAGAGTGATCTGGCAACTCTAGTTGTTTGCAGTAATATGAAGCTCGCTCGTAATCGAAACCGGTGGAGTCAGATTGATTGACACGGTATGGGCCAACAATGGCCTGTAAAAGCCACTAAAAAAATATTTATAACTTTTCCAAAAATGTTGTGGCATTTGATCAATCAGTCTTCATCTGGCAATAAGGGAGATGTGTCGATACAAGTATCTTTCATATACTGTTATCTACGGCTTGACTGATGCTTCATATAGATGCCATATATACAGTGTTCCGTGAGGTTAAACTTCCAGTTAATGCTATATTGGATGGTTATTTCGTGGCTTTTAGAAAATTGGTTTTACTGCCGCTGAACATTGTGTTACAATTACCTTGGCGTGAGGTGCAACTGTTTGAAGCTTCAATAATGTTGCCATTGGCACTCCCAACTCTTTCGCGGTTCGCTTATTTACGTCCTTACCTTATGATTTGCAGACAAATCGAGGACGATCGATATAGGTCAGATTTTCCTAACCATCTGAACATTGCATAGCTTCATGACAGCCTATAGTACTGACATGGAAGATGGGTCGGCCCATGGATTCTGCACTTCAACAGGGGGTCATAGTTGTGTTCATTCACCCCATCGATCTTAATCTCATGGTGAAAAATCCTTTTTTCTCCCGCTCCAACTGCCACAGCTTTAACCACTGCGCCACCTGGGCGGTGTCTTACCGATGTTGATAAAATAAATTAGAACAGTTGCAATATTGTTGAGTATATCTGTTTGATAGGGTTAGTTTTGTCAACCAAGCTTATCTGTTTCATGTATACAGTTGTATACAACGCGTTGAGCTGTATAGTTTGGTCATAAACATCTTATTATTCATGATCTTTTACAAAGTCTCATTATAGTAAGCATCACCCGCTATAAGATGCCAAATAAGCGATAGTGGTTCTTAAGGACTCCAAGTACTAGAAGCTAAGCGCTTCTGTTAGATTTTCCATTCCATGAATAGTGGATCTGTAAAAATCAAAGAAGTACGACATCGCCATAAAATCATCTTCGGAACATTATATGTTGGGTGAACTGTTATTGGCGTGAGAAACTGATGATTGTTTAGGTGAGAGCTTGGAACAATATATTGCATTCTACTTTCAATTAGATTTTCATACGTTGTTAGTCATAGATGGGTCATAGACTGGTTAGAGCAGCATCTGTTTTTTTGGTGCGCTTATCAGCGTTCCACCAAAATTATAGAAAAAGCTTGCCGTACGTGAATTGCTGTTTTCAAGGAATGTAGATGTAGATGTAGATGTAGATGTAGATGTAGATGTAGATGTAGATGTAGATGTAGATGTAGATGTAGATGTAGATGTAGATGTAGATGTAGGTGTAGATGTAGATGTAGATGTAGATGTAGATGTAGATGTAGATGTAGATGTAGATGTAGATGTAGATGTAGATGTAGATGTAGATGTAGATGTAGATGTAGATGTAGATGTAGATGTAGATGTAGATGTAGATGTAGATGTAGATGTAGATGTAGATGTAGATGTAGATGTAGATGTAGATGTAGATGTAGATGTAGATGAAGATGTAGATGTAGTAGTAGATATAGATGTAGATGTAGATGTAGATGTAGATGTAGATGTAGATGTAGATGTACATGTAGATGTAGATGTAGATGTAGATGTAGATGTAGATGTAGATGTAGATGTAGATGTAGATGTAGATGTAGATGTAGATGTAGATGTAGATGTAGATGTAGATGTAGATGTAGATGTAGATGTAGATGTAGATGTAGATGTAGATGTAGATGTAGATGTAGATGTAGATGTAGATGTAGATGTAGATTTAAATGTAAATGTAGATATAGATATTCATGTTGATGTAGATGTAGATTTCACTGAAGATGTAGGATATCAATGTTCAATTCAACCTGAACTTATAATATTTTGCAAATCTGCAAAATGCATTTTGCAAATGTAACAAAAGACTTTCTACGAAGAACAAGGTTGTAACAAAAGACATACCTTCGCGTTTTATATTAATAATGAAAATGTGTATCTTATTCAATTCTGCAACATCATTTTAAGATTGTACATAACAACAGAGTATTGCAAATAAGCAAGACCCGGCAAAAAATCACAACGCGGAACGAACACGAGGATATGGCAGAAAAATATAATTTATATCTTCCTATTCCCAGCTTTATGATATTTTTTCTTCAAACAGGAAGTAAATTATTTATAAATAAAAGAAAGAATCCAACCCAACAGCAAATTTTCCTTTGCATTCTTCGGTTCGCAAACTCATTGGGGGTGGTACAAAATAAATTGTAAGTAATGATAACACACACACACACAGACCAAAAAAAAATAATAACAAATTTTCTTCCTGTCGAAAATTCATAAATATTTATTAACAATTTTCCTTTTTATGTTGTTACGTTTGTCGGTATTTTGGTTTATTATATAACAAATTAATTTTGTACGTTGGTCAAATCGTGTCAGTGCCACGGAAATTAGTGGGCAGATTTTCTTTCGTTGATTATTAATGACAACATCACAGAAATTTGATTTAAATGGCTGTGACAACAGAATGGGAAGAAGAGCAGTTAGATAGCGGATGAACTCTGACCATGGGGTGGCATTGAATGACAGAGTTGCATGGGATTGGGTGAATATGATGCTGTGTCAAATTACAGATCATATAGTTCTTGCTTTGCAAGATTGTCGTAAATAATTTCTTCGATTTAAATGAATAAATTCAATTGAATGGCATAATATCACATATCATGACAAGCTTAATTAATGCCTTTAATTTAACTCGATGCACTTTTGAATGTTTGCTATTGTATATGGTCGTTAATTTATGGTGTTACGTCATATACTTTTGTATTGTTGTGATACAGTAAAAAAATGTGGCGGAATCAACAAAGTGACATATGCTATGATAAGAGATCATGTATTTATATCGTCAATTATCTATCAGCTTCTATAAATTTATGTTTATGCGATGGTGCTATTTTTAGATAGGCAAACACTTTATTAATGAAAGCCTTGATCGAATGTCAGTTGATTCATATACGATGTGACACTATTCATTCATTGGACTAGTGTGAGTTTTATGTTGAACTAGATCTGTGTTATTTTTGTCCGTTGGTAGATAGCTGCTCACATACTAATCAGCTCGAAGGGTTCGGTTCTTTTTAGTTCCCAAATTACGATGTAAATTACTATTTCGAATGTACCAGGGTGCATTGACTAAACTCCAAATTTTTTTTTCTCAAAGTTTTGTTTAAGATTGATTTTGGTATTCTTAGTACAACCTCAAAGCTGAATGCCATGTAGCCAGATCGGCCTTAGAAACTGACTATAAATCTGGTAATATGGTTGCATATGCTTAATGACGTTCGTCCAATTAGTCAGTACAATTTAAGTCTATATTTAAGATCAAATTTTTTTCTTCTTCACATGCTCTCTCCATTAAAGCTTAATATCAAGTGTCATATCCCAGTATTTAGCAGAGTTCTCGTAAGGTCACATCATTTAAACTGACTGGAGGGAGATTAACCAATGGTTTGTTAAGTTTCATTTTCCATCGCTTGGTCCACTGGGTCCAATTTCATCACTTGTTCATTGAAGTTTATTCGCCGCCTCTTCCACAGTTTGCACTGTTGCTAGTATAGCGGTGTCGTCAGCAAAAGTTGCTATGCCTACGTGATCGGACTGTGGTATATTATCTATATATATAGTAGATATAGGACTGGTCCTAGAACGCTGCATTAAGGGACTCCTGATCTTACCTATCTCAGTCCCCAAAACACATCTTCAAGTCTTACTCTAAAAAGCCTTTCAGATTATGATTTCAAAAGACCAACATATAGTCCCGGTAGCATAACATTTAGTTGATGTTTTAAGCCTTTATCGAAAGCTGCTGCCACATCCAAAAACAAAGTCAAACAAATTTGTTTATCTTCTTACGCCTTTTCTATAATACCTGTAGTTCTATGAATCTGATCAATTGTTGAATGCATCTGAATCCAAATTGGTGATCCAGTATTAGGTATCTGGTTTCGGTAACATAATAATTTCCGCAACTTTCTAGGCAGAGGGAACATCCTGTAATCTAAAAACAGCATCTTGCCTAATGCTGTTAGTTTAGAATTAGCTTTCTTTTCTAGTTGGTTTAGAATTTCGCCTTTGCTAACCTCAGATTGAATTTTATTACAGATTCCCACGACCCGTCACTTCGCTTAGTAGGAGGAGTCTGCGTAATTGGGGTTTTTATACTTTTTGTTGCCTTCCAGATAGAGTCCGTATTTTCATCAGCAGTCCATTTTCCAAGATACATAGAAAACGACTTTTCATTTAGCTTCTAAATTTCTCACTTAAGCTGTTGTGATTTGTTAGCTAGAATCGTCTTGTCAGATGGACTCCTCCTTTGTTACCATATTCTCCAAGCTTCCCTCGAAGGCAAGAGTTGGTCTCGTTTCCTTTCTAATTATCTTGTCGCTTATGGAAAGTATAACTGCGAATGATCAAAGTCCGTATATGAATTATTCTTTACTTAAATAAAATCGCTTGGAGTGAATAGGTTAGGAGAGACGGTTTTGGGACACATTCGACTATCGTGGTTCAATTGTCGACTTTTTTAGGTATTAAGCTGTGTGAGGGACCATTAAAAGTTGGGAGCTTTCGAATACGATAACTGGTTTAAACTTTGAGTCTTAATATAGATTCGTAAGGCCGAGTACCTCCGAACGATACAATTGCAACTGGTCTAAACCTGTTCAACTCCGGTTTTAAGGGAAAGAGATAATATTCGAGTACCGTTGAATTGAGGCTCGCATTAGTCAGGTTCAATCAAATAGTCATCTTCTTAACAATGATGGTCTGATATAGCTCATGGCTTCAAAAAGAATGAAACTAGGTTAGAGCACGTTTGAAAAATTAAAATCCACTCGGTCTATCGTGTAAAAAAATACTCCAAGAACTACCTATTACTCAAAATGATTTAAAAAGTAGATTTTTTCGATTCCACTGGGAATTTGATGAAGTCAGTGATAATTGTCATATAATCAATGAAAATCGGTTGATTTTTCCGCATATTGTTTGTATCCCGGCTTAAGGTTTCTTAATAAAATGTAGAACCTCTGAATAATTTTTCTTCCACCTTACTGAAATCCATAAGGCCCCTAAGGCATAGTTTCACCTTTTTCGTTAGCTGTAAAGCTTCGACAGTATACGTAAATGAGAAAAGTAAATCAGATCCAATGTTTGTCAATATAAGACAGCTATTAGACATTATCAAGCTTAGTGTTGACAAAATCTGCCTAGTTTTAACACTTATGAGGTTTATTGGGCCAAATGATATACTGATAAAATAGTATCAGGTTCTTTCTGAAGAGCAATTCTTCTTTGGATGGTTCTTTCACTTTTCAATCCCATTTGCAGAATTATAGCAATACGTGCCATGTCGAGTGAGTCCATTGGAATGAATCTTGCACGTATATTATTATTATACATGCTATCGAAATACCAATTGGTGAATGCAGCCTGACTATGTTCATGATATTCATTATTTCAGAAATAATCAATGGACTTGCTGAGATATGGTTTGTTCTACTAGGGTTTGTTGAACGGACCCGATCCGGCTGATACTGTACAGTTGTTTTTTTATACACATTGGCGTAGGCTCTACCATCAAACACAGTTAACTTACATGGTGCCAGGTTGTTTTCTTGAATTAGGCCAAAACAGAGCTAATCTGAATCAGAAGGAGTTAAATCGTGATGATAATTGAGCAGACTGAAGGCTATTTCAAAAATACTTATTTAGTCTCTATAAACGTGTATTTGGAGATTTGGCGCCCTCAAGCTTTATGTTTTGCTGATTTATTATTATCAAACAAAGAGATGGGCTTAGAAAGCCAAGCCATGTTCAGTCCGAATATTTTCTTCAATATATTGATGGAAAATGCCCAGACTGGCCAAGTGCTGTAGAGAAGAGAGTGGCGCCAGAATCCAATGAAACGACAGAAATCACGGAGAATTCTGCTCTGTTATTAAACTGGATTTGATGTCGGGAGAAGGAATTTCCTGTAAACCCGGATCGTGGGCTAGGATTCTTGTGGAACCTAGATATAGATTTGCTATATTTTTCTACTAACTGCAATCTGTAAACTTGGTTGGAGGAAGTAACGGTCGATTATAGATCAGGTGTCATAATATGCAAAATAACAAAATTGTGAACGGGAGGCATAATAAGCAACGTGGCACTGGTAGATCAAAGGTTTATAATAAAAACGTCGTCAAGAGGACGGTTTACCGAAGACCTTGAAGAGCTTTTTTAGTAAATCATTAATCATTTCCATCTCCTCGAATATTATTAGCGTTCTTTCAATTAAACATTCTGATAAAAGAGGTTGAGAATTGGTTGAGGTGAAGTTTACATCCGTTAAGTTAGGCTAGAATGTACAAACGAGGCAGTTCAACTTTTAGTGGCACGCAGAAGAACTTGCTTGTCAGAGTATAACATGCCGTTCATCTAGCTGAGAGGATATTTTAGGACAAATTACTTTTGTATCTGTCATGATACAAAGAACTAAACAAAAATAATCATTTATTTGATTTGCAGTTCCAGCCTTGACTGAAATATCGTAGTATCACTCTTTTATGACCTTGGTATCTCAGTGGGAGTGATGTGAAGAGTTTCAAAAGTTATGAATAATTCAAGTAGAGAGGAAAAGAAAAAACAAGCGTTACACCCTATGGCTGTACGGGACAAGGTTTGTCTATATCTGTCTCTCTAGTTCGTTTTTTTCATACATTCTGGAAACCAAGGGCGTACGGTTATATGTCTGGTTTCATGGTTCCATACCAGTCAATAGTATTGATTGAAAAGATAGAAGGGGATACTTGTACAGGGGAGTAATAACCATTTTCCCATTAGGTTATGTTTATATATTCAGGGAGAATTGAATCAACACAGCCATGGATTATATATATTTTTCCGCAATAAGATGAAGAAGCGGTGAAAACGTCTATCTGTCTATCAAGGAATTTCTACCTTTTTTACTTTAATATGTTTGTACATAAAGGTATTAAATAGATTTTCTTGTGAAAATAGAAAAATTTTCATTTTATGTTATATTCAAGCTTCATGTATGTACATATGTATATATGTTCATGAGTACATATCCAGCATAAAATGAGTTGTTGTTGCAAATATATTTCAGTTGAAGTTTGTTTGTAATACACGAGTACTTTGCTCTATTTAATGTACCAAAATGTAGATTTGGAAACTTACATGTTTCTCAAATTATATGTACATCCTCGTATATAACATTTGTAACATATGACGTACTCACATACTGTTCATCTCTATATTTATTGTTCGTTACTTACAAATACGTGTTCCTCGGTTTTATTAAATTAAAAATCTTTAATGGAAAATTAATTGCTCGTCTTGTTAATAGGATAATAAAAATAATCATCCTGATATCAATTTATGTATAGGAGTAGTGTAAACTAGATGCACAGGAGACTATTTGGGTTTTTAATCGAATTGTATTTTGATGTCATGTACGGAGTTAAATTGATTTTTCCAATTATCCATTATTTTTTGTACGAGTCTGGTATGGTATTGATAGAAAAAACTTTGCTATTGAATTATAATTGAATTATATTCAATTTTAAAAATATGAAAATAAAAATATTAATAATAGACAAAGACTACAACTATCATCCCTTTGTCTATGTGTTTGAAGTAGTTTGTGTTATTTTCATTTCAGTTACGAGCTTAATTATAAGTGCGAGCTTATGAGGGAGGGAATTATAATAATAATTTTTTTATTGAAATTGGAAAGCATATCCCTGATGGTAAAACGTTATTCAATAAGTCCCGAGGTTAACTCCTATATGAATGTAGATTTTTTTTGCAAAATTGAACCTTATTCTTCTACGTAGTCTCTTTCATCAGTGATACATTCATCCCAATGGTTAGGCGTCTGCTACGACAAAAATTGCGTCATTTGATTTTTTTGTAAATTTTTGTGCATGGGGATTATATTGGTGAAAGAAACTATTTTTTCTGATGCACTTGAGCTTTAGTAAAAACAGGACACGCTTTCAACCATTTTTATAATAGCAGCAAATTGAGTTTGTTACGATCAGCAACCTCTAGATCTTTCTGAACCATTTGATTATATGACAATCATTACAATCATAGTGTTTAGACTTGTGTAATAATACAGTATTGAGTAATAATACAGAACGCATTCAAGGCCTTTATATCGATCACCAGACGGTTCATTGTCAACAGTACTTAGACGTCAGCTCGTTTTCTATGTTATCTTTGTTTAAAGCTATCAAGAATATAGAAAAATAAACAAAAACATACAAAAACATTTTTAGGAAAAAAATTTTTTTCCTTAAAAAAAATTTACATACAAATTTTTTTAAGCAAAAAATATTTTATAAACAATTTTTTTTTCCGATAAATCTTCGCCTAATATGTTGTTTCGAAATATTAAACCATTAAATTAAATCTTACAATAAAAACGGATTCACTGAAATACGTGAAGAATGGTCAGGCGTAAAATTTCTGCTATGAGCAGATCAAGGTGTAGGGATAAGGAATTCAACTACATTTAGAAGAGAAGATTCTAATAACAATTAGAAAATAACAAATAACAAATTTGACATCAGAACTGTTTAAGGAAACAAAGGTCTTTCACCTTTCATACATTTGTTTAGATATTTGAAGTATTTTATGTTAATTTCATTTCGGCTACGAGCTTTAATTATAAGTGCGAGCTTATGGGGGAGGGAATTATAAACATATTTTTTTTTATTAAAATTGGAAAGCATATCTCTAATGGTAAAACATTATTCAATAAGTCCCGAGGTTAACTCCAATATGAATTTTTTTTTGCAAAATTGAACCTTATTCTTAAACATAGTCTGTTTCATCAGTGATTCATTCATCCCAACAGTTAGACGTCTGCTATGACAATAATAACAACATTTGATTTTTTTTTAATTGGAAAACAGGTATTAGATTGCCATGTTGAAAGGAACATTATTTTTCTGGAATAATTTCTGATTTAATGATACAAGTAAAAGATTTGTTCAATTAAAAGTGTACTCTTTAGGATAGAGTTCTGCAACTTAGGTTTTTTAACAAGCCCGTTCCAGTAGTTATAAAGTCTGAAGTTTCACTTTTGTTAACTTACAAAGATATACAATGTATGTTTATAACATCATCAATTTCTCAATTGTACTTACCAGGGCATGCAGAGCTGTGTCCACAGACTTCGCTTTACAGTAAGCGTGCTGAGTCTGAGCCCAGTTACTAGTCCTTATTTTTGAGCGTATGTAGATATCCATCAGCCTTTTCAAGGTTTTCAATAGAAAGGATGATAGAGTTATTGGTCTTAAGTCTTTTGGGTAGCCCTGCGAGCCTTTACTCGCTTTCGGAATAAAAAGCACTCTGACCTCCATCCACTATCGCGGAGTACAGACTAGTTTTAAACACCCTTGGAAGATTACCTCCAACCAGGGGAGTCAGGACCAGCCGATTTATAGGGTTCGAACCCTTCAATTGCCCATAGGATTCGTTCTTTGTTTACGATATCTTCTATGCGCAGTGAGTGTGCTTCTTGATGAGTAATATTCCCTTTCGATTCATCGAAGCATCCTGGAAAGTGGGTTTCGATGAAAAGTTCCAAGGATTCCTTACTAGAAGCAGTCCAGGATCCATCTGGTTTAATTAAATAACTGAGACTGGTAGGATTGGAAGACAAAATCTTCCTAAGACGAGAGAAATCCGTTCCTAAGAATCCGTTCTCTCGTGGACTTCTTTCATTTTGTCGCAGAAGAGTCTCCATGATTTCCTCTCGGCCTTCCTTAATTATTTTTTGTATACTTTGAGGTCCTCCTTGTAGGAGTCCCAGTCCTGAGCCTCTCTCGTACTTTTGGCTCTATTAAATGCTGTCCTACACGCCTTCCGGTAGGTCCCCAGTTCCTTGGACCATCATGCCGGTTTTTGCTTACCCCTGGGCTTAACTATTGGGCAAGTAGTGTTGAAGGACCGATTGCAGGCATTTATGAAAGTGTTCACTTGCCGTTCAGTTCCTTCGCTGTCGCTGGTGGCTCAGGGGTCTCTGGTAATAGTAGTCGTTTTCCCATACTTGTTCCACTTTGTCTTTCTGAGATTCCTGAAAGGTTTCCGGGTGGCAGGGGAAACGTTTAGACTAAATGTTATGTAACGATGGTCAGAGAAGGAGTGTTCCTTCGCTACTCTCCATTTCCTGACCATAGGGTACAGTTTTTCTGAGGCGAAGGTTACGTACTGCCGATTTTTAGTAATAAAAATGGGTTCTTGCCCAATATTACACACCATGAGGTTGTTATTTAAAATGTAATCAAAAAGTAACTCACCTCTCTCATTGATATCAGTGCTTCCGCAGATTGCGTGGTGCGCATTTGCATCACATCAAGGAGCACCCCAATATTCTTCCTGTACGCTTCGAGGACGTTTTGTATGGTGGCGTTTTTTGATATTGAGGGTGTCTTTAACAATGTTAAGAAGGAGGCAATTCTTTAGGGATTGTCACTACTAGGTGTGGATTACCCAATAAGTGGGTTAATCAATCACATGCTTGGGTGCAGGATGATTAGCTCAGAGCTGGGGGAATCCACCATCAGGAAACGGGCGACTAGGGGAACCCTGCAGGGAGGTGTCCTATCTCCTCTGCTCTGGAATATAGCAATCAATGAGCTGCTATTAAAGCTGGAGAGAGAGGGGATCGGAGTGATTGCTTATGCACATGATGTGGCGATAGCTGTCTCTGGGAAATACATAAGCACGGTGGCGGAGGTAATCCAAAATGCTCTCCTAATTCTCCTAATGCTCTGAATTAGTACTATTTACTAGGAAATATAAAATCCCTGTAGTAGATCTACCATTACTAAAAGGCAACAGATTAGCTTTTACGGACAAGGCAAGATTTCTAGGCGTAATCTTGAACAGTAAGCTTAGTTGGAAGCCCAACATTCTGGAAAGAGTAAACAAGGCCAATATAGCATTGTACTCGAGTAGGAACGCCATCGGAAAGAGATGGGGCCTGACGCCGGAGCTGATACACTGGCTTTTCACTTCCGTAGTAAGACCGTAGTGTACTTATGTATGGAGTGTGCGTGTGGTGGCCAGCTCTTGATAAAGTAACATATAGAAAAAGGATTGAGAAGGTGCAAAGAACGGCCTGCATGCTTATAAGTGGGGCACTGAGGACAACACCTACATGTGCCTTAGAGGTCTTATTTCACCTTCTCCCCGTGGACATTTATGGTAAGCAGATGACGGCGATTACCTCAGGGAAGCCTCAGCGAACAATAGGTGGACGAACATCCTCTCATGTAGAGTTTCAAGAAAAGTCTGGCCAAAGCTGAACTTGAAACGCTCAAAGGCACTTATCTCCCTACGAAGACGTGAACTCAAAACGATCGTGAGGATACTCACAAGACACTGCCTTCTTAGAGAACATGGATGGGTCTGGAAGTAAATGACTTTTGCAGAAGCTTTAGGGACGAGGAGGAGGAAGAGACGGTAGTCCACCTCGTATGCTCGTGCCCGGCTTTGGCACACAAAAGACATGAATATTTGGGTAAGTTTTTAATGGACTGCCTTTCTGATCTCGAAAACTGTAATGTGCGAGACTTATTATGCTACGTAAGCAGCTCAAACTGGTTCTCATAGGGGTAAAAGGGGAGTAACGGACCATCGCCGGTCTAAGTGTGCTGTAGCAGCCACTCAACCTAAGCTAACCTAACATCATCAAATTGAATCGGTAGCGATAAGAAACATCAAGATCTTCTAGACTTAAAAAGTTCTCGATACCTAATAATTATGCCATTGAGTAATATTAAAAAATATAATTGACATTCAAGTTCTTTCAAGTCTCAGAAGTCAGACTCATTGGTATATCGATAACGAAACAGTTTTTAAAACAATTGTTAACAGCCGTCAGCACGTCAAATCGTTTACTTTGACATAGAGTCTTCGTTGTTGATAGCAATCTGTCCGTCTACCGAATTTGGTTCGACTTTAAAGGATGAAAAATTGAAAACCATCAAAAATATAGAAAAACGAACAAAAATTTGGAAAAAAAAATTTTTCGGGAAAAAAATTTACATACAAATTTTTATAAGCATAAAAAATTTAATATACATTTTTTTTTTCAAAAGTTTCCTCGCCTAATATGCTCTTTCGAAATCATGAAATAATATTTAAAAGACAGTGATATCTTTTTATGTTGTAGTAGTAACTTTGTATGCTGAGATAAGAGCTTGGCATTAGCAGACCAAACTATTATCACTATAATTGATAATAGAAGATGCGCGAGACTCATCACAAAGTAATAGAGATAAGAGAAAATAAGTTAGGCTTGGTAACAAATTTCGTTAAATTTGACTGAGGGAGAGAGAATATACTTATTTTCGTTAGAAATATGGTCTTTAGAATGTAATGCGGTAGTGCATGATCGTAAGTAGCTGATGTAACCGTACAAAAGAGATTTTACACCATCTTAATATTTTTATTAAAATTAGAAACCATATCGTGATGTCATTCAATAAGTCCCGAGGTTAACTCCCATTAATGCAGTTATTTTGCAAAATTCGACTTTATTCTTTAATGAGGTCTCTTCATCAGTGATACATTCATCCCAATAATAGCGTCATTTGTTAGAAAAAAAAAATTTTTTCCTCAAAAAAAATTTACATACAAATTTTTTTAAGCAAAAAATATTTTATATTACATTTGTTAGAAAAAAAAATTTTTTTCCTCAAAAAAAATTTACATACAAATTTTTTTAAGCAAAAAATATTTTATAATCAATTTTTAACGATAATTTTCTCGCGCAATATGTTGTTTCGAAATATTAAATCTTACAATAAAAACGCATTCACTGAAATACGTTAAGAATGGTCAGGCGTAAAATCTCTGCTATTAGCAGATCAAGGTGTACTCTCAGCTTAAACAGTTTCTAAGAAATAAGGAATTCAACTTCAATTGGAAGAGAAGATTCTAATAACAGACGAGGGTACTCACTTTTCCGTAAGACTGATTAGGAATACTAGATAAGTTCGACGCCAGAACACTGTTTATAGAAACAACTATCATCCCTTTGTCTATAGCTATTTGAAGTATTTGTTTTCATTTCGGTTATGAGCTTTAATTATAAGTACGACCTTATGAGCGAGAGAATTGTTTTTACAGAACACATTCAAGTCCACAATTGATGTTTACAGAACACATTCAAGTCCTTTAAGGTCTCAGAAGTCAAACTTATTGGTATTTCGATAACGGAGAGTTCTTAAAACCATTATAAATAGCTTGCGTTTTCAGATCGTTTGCTATGCCATAAAGTCGTCGATGTTGATAGCGATCTGTCTGTCTACCGAATTTGGTTCTCCTTTAAATGATGTCATTCAGACTCTAATGTAGACTTTAATTTCTAAGCGTATTAGTATGAGCTGAATTTTTGATAAATTCATAATATTCTTATTTCCAGATTTAAAGTTATCAAGGATATAAGGAAAGTTCCGGGGACCGAGCTTTGCTCGGAAAAAGAAAGAAAATTTTTTTAAACACTTTCGCAAAACAACTTTAATTTAATTTAATTTTATTTATTTTATTCGACTGGGAAATCGTCGCTGTTAATATCAAGACTTATAGAATTTAGATCAGGAGCGTTCAATGCTTCTTTCCACACAACATGATACGTGTGACGTTCATTTTCAGGTGGTAACAGAACTATCGAGCTATTTTGTCGTTTAACATGGGAAAATGCTACGTACAACATACCGTGATTAAAGACAGGTGTACGCAAGTCGACGCCAACAAATTCGAACGTTTTTCCTTGAGATTTATGCACGGTAATAGCAAACGCTGGTCGAAGCGGAAATTGATGTCGTTGTGTTGTACATCCAAGTTGACCTTTACTGGAGTCGAGCGTAACTCGAGGAATGTGTACTTCTTGTCCAGCTTTTTCCCCAGTAATTATTTTTGCTTTAACTACGTTGTTACATAATTCGGTAACAATCAGGCGTGTTCCATTGCACAAGCCCTCCGAAATATCTAAAGTACGCATTAGCATAATTATCGTATTTTTCTATAGTTTTAATTCATGGGGTGGCAAATCAGCAATTTCAATCGAATTAAGAAATTCTGGCGTGAATTCAATACCTCCTTCCTGTTTATTCTTTACAGAATCAAAACTTTTATGCGATTTGTATTCTCCTTGGAGACGATCGACGATCTCAGCATTAATATTACTGACTTCTTTATTCACCGGCGCGAGAATAACACGTTCCTTCATTCCTTCGTAATTTAGATTCGCAAGGCTATTTCCAAATACTTCTTCGATTAAATTACCACTGGAAATTATATCCTCAGGTAATTCGATTTCATTGAAATCATATTTTGGAAGACTTCCATTTCCCAGTTTCAGGATGTACTTTGCGAAAGCTTCCTATTGAAAATTTTTTGAAATGCTTCCAGAGATGACTTTTTTTTATAGACAAATCGAGTGTTTCACGGTTGCTTCGGAGTTGAACAGGTTAACACTGACGGAAATCACCTCCAGCGACTAAAATTATCCCTCCAAATGGTAAGTGTGGATTTCCAATAGACCGCAACAACTGATCGATATTTTGTAAACCATACTTTGGTAACATCGGTGCCTCATCCATAAGGAAAACATCAACTTGAGCGAGTTCTGTAGCTTTGTCTGAACCAGGTTTAATGCTGGAAATTGAATCTGACGAAAGCGGAACTTTCAGACCAAATGTCTTGTGTGATGTTTGTCTAGCAGGCAATAGAGTTGAAGCGATTCCAGTAAATGCCATACATTTTACTTTGCGATTTTGGCCACAAAGTAAGTGATATAAGGCCTTATACACGTTTTACCGGTACCGCCTGGTCCATCTATGAAAAAACATTTTGTTTCAACATAGTTAGAGTCATTGGCTGCACGTAAAATACTGTCCACAATTTCAACCTGTTTTCCTTGCAGAATATTATTTATTTTTATATCATTATATTTGTTAATCGAGTGTGCATTGCGTTTGAAATTTATTCATAGTATTTGTGACGTCATTCATATGAAAAAATTCATATGAAGTCGTGATCTACCGCCCAGGTGGCTCAGTGGTTAAAGCTGTGGCAGTTGGAGCGGGAGGTACCGGGTTCGAATCCCGATAGGGGCAGGATGCAAAAGGGATTTTTCACCATCTGATTACGATCGATGGTGTTAATGAACACATCTATGACCCCCTGTTGGAGTGCAGAACTCATGGGCCGACCCATCTTCCATGTCAGTACTATAGGCTGGCGTGGAGCTATGCAATGCGCAGATGGTTCTACGAAAATCGGACCTATAGCCGTACGTCCTCGATTTGGCCGTTAAGGCGTCAAGTAGGACGTAAATAAGCGAACCGCGAAAGAGCTGGGAGAGCCTTGAGCCCCAAAACATATAGTATAGAATAAAAATATAAAAAAAAAAAAAAAATATAAGTCGTGATCTATCTAGATCGTTTTTTCACACCGGAAAATGGTAGTATGCCAATTTTCAGAAAAAATAATAGTGCCGTTTTCGAGAAAAAATAAACAAATATACTTACAATTATTGCTCGTTTAATACTAAGTATAAATAAAACTTTTCAAAAAAATTTTTAGCAAAAAAAAATGTTTGCAAAAAAATTTTATATGCTCATTTTTTTTCAATAATTATCTCACCCTATATTTTGTCTCGAAAGAATAAAATTAATGAAATATCTAAAATTTCACTCAAATACGTGAGGAAACGCCGGTTGTTGCTTAATGGTTAAGAGGGTTTCTCATCACGCCGCGGTCTCGAGTTCAATTCCCGCCGTTGACCAACAATTAACATGCATCTGGATGACATAAAAACGCGTTTGTGTGTAAAATCATTCGTTGGGCTGGTCACCTACAATGTGCACCAATCGTTAAAATTGGTTCGTAAGGTCTTATTTTAAACGCGGTAAGAGCCGTTTACGGCCTCTAAGCTATAGATTATTTTATTCATCAAAAAATAATAGCAGAACACTGTTTTAGGGGACAAATAACCGGTGGGTTAAAGCATATCCATTACGGATGTGGAGAAAACTTAAGCTATAATTGACAAGTTTTCGATGGACGTGTAGTAGAATTAAAGTTACTGGAAAGCTAGGGATGATTCAATCAATGCAGATGCCATAAATCACAGAATTTTGAAATAATCCATGTTCTGCTAGATGAGCACTTTATTAGTGGTTATCGATCTAATTGATTATAATTATAGCGTTTCTTTCCAAAAAATCATCCAAGCGACTTCTATAGAAATATGAACTAGAAGTTGAACTATTAAGTTGAAGGTCCAGCCCTCGTGATATTCGGGGTTCCAAACCCGGTCAGGACACGATGCAAAATTATTATTTTGCGAAATTCGACTTTATTCTTTAACGTAGTCTCTTGCATTACATTCTTCCAAACAGTTAGACGTCTGCTACGACAGTATAGTTACTGATACGGTGGATTGTCTGCAAGGGACCATTTTTTCTGGTGCACTTGAGCTCGTTCATCTTACTAAAAACAGGGCAGTCTTTATATCATTTCTATAACAGCAGCAAATTGAATCTGTTACGATAAGCAACATCGAAATATTTCTGGTGCTATTCAACCAAATGGCAATTACAATCATAGCGTCTAGACTTAACAAGTTCTCGGTATTTACGCTATTGAGTAATAATACAGAACACATTCGAGGCCTTTAAGGTTTCAGAAGTCAGGCTCATTGGTATATCGATCATGAGACAGTTCTTTAATCCATCGTTAACAGCCTGCCGACGTCAGCTCGTTTTCTATGTTGTCATTGATGTTGATAGTGATCAGTCCGTTTACCGAGTTTGTTTTTTCTTTGAACGAAAAGATGTCAAAACGAAAAGATGTTAGGTAGACTCTAAGATAGTATTAAATTTCTCAGAGTATAAAGGAATAGTATGAGCTGAATCTTTGATAAATTCGTCATATTCTCTGTTTCAGATTCCTTACAATTTTAAAGAAAAAATATTTTCTGTAAAAAAATTTTTTTAAGGAAAAAAAATTTATACAAAATTTTTTTTGTACAATTTCCTCGTTAAATATGTTGTTTTGGAATATCAAATGAAAATAAAACTAAAAATAAAAATTCATCCACTGAAACGTGTGGAATGGTCAGGCGTAAAATCTACTGTTATAGGCAGATCAAGCTGAGAGTACGCTGATAAACTGTTACTTCGTATGATGGGATTCAACTGTAATTTGAAGAGACAATTCTAATAACAGATGAAGATACTTGCTTTTCGACGAGTCTGACAAGAAATACTGGTTAGATTCGATGTGCTAACCACAAAGTAATATAGAGATAAGAGAAGGTTAGCTAGGCTTGGTAACTTATTCCCACATATTTCTTTGATATAAAGAGAAGAGTTTTTTTCCATAACTATGGTGATGATTTGTAAATAAGAGTCAGAACTGTGTATGGATGTAACCGTATATATAGATCCCGTCACAAAGGTTCAAGCCGGCAACACATTACTTGCTTTCTGCTTTGTACTTGTATTCATCAAAAACTTTTGAGGGATAAATAACATCGTCTTTAAAAGCATATCCACTACGAATGTGCTTGAGAACTTATGCTCTAATATGCATGTTTCGATGGACTTGAATAAAAGTTGACTGGAGAACTGCGGGTGGTACAATCAATGCAGATTGTACATAACACTTTTTAGAAACCGCCCAAATGCCACTTTTGTAGCTTAGGCAACGGCAGTTGGAGCGGGAGGTTCCGGGTTTCTTACTTGATCATCTGAATATTAAAAGGTTGAGATGGAGTTATGCAATGTGCAGATTATGAGTTTTCGATTGTATTGGCATAAGTAGAACGTAAATAAGCGAACCGAGAAAGTTTGAAGACTGCAATGATAAAATCATACTAGGCTAATCGGGTAAACCATCACAATGTGATTTTTTCCGTCACCCAGACTCGATTGGCCCATTGTGACATCTCTTCCAGACGTACACTCTCGGTTCCGAAATTAGTTTGTTTTTCTTATGAAGTCAAAGATATCTGGTCTCCTCAAGGTCGCCATTTGATCATAAAATAGGATTTGTGATCTAAAAGCAGTGCCGTTCTAAGGAAAGAGGATGAATAACAGAAGCACAAGAAGTGCTTAGCAGTTTCTTTGTTTCCTCTCCCAAACTGTTCGCAGCTTTCGATGTTCCAAATTTTCATTCGGAACATATGAGTATACAGGGAATAATGCCCCGTGAGAAAGATCAAAGTGCGTCAATCAAAATTCAAGAAGGACAGGGATCTTTGCTGTTTTATCGATTCAAAAAGCTTTTGGATATTCAACAAGGGATGAGTTTATTTCCTTTGATACCCATGTGACTGAGTATTCAATGAAGTCTAACATCATTCAGACTGCCTAGTCGATTAAGGAAGGTTATCGTCTACAAAACAAGTTTCGATGAGACAGTTTTGGAAATAATCGCCTTTCGAGTAGTCTGGTTGTCGGAAAGGTGGCAGATACACTGTATTTACCAATAATGTGAACGAGACTACGGATGACATAGTCCAGAAAAGAGGAAACAATGTGATTAACCATTTTCTATGTTAAATATAAGATAGAGCTTTCACAATCAGGGAATCGAAAATTTAGATTGATTTGGTTGATTATTTGAGAGGGCAGAGGATCAATCCCAAACTCCAACCATTTAATACCAGCGCTGGTCTACCTCACAAGAAATTATCTCAGACTATCGCTGCCTATATATACTTTGTGAATGAAGCTTAAGATTAAAGCCTAAATTATACAATTTGTTGCGAGTTCTACACAAATTTAAGAGACTTGGTGCAGTCACCTCTTAAGATATAGTTATATTTCAATCAAAATGGATTGAGCAAAGTTATTCGATATGTGTCCGGGCCAACATAAGCCTGTAACACTGTTATAACCTTATAATAATTCTCAGAACTTCACATAATATGCAGAAATCAAGATATTTATGTTTTTGACGATACATAGTCGGGATCAACAGGACATAAGGTCATCTTTTAAGTTCATATATAAAAGCAAGATAATCAAAGTATTTAATTCATCCAAACGAGATTACTAAATTCTTTAAAAAGTAAATAAAAGAATTTTCTTAAGCAAATAACAAAAGAAAACCCTAAATAAAGAGTTTAAATACCGTAAGAGGGTACAAAAAAGCATTTGCCTTTGTACACAAATACGTCTTTAATAACAATTTAGATCTTCACAACACAGAACACAGATGCGTTGGTCGTTCGACATGGCCGCGATTTACTGTATTATATAGACGATAGCCAATAAATCACTTCGCTGTAATCCCATAATCCTTCGTTCTTAATTTATACATTGATATTTCGGTGCCTGGCGTTTGTTCATAAAACAATTATATTGTTCTCCTATACCATCGATTGTTCTTAAAAATTTTTTAAGATGAAAATTATTTCGACACACAAAAAAAAAACGAGAAAATTCAAAATTAATAAAAAGTTTTGTTGCCAACTTTTCCTAGTTTTTGTTCGATTTTTCATTCATTTTCATTGCGAGAAGGAAATAAAAGTTTACGATATCGAAAAGTTTGTCGGATTTAATAAGGGATAACAAATATATGCGGTGGAATGAGGTGCGAGATTAAAGATATTTTATTGTCGGTTAAATCTACTTTAACGATATCTTAATAATAGGATTTTTATTGATTGGTTTTGTTATAATCAATCATGTCACGTGATATTTGGGTTCTGTTGTAGTTTTTAGACATTTCTCCCAATTGTTTAAATATAAAAGTTTTGTAGAGCACCTGAAACGAACTTGAACCAGCAGTTCAATGTTTTACGATAACAAATGGATTTCGCTTTCAAGCTGTAATTTGAGATTAACATATAGCCAGCCCATATTCGACATCATTTCTCTCACTTCCTGAATGGCCGAAATAAAAGTTATATTATATATCGGTGTCCGATAAAATATTTACGCTTTCGGTTAGACCATCCTCTGTACACATTCATTTCTGCTTGAAATAGCTTTCATTTCCAGGGACGTACCATAGTTCCATTGGTTCAATGATCGGCTCTATTCATCACAACCAGAGATTGCCACATCAAAAGGTTCTACTATACGATATTTCCCATCTGGGCGTTTTTTAGTGTTTCCAATTCCTCATTGTACCAGGGAACCAGGTTGATTGACTCCATTTATCTCACAATGCAATTATTAATACAAGCGGGTTGTTGCTAGTTGTCGAATGTCGCATCTGAGAAGTACCTTGTGTAAGTTAGAGGTTTGTATAAGAAGGATAAGTTATAGTTCTATCATCTCTTCCTAATGAGGTAAATAAAGGTTGGTTACTCCTCTTGTAGCTCTCTTGAACATTTGTAAACTAGATGCACCAAGAGATACGCATCCCCTGTTACAATCTCTACTATGGCAGCAGCTAAATCTCTGGAGATAAAATCGGGAATGGAAAACAGTTAATCTGCCAGATTTTACAACCCTCGAAGTAGATTTGCCTATACTTGAAAAGTAAACCTACGACTAAAGTAAACCTACGACTAATACAGTTGACCCCACCTTAAACGTGATGCAGAATAACCTTCGCATATTTTATATTTATGGTTCAAGTTGAGCTCTTAATTGTTTTGTAACCTCCTTATTTTGAATGGGGCCCGGTACTAAGGGATTACAACCAGCTCGACTTTATGATCGGTTTGGTAGGTGTTTTTCCCCTGTCAATTTCCGTATAGTATACTTTTAATGGCCTTACACTCACCGGATTTTCTTTTAAAGAGTGTTCCCTTTAATGCGTTCTTGTTAGCCTTAAATGGACCAACATAAATCAATTTAACCTTTTTGGTTTTTCTTATTGGGTGTCCCGGTGGCTGGGTATAGGCTACCGGAGGAGAAGTCTGTTGGGCGATAACGAGGTCAAGGAAACAAAGTTAAGTAGGTGATAAGGTCTTGAAAAATTCGCCCCATGTTGGTCATATTTGATTTTTTGACTGATCTTATCCATGGTTTCTAAGACAAAACAAACGAAGGATTTGGGCCATGGGTTCTGCACTCTAACATGAATAGATGTGTTAATTCACATTACTATATTGATCGTAAACGAACGAAGGTTGATTTTATAGAGATTTTAGATGTTTGCACTACGCGTTCCATGAATCGAATTTTCCCGGACTCCTCACATTAAATTTTATCCTAAATTGAGTTGAATGACGCTTACATTGCTGAGTTGTTATAAAACTTCAGTTATTCACCATTCATGATTTTTCTGTCGACAACCGAAGTTGTTAATACCCTTCAGAGTTCATCTGTTAGACTGCTAACTAGCTATTGCTGACCAAATCTTATACTCAAAAAATCTCCATCGGCATTACCATGAATTCACTATCACTAATTGACCGTTGTAATCAAGTATTGAACCCATTACAATATGTAAACTATTGTAAAATAAGACTTTATCTTGTGATTGACTTTTATCTTTTTTGAATTGGATAGAACCTAAGAAGGTTCCGTACTCAGTATCACAAACGGGCCCATACTGGTAATCAACGATTTTATCTAAATATACAAATGTGAACGGGGTCTAGAAACGACAAATTTTATTCAAACAAAGAATTCAGATTTGTACCTGAGATTGTTATAGAACAAGATCATCAGGATAAAGAACAAGAAGTCAGACTGTGGTGACCTTATAAGGAGTTCAAGAGCAAGTGAGTGACCATAAATGAAAGGAAAAGCATGCTAAAATTCACCTGAGAACATTTCATCAGACCACCCACTTTATACGTTGTAAAAGAGAATTAACTCCACCAAAGAACGTCTTGGGAAATAAGTTTGAGGAATAATTTCTTACTGCGTGATTCTTTTTAAATGTTGTTGGGCATTTTGGAAATAAAATTAGAACTGATGCCACAGCCAAAAAAATGAACAGCAACGGTCATGTATGTGATGAAGAATGGATTTTGAAAATATAATAGGGATTCAAGTATAATTGACAGATCAATTGCAAATATAATTAGTATCAAGCTAGCGGAAGGTTATGGACAGAAGCTTTAAATGAGTATTATATTTTTACAAACAATTCTTTGATTTCTTAACTATATAGGAGATTAGATGCATGGACACATTTCAGAAACACCACGAGGCTTGAAATTTTGTATCTCATGCTCGACAGTGCATGAGATACAAAATTTCATGAGATACAGGACAGTGCATGAGATACAGGACAGTGTAATTCTTCCAAATGCGTCAAATTCAACTTTGCCGCTCCATACCGTTGTTCATGATCATTCTACGTTGCTTATTACCTACAACTTAAGTACACGTATAGCAGTCAGATTAAGACAAAAACAGCCATATCTCACATTACGCGTTCCCGGTTTACAAGGGTCGTTCATTACTGAGAGTTGAATATAAATGATATAAATTGAGCAAATGTTTAAATTGCCTTATCAGATATTGGAGGAACAATCAATGGATACGCCAAACGATTAAACGTTGCTCCATGACATAAAGAAGGAAACATGTTTATACAAACTGAACCAATGTTAGAACAACCAACAGTGGCCTTATCATGTAGGAAAATCTTATTTGGTCAGATCCAAGAACGCATAACCTAAAATAAACCTTACGTATATTCTGGGTAATAGACACCTAAAACTGACTTACACATGAATTTAATGGCTTCCATGAGGAGCAGTTTTGTAAAACGCATTTAAAGATAATATCTAACAACGAAGGCCAATACGTTTACCATTTAAACTGTGTCCTAATAACTACTAATATATGGGGGACTCGGGACTCCTCTCAAACTACCTTGAAAACAATGCCGCACTACAAAATGAATAGTTTTGAAAAGTTGTATCTTCAAAGTCTCGAGGTTGGCGAGGATACATAACAAGGTGAGAATCGTTGCAATGATATGTCGAGAATCGCCTATTGCACTGTGTATGCATATGTACATATGCATGAACTCCGAAAGTGACAAACCAATCGTTGATGGTGTATATGATTTGTCACCTAATCATTGTTTGGTTACAGATTGTCATATAGCTTGCCCCAATGATAATGCAAATTTCTCCTATAAGAATACTAGGGGGAAAAATGAGTCAGACGAAATAAAAATAAAATTCTAAAATTTTTTCAACTCCTGGAAGGAAAAAAGGCATTAGTGTAGTCTAATTAATTTAGCTTTTAGAACCAAATTTGTACTTGCGTGTCAAAAATTGCAGAAGCAATCGTGATGAAAAAACTTGGGAAGCCAGACAATTTTTGTTACTATCACCAATGTTTAACCTCTTTGAGATGTACTGTTAAATGACTAAGTCCAATAATCGAGAGGAAAAAATTCAATCCTAAATCATCAAATCGAATATCGCAACCAACATTCAACAATAGATCAAGTGCACAGAATAACCAATAAAATTGAGAAAGCGCGAGACGAGATAAAAGTGTACTCAACAATTTTTTATTGCGGATGCTTCTGACAAAGTTTGACGTGAAGCACTTAACCATAAGTTAAGAAATTCTGTATCAAAATCTTATACTAGAATGGTAGGTTGATGATACCTAGTCGGAATTGGAAGGCATCAAAGCTGGTATTGCAGGGTAGTAGTTTAGAGCCAATGCTATACCTACTTTACACCAATGATCCTACACTATTGTTCAATGAAAATAAATTAGTTCATATAAATTTTAACCTGAAGATATCCCGATGACCATTAATCAAAAAGCTAAATATGTTGGTATGACCCTAGACGTAGATGGAAAGCACACGTGTCAAAAAAAAAGTGAAGAGCTTGGAAAAACTCCGCTCTATCAACCTACAATAAGCCGCTTTGGACTTATGGTATTCAACTTTGGGATGGAACCTAACAGAGGATCATCGCTCAGTCACCTCGATACATTAGTGTATCCTTTCAGTTTTATGGTATTCGACCTAAAGTTCCGGTTGTGCTTCTCTTATTATTTGTGTAATAGCACTATTGTTGTCCTTCACTTTAGCGATAACACTGCTAACTTCATTATAACACTGTGGTTGAGAGTTGACAGCTTCGTTATCGTGTATGGGCAAATCAAATATTCAAAAGGTGTCAAATAAATTCACAATATGGTGCTATAATATAAACAGAATGGTAGATAAGAAATCTGATTAACTTTGTAACATTTTTTCAATCAATTGAAACTGAGCGGGTCATCAAATCATCGTTTTAGTCAACCCTATAAGAATAATACACAAACTGTTTCTTTAATCATGAACTTCAAAGTGGCTCTTTCATCACGTATTGATTGCGTTCTTTGTGGACCGCTTGCTTCACGTAATAAGTTAATAATTGTATTGTACATTTTTGAGCATTACCACCAAACAGCTCGTCCAACTTTACCGGATTTCAAATAACTTTATACCTTGGAAGTTGTTTATTAACCTTTTTCGTATTTCAGGAGTAGTTAATTTTTTAAATAACGACCTAGTTATAATATTATGGTGCCCGATGAACTAAACGTCTGAAAATAGTATGAAACGAATATATATATATATATATATATATATATATATATATATATATATATATATATATATATATATATATATATATATATATATATATATATATATATATATATGTATATATATATATATATATATATATATATATATATATATACACTCCTGGACAAAATTAACGCATATTTTTTTTTTGTAATAAAAAAAAATCCCGCTGGACAATTTCAGTGGAACTGGTATCAAATGATCCCAAATTTATAATTTTCTCAAAAGAGGCACAAATGTGGCGTTATGGAATTATAGCGACTATTTTTCATTGCATTGTTAAAATGTGTCGAATTTTTTTTTTTAAAATTTTAAAAGCGGTTTATAAACATTAAAACTAGCTTTATTACAATTTAATTTGATTAATTTAATAATGAGTATTTCCCCCCGTGCCCTTATTACAGCTTCCGTCCTTCTGGGCATATACTAAGTAGAATGCTTTGTATCTGTGCAGGATTTCTAGCTCTAATATGGCATTTTACAATGTCCCACACGTGTTCAATCGGATTAAGATCAGGACTCATTGGTGGCCACTTAAGTGCACGAATGCCAATATCTTGGAGATATTGTCGTACCGTTGCAGCAACGTGGACTGGAGCGTTATCATGCATTAACACGAAACTGTCATAACCTATGAAGCCCACATATGGCAAAACGTGATCGCCAAGAATGTTCCGAGCATACCAGTCTGCATTCATCCTCAAACCAATCTCGATCAGCTCCGTACGGCCCTTCCAACTGATTCCACCCCAAAACATTATTGAACCTCCACCAAAGCTTATAGTTTGCACCATGTTACACGGTGCGTAGCGTTCTTCATCTCTTCTGTATACAAGATTACGTCCATCTGGTTTCCATAATTGGATTCTGGTCTCATCTGAAAAGATAACAGTGGCCCATTGAACAGTTCCCCAATTAGCATGAGTGTGAGCAAATTCTAAATGGCTGGATTTGTTGCGGGGAAGAAGCCGTGGAACTTTTACGGGCCGTTTTGGAGTTAGGTTCACTTCTTTTAATCTTCGTCTAACTGTTCTGACACTAATATTCACTTGACGCGCACTAAGTAACTCATTTTTGAGTTGAGTAGAAGTTCTCTTTCGATCTCGTAACGAATTCATTGTTAAAAATCGATCGTCATGCTCGGTTGTGCACCTTTTACGTCCTTGTCTGGGCTTTCTTTTATACTCTAAGGTCTCACGATATCGCTTAAGTATTCGTGAAACTGAAGACCGATTAATTCCTAATTTTCGTGCGATTTGTACTTGTGTATAATCTTCCTGATACAATGTGACCACTTTAACCGCCTTCAGCTCTTGAACGGGTGTCATATTACAATGGATTTTATATTAGATGTTTGCTTTAGAACACATTTACAAGAACTAGTGGTACTGCATTTAAAAATAATTGATATGCAATGGAACAAAAGCCGATCGTTGCGTTGGATTTCAAACACAATGCTCTTTTGATTAAGCATTTTTGAAAAATTTAATTGATTGGCTTGCAGTAAACTTTATTCAAGAAGGTTTCGGATAAAAATATAAATGTGCTATCATTTGACACTAGTAGTATTAAAATTGACCGGGTCTTTTAACAGCGGGTCTTTTTTTTATTACAAAAAAAAAATTAGCGTTAATTTGGTCCGCGAGTGTATGTATATATATATATATATATATATATATATATATATATACATATATATGTATATATATATATATATATATATATATATATATATATATATATATATATATATATATATATATATATATATATATATACCCAGCCCTATGCAAACATCGCTCCTTAGATGATGTAGTTTATGTTTCTCAATTCTCTCTGCTAAATTATAAATAAAAACACCTTCAAGTGTAGTCCATTTCCAATGAATACAGTCACATGTAAATATGTACTGAAGCAACTCAGTAATTGCAAGTACAAATAGCGTAACACTGATCTGCAATCCAGGTAAAAGAAGTAGTTTCTTTCGACGCACACACCATGAAACACCAGTTGAAAGAGTTATAATTAAATATCACCTAGAAAAGTCATACTTAGTAAAGTCGTGAGTAGTAATGATACTTAGTAATGATACTAAGTAAAGTCAAGCCAAAGAATTGTACATTTCTGAGTTGCTTGGTGGAGTTCAACTCATGAGTGGACCCAAAATTACTGAAACATTTATAAAGTACAGTAAGATATGTTGTACCAAACAAACCAATGTGAACGTTTGCACACATCAGAAACAACACTTTCTGGTGATAAAATTCCGATAAGCTTACAAACCCTGATAAAACACCTTTATGGAATAAAATACTTATAGTTACCATTGGGTCGGAATCGACTTACAGCCCATTGAAATGGATTATGAGTTTTGAACTATGCTAAGAGGACCTTCCGCTTACAAGATCCATCTTTTTAGTCATTAAACAAGACACGTAGTCGAAGTCGGGACAAACGAGGGTAGAGATTAAGGACCACTATGTTATACGCGAGTGGATTTGAATGAACTGTGGTTATATAACTTTTATATGCAGTATATATTCACTATATATTGTTCGTTCGTTCTAAGACAAAATCGTTAAATTCCCAGAACATCTTCAAATAAAAATGTAAAGAGATTAATTCGTGCTAAGCTGCGTAATTGTTGTTCTACAATTAAATTTTTTCCCATTTGTTTCGTTCTGTGGCTGTTTGCTCATCTCTTATTGTGTCGGTGCGCGCGGTGTTGTGTGGTAAATCTGTATAATTTATTTGGCAGAGGTGTGAAATATTTTTACAATACCCCGCAATCTTATATAATGGTAGGTGTATTTCTAGGCGAGATATTATGAGTATTGTGTAAAGCAAAATGGTTTGGGGATATGGGGACAACAGTTCTATATAATATACTTGCGGCAATAAAATTGTTTCCCGCGCGTATATTTATCGTCGACATATCAAAACCAACCTGTGATGATTCAACATGACGACACATTTCGAATAAATTTTGTATATAAGAATATTGTTTCCCGCTATTTTGCATCCTCTTGTTCTTGTTTGTTTCTTGCTTGGCGAATTGTTATTATTTATGGTTGCGTATTATAGAGTTCTTCTCTTTTAATTCTGCCATAATTTCAATTTATATATTTTATGTTTGGGGTAAGATAACACACATACGAGTATACAAAATTGCAAAAGGAAACCAAAAGATGCTTTTTGACGTAA
The DNA here is from genome assembly GCA_963932295.1 of Tipula lateralis. Taxonomy (NCBI): domain Eukaryota; kingdom Metazoa; phylum Arthropoda; class Insecta; order Diptera; family Tipulidae; genus Tipula; species Tipula lateralis. The sequence continues at coordinate 43,077,881 of OZ010737.1, forward strand.
ATATAAATTGCTTTTATTTAACATATAAGTTGCTTTCCCTTTTATCCCTCGATTTGTTCGGTTTTGATCATACACGGGAACGTGTTATGTTCAGTACAGAATGGAAAACCCAGATTTTCCCATGTTCAACGCATATCAATGTTGGTTATATTGTTAATGTTTGATAACAATTCTAAATTGTTCTATGCCATTTGGTAATGAGCTTTTCATAACACATGTGCTAAAGGTTCGGATTATTTCAATTAAATTAGATTAGATTTTTTTATTTTATTTTTTTAAACTATGAAAAATTTACCCTCATCAACTATAACAACCACTTTCTTCTTTAATTTTTTCCTTAAAGAGATTAAATTAAAGAAATCACGTTATCCAAGTGAAAATTCATTTTAAGACAGGTATTTTATGTAAAGGTGACGATGAAGGGAAATTTTTCGATTTTACCGGATCATTAAGTTTTAATATACATAAAGTTCGTGACTCTATGTGACTTTCACCCCGTCAATGATGTTTAATGATTTATCTTAAATATACGTTTCTAAAAATAAAATAGAATTAATCTTTTATTAAGTCAATGTTTTGTCGTTCGAAGAATTATACTACACTAGGCTAGGCCATCCATTTGAAAAATAATTATCACTAAAAGCTTTGGGAAATGGTTTGATGAGGAAAAGGTCACTGAACTACCATTCATGAAGAACTTCGACTCGTATTACCAGGCCAATACACTCACTTAAGAAACCGGCAACTAGATCTTTTCTTTTTTTCTACGGTTAATTTTAATTGGGTGCAGGGTTGAATTTAAGACTGTCCTAGCTCCTTGTAACTGTCAGAGCTCCTGCACTGGATACCAAACCTGACAGCAATATTCTATACACGGTCTAATAAAGGTTTTATATATCTGGAGAACCTGACACGATCTAAAAAAAATGTCTGCATTTATTGAGGAACCCGAGTTTACGTGAAGCTGATTTGGCCAATGCAAACGAATTGTGTCACAACCCACGAAAACGTGTCCTTTTACCAAAAAAGGGTATTCGTTGTGACTTCTTTTACACGAGATCGTGCATATTTGTGGTTTTTCTCGTAAAATTTCATCTGAAATCGGAATTAAGCGAAGTGCTAACTTCCAGACGTTAACTGTTTATTTCTGAAGGAGTAGGCTCGACTCCGAATGAAATAGAAGAGTGCAATGTTGCAAAACTGTGTCTAGGGTTCACAGTGCGATCCAATAAGTCATTGAGTGATAACAAAAACAAATTTGGTGACATAACTGAACCCTGAGGTACTCCGGCATTTGAGAAGTGTATCGTTGATGATCTCCCATTTAGCACCTCGTTGATCTTTCGCACTTTGAGAAACTTTTTTACTCACTTGATGGTCATCGAATCGAAGCCGTATGCGACAAGTTTACAAATGAGATTCTCATGCCATACCTTGTCAAAAGCCTTGGGTATATCCAAAGCGATTGCAAAGGCTTCTCCGTAGCGCTCAAGGGCGAGATGCCATTTGTTTACAACATACGTCAAGAGATCGGTTGTGGAGCGGCTTTCGCGGAAGCCTTATTGTTTATCTAAAACTATTTTAATAATCTCAAGATAATTCACCAGTTGTTGTTAGCGTTACCGGAGGGGTAGGATGGACTGGTATAGTCTCATATGTTATTTCCAGTAATAGTTATGTACATGAAATAATTTCCCGAAGACGTGCTTCGTCACCATAGTGCCCGAGGGCACGTGGGCAGTTGTTTGACGGCCCACCTCCCTCAATATTTGACAGTGCCCGGAAAGGTCATATAGATGGTGTTTGCATTGTAGGTGAGCTCCTGCTTGCGCTTCACAAACGATCAAGCGGCGGCAGATCCACCGCCATCTCAATAGCTACAATACGTGTGCATAGCTCCTACTATACTAAGACAAACAAGTCTTTGAAGGCGGTATAGAGGTTATGGGTCTGATCAATGAAACGTAAAGTCAATACTCGCGTCTAGGTTTCAGGCCCCATGATTTACCAAATGACTGTTTGTATTTCCAGGAAATGTTGCATGCTTTATTGCATTTTTCTTCTATATGCCAAGTAATCTTCCGATCTAACCAGACGCCCAGATCCTTACTTCTGAAGAGAGTGAGATCGTATGAGCCCCAATTTTTGGAAGACTAAATTTTCTCAGAGTCCTGCGTTTTGTGACAAGGACCATCTCAGTTTTCATAGGGTTGACTAATAGACCCTGGTCACTACACCAGGCTTCAACTATATGTTAATCACAGTTTGCATGCGATCACATATTAAATCCGTATATTTACCTATACCAGGATTATGGCGATGTCATCAACATAACTCTGGCAGAAAAATCCGTTGTCGTTTAGTTGGACTAGTCGTTTAGTTGGACACCCTGAGGACATAGTCGTATCACAAGTGCAGCAATTCTTCTAGACCTAAGCATGACGCTAAACCACCGAACAAGTGAGGTCTCCATGTCATGTCTTTCGGCTGCAGAGATCATTGCATTATATATGATGCATTGTCAAAAGTACCTTCAATGTCTAGAAACGCTCTCAAGGACAATTCATTGTTGTCCAGTGATCTTTCAATCCGTCCAACGACTTTATGGAGTGCTGTTTCAACTGTTTGTTGCTTTTATGGTATTCGTTTTGTTTGGAGTTAATCTGATTTACTAATAGTGAATTATTATCGCTAAAATCCCTGTCAACCAATCGCTCTAAACATTTAAGTAGAAAAAAGGACAGGCTGATTTGCCGAAAACTTTTTGCCTGATCATATCTAGACTTTCTATCTTTTGAGGTGAACACTACCCTGACTTTTCTACAAGATCTTAGAATGTACCCCAGGGCCAAACTAGCTCCGAAGATATGTTAAAGGTTATCTAGGATAATTTACAGTCCTTCGTGTAGGAGACCCGGGAATATCCCGTCTGGACCTGGTGTTTTAAATTTTGAGAACGAACCGATGCTTCATCGGATTCTGTCTTTTGTCACCAACTTCACCACCAAGTTCAAATCTCTGAAACTTGGTAGTTGATTTCCATCAACTTCATTAGAATTCGCACTATCGGAAAAATGAGTTTTCATTTGTACATCTAAAGCTTCCTAATTCGTGTGACTTCCATCAGGTTTCTCTAAAGTACCAATACTGACCTTCATGTTCCCACAGAGAACTTTCTTGAGTTTAAGATTTGATATTTTTTCACTTCGGAGACCTTTATTGCAGTATCTGAGGTCTGAATTTCTAACTAGCTGTCCATGTGCATTTAACCGACTGCTTATTTCAGCCCATAATGATTTTGATGATACTCGGCTTCCACCGTTGCGTTATAACCTCTAGCTAAAGCGGATTGCTCCTTCATAAATGCAACATAAATCCTTCAAAATGTTCATATTGTTAAGCCAAAAATGTTTTCAAAGCCCGCTATTGTATACTGTCTGATCTCGAATTCATATGAAACGAACTCTTAAGCCATCTTATCAAATTAATATTAATTTGATTTCACTTCCATGCTCTCGTTCATGAAAGCTTTATTTGATATGATTTCAATAATTGACAAACAAAACATAACGTACTCGTACGTTAAACGATTACGGAAAACAATTTAAGATGAAAAGCTTTGACTACGAATAACAATCACTATACTCATAAAGCAGTATCAATATCATAAATAATTTCTTATTTTCCCCCCCAAAAGTATACAAACAAGAACAAACTGAAAGCTTTTGATCCATCCAACTTTTAAAATGAATCCACTTAAGTATAATATATCACACACATAGGAGTATACATACACAAATCGCATAAATCATAAAAAAAATATTTTTAATTTTTTAGCTTTTAGCGATCAACACAGAATGTAAATATTATAAGCTTTGATTGAAAAAGTTTTGCAAAATAAGCAACTATAAAACGGAAATTATGCGAGAGAACATGAGAAAGAGACGGAAAACTTAAAGTAAATTTATTGTTTTAAAGGAAAAAAGTTCATAAAATATTTTAAAAATATTAAAAGTTTTATTAAGTAATTAAAGCTTTTAATTTATTTTTTAGAGGAATTTAAAAGTTTTAATTTTAACTTTATTGTAACGGGGTAAAATTATTGTAAACGAACCTGCAAAACATTTTGTTCGACGCTAAACGCCCTATATATAAATTTATATATATATATATATATATATATATATATATATATATATATATATATATATATATATATATATATATATATATATATATATATATATATATATATATATATATATATATACATATCCAAGAATACATTTCAGTAAATATACAAATCTTTTGTGGGTGTCCCATTAAGCCGAATCAAATTGCTTGCTAATGTACCGGAAATTCCATTGGTGATTGTTGTGTTGATCTTCATACCGTGTGGACGAGTTTTTTTCGCTCGGTGTTTGTTAATTTTAATAAAATTATTTAATTTTAATAAATGTGTTTGGTGTGTGTATGTGTGTTTGTGTGTCTGTGTAGCTTAAAATCAGATGACAGATGAGTATCGTTATTTTATTATATTATATTATTATATTACATTATATTATATTACTATATAATATTATTTTTTTTATATTATATTTTGTTTGTTATTGTTTCTCCTCTACCTATATGTATATTATAATATATATCGTTTTGGCTTTGTATCTTATATACATCATTTTCATGTCACACGTACACCACAATATTCCGTTGGAAGCGATAGCATGCGACGTATGTTTCGTTTTCTTTCGTTTGACTAGCCCATCACTCTCATACAATTCTATTACAGTGCTGTGACTTCTGTCAACAAAATGTGTAGCAGATTATTGTTAAAAATTGGAGTAGATTTGTAGTTATTAAATTAAGCCTCGAGAGTTTTCGTTCTGCTGATGCAGTGCTGTGTGGAAGTGAACATAATTTCAACATATAATTAGAAATTTCTAAAAATCATCTGTTCCATCTTAAAATAATTATAGTTTACTCCAAAATTCAACAACGTCCTCTTAAAATTTGTTGGCAATTTCATTAGTCTTCTAAATTGATTGTTCAAAATTTCTTCATCACTATTGTTAAAGGGAAAGCAGTCGATTATTGGTATAATTGACGGAAGGCTTCCAAAACAAATTTCTTTAATGTTTAAATATTTTAACAATTTCAATTTTATATCTCCGAAATCAAATCTCTGTTTAATTTGATCTGTCAATTCGATGTTAAATTTAACTAAAACCTGTTTAATATTATTTATGGCTTCTTTATTCAAATCGTTGCAATTTAGAAACTGTTCAAAACGTTTTCCAAAATGCATAGATTCAAGGGGAAGATGAAAATCCACATTTTGAATTACCGTACCACGCTTTAAAAATTCTGGTTTAATAAAATTTTTTAAAATTTCTTTCAAATTTTAATAGATAGTGAAGTAGGTTAACCTGGGTGGTTTCCGATTGAAAATGTTTATTTGCATCATTTATTAATTTCAAAATATAAGACAAGAATAACAGATACAACAGATATATTGAAAGGGTCTAAAGTAAAATCATAAATTGCTGCGGCGTTTGAGCTATGAAGTTCCTCATAATCGTACATGGCGAAATAATATTTCAGAGCCTCAATTTGTTCTAAAACACGATTAACTACGCTGTCATAGGAAAGCCAACGAGTGGCACTTAGTTTTAATATTCTATGGCACTTTATATTAAAGTATTGCTGAAACTCTTTATATGCCTCTTGTCTTTTGTTTGGCAACTTCTTGCATGTCAATGAAGTACATAAATGCAAGCTGTGATATGTGCATCTCATAAAAAACAAATCTTCGTTAATAGTTAAAAATTAAGTTACAACCCCGTTTAGATGGCCGGTCATTACGGATGAGTTATCAACAGCAAGGCTCATAATATTTTCTAATGGTATCCCAGCATTTTGAAAGTTGTTTGAAACCGCATTAAAATTATCTTGTGCGGTCGATCCAATGAGTTCGACAAGCGCAAGAAAACAATCATTTATCAAATTGCTGTCTAGATCGAAGAAGCGGGCAACTATAACTAAGCATTTTGGAAACGTCGGTTGTTTCATCTAAAATCAAAGAAAACTGACAAATTTTTAATTTATTTGCGATATGTAACCTCGAATATGGCCCAATTATTTTGTTTATGATCTCCGTAGCCACTTTTCTTCCGCATTTAATTTGCACTACCAGTTTGGAATCAGTTTTTCGTATAAAAGCCGGCAAAAAATCCATTTGCTGTGAAAGGGGAGGTCATACTGGACACAGTACATGACGCAAGAAAATTCGGCAGCCCTTTTTTGGGTTTTTCGTTATTTCCTTCGAAGCAGTGTAGCATTCTTGTAAAGTTGAAATACTTTATTGAATATTTATATTTTTAGCATGCAATTTATTGTTGTTTTCATGTCTACTTAAATGACATTTATTATTTGCCAAAATAGCTCTTTCATCTACTTTCTTGAGCCAGGAAACTGTATGTTCCCATTTTGGCTTGTATTTTTGGGTATATATTTTTTTACTGATACTTCAACTTTTGAAGACGAGCCCGAAAAATCACTTGGACTTGTTATAATTACATTGCTAAAGTATTATTAATATTTTTCTGCTGTGCTCTTCGAGAAGCTTCAGAATTTCAAGACATATATGTATATAAAAATAATTGAAATCTATAGCTGAGTGAACTATAGGCTGATTTTTCCGTTTTTGCAAGAGATTACTTTTTTTTATTCACAGCATCCAATGTTCCAAATTTTCGAAATACATATGATATGATTGAGCACTGTGCTTGTTTGTTTCATTATCCTTTGGTTTCGATGGCACTTGTAAACCACTTGAACTAGTAGAGGCACTACCAAATATTGAAAATGTTACTTTATAAAAAACTATAAAAAACTATAAACATAATAACATTTACTTACATGTTTTCAGGAATGGTGGAAAAATATCACTTCATCGTACGGGCAATTTCAATCAACACTAATTTGTTTATACAGATATTTTTTCCCGTTCTTGAATACAATATAAAATCAGGCGTGCACTTAGATGATTAATCCAATTATCCGTAATCGAATTCGAATCACGTAAAATTTTCTTCACTTATCTCAAATTGCGCGCACCACTAAATGAAACGATAAATTTAATATCCGTTGTTAAACCGATAATTTAATTATTTTACACTAAAAATTATATTTGTTTTAATTTTAATTATTAGCCACTATCGATTTATTCTCAAAATTTTAACTTTAAAACGCTTAAATAATAATCTTTCGAGTAAAATTTTCGTTGCATTGCAAAATTGCAATTTTACTTACTAAGAAAACGTTCCAAAAGTAATAAAAAATCAAATGATACCAACATAAGCAAAACACAATACGTAAATAAAAATAATCCTTACAAACAATAAAATGGTAATACCTAAAAACTATACAAATCTCCAAAAACGTGAACATTTGATTATTCCAATAAGCATAAAATAATTTGGGACAAAAAAGTGGAGTAGATTTTAGTTAGGGGCCACTAAATTTATAAAACAATAAGGCTGATTTCCATTATGAAAAAATGTTGTCAGTATTTTTTACTGAAAAAACCAAAGCGAGAAAAAAATTAAAAATGCCATTAGAGTGACTGAGATCGCTTTTTCCTTTTTTCTTTTTTTTATAATGGATGTATTTTGACAGCTGCGTATAACATAACCAATAAAATTCTAATTTTATTTTGCTTTAAAATAAAAGACAAAATACACTTTAAATCTACAACAATAAATTTAAAAAAAAATAAACTTAACATAATTTTCAATATTTCAATTATTTTCACAATGAATTAAGATGAATATCACAAAACGAAATATTAAAATTATTAATTGATCATAAAAAATCATCCATCTTTATTTTTCCTTTAAAATATTTCTCCAGTACTGAATAAAAATACTTCTCATCATATATTTTGTCAGTACTGCTATAATTATTTTCTCAGTAACCATAAAAATTTACTCAGTACTGAATATATTTTTAGTACTGGAAATGTTTTTTATTTCACTCGCACTTTAACAAAAATTACATTTTTTATCCCGCCTTGACTATTTTATCAGTATTTTTCATAATGGAAATCAGGCTTGATGCTTTCATATTTGAATCACAGTGTGTACACGAGACAAGGTAACATCAAAAATTTCTTCGTTCCTCATGTCTTTACCTATAAACTATGAAGGAGGGGAAAATATTTCTGATGTCCTTTTTCAACCCAAAATTTAGCAGCGGAACTAGTTGCAATTTAAGTCGACTTCATGTTTGCGTTCCTTCCTTCCTTCGTTCCGACTATTTATTTTGCGATACCATGGTTGATGGAAAAAGTACAGAAAGATTTTGCTGCCATCTATAGGTAAATAATTTAAGACATTGCCATTATTCATGATGGTTGCCATTTTTCATAAAATTTTGTTGATTATGCTTGGTGACTACTATACAATTTTTTTTTGAGTTTTGTTAAATTTTACAAACTATCAATGTGATTATTTGTGGTATATGTGTTTAATATTGTAATTTTATATTTGTGGATATTAATTTATATTAATTTATTATAATTTATCATAACTAGTTAATAATGTTAAAACAAGAGTTTTTATATATGTTGTTCTTCCCTCGACATACCGACATAAAATGTTGGATATTTTGAGATGTGCGGGTAGTAACTATTCGCTATTTAATAATCGTTACTCATAGCTACCCGAAGTAACGATTACCTCAAAATTAAAGTATTCGTTACTTTCCTAGGTACTTCATTAGCAATATGAGTAAAAATACGATTTGTGAGACAATAATAAAATAATCTTTCTCTTAGAATAAGGTAAATAAAAAACAAAATGTGAAAACCATGTAAATAATATAGTTGTCTCGTTTTCTCCAAAATCGGAATTACTTATTTTTAGTTTTAGTTTAAAAGAAAGCAAAATGTTGTACCTATGTCTATCTCTACTTGTAAGTGAAATTTTTATTATAATAACATTCCATTTGAAAGCATTTTATTTTCATCTCTTTCATTTAAATATAATTCTATCTCTTTCTCGCCATGTTCGTTCCCTTCCGACCAAATGATAAAGTTAAACATCTTGATGAAAAAAATTCAGAAGAAAAAACACGTCATTTTCAATTAATGAAATTGCTAAAAAAATATTTTGGACGGTAGGAAGGAACGCAAGCATTAAATTGACTTTACTAACTTAAACATAAAACCATAAAACAAGAAATAATTTCTTTATTGTATTTATTCTCAATTTGTATTATATCTTTTATGAATTGATAATTTTCGAGTTAAGTTCTTGTAGTTCACTAGTACTGTCGCGTCACGACTGAACGTATATATACGAATGATCGCCTGATCATTCTTTCACACAGTCGTTCAATGACGAAATTAGAATCGAAACAGGGTTAGTGGATTTACAAGATAGAAACAACTCGGATTAACATAAAATACACATTCAAATTACATAAGCTACTCCACACGCTTCAAGCCCCATAAATTTAGAGGTGACCAGTTTTTTTTAAATGCCAGTGCTATGAAGACCAACTTATAAAAGTCTTATGCAGAGTTTATTTTATCGCCATGACCCATGGCAAATACACCAGCAAAGTAGCGTGACTGCGTTTTATTGGAAATCTCAATGGGTTATTGCATACGTAGCAGCTTCTCGTATTTAATATGCGATACAACAATGCTTAATATGTCCAGCGTTACAGTCATTCTTTATCACCCAAGAACGGTTGAATCGTAGTTCTCGTAGAATTGAGTTTTGTAATACTTACTCAAATTTAACTAATCATCAATTGAACCCAAATACGGAGTCAACAAACCGGTGGTAGGAGATAATATTAGCGCAACCGGATTACGAGACAACATCCATCGAGAATCCTAGTATCTTGCAAACATTTTGTGATATTTTTCAACCAGCCTAATGGGACACCCTTTGTCTGTATACATGTAACTAGTAACGTTCTATTTATGTTGTTGAAGAAGATAAACGACGACTATGTTTTTACGACTGGGTACCTAGAATAGCAAACATAACAACAGTTCAGGGAATTGTATACTTATACATATTTGGTTTCAGTGTTTTTTGGTTAGTAAAGATTTATATGCATTTAAATCTTAATGCATGTATGGATTTGAATAGGTATGTGTGTTTGTGATTTGTGTACACAGCACAATGTGTGAGACCTAGTTAGGAAATCCAGGGTATTTCTCATTCAAATTCATATCTCGGGGGTAATCGTTTAACAAATTGTTTCATCTTAGGGTGCTTCATAGCAGCGTTATTGTGTAAGAATACTGGAGCAAAATGACACTGATTGAACTAGCTGGTTTATCTCAATTGATTGAAGATAGAAGAAGCGCGAATGGTGGAAGGCTAAGGTCTTAAGAGTACAACAACTCAGCAATGAGTGCAATTCGCGTGGTTTCTTTAAAGAAATTACCGAATTGCACCATACCTTAAGATACATTTGTCGGCCTTACTTAATGTTCCGTATGTGTCACAAGCTGTGTTTGAATACCCTCAAATACATACAGAGAGGATTCATCCTATGAGGAATTCACCATGACCATGCAGAGCTTAAAAATCGTTTACCAGGCCTGACTTTGTGGAACTGTCTTTTCGGCCTTGTTCGATTGGTATGCTGAAATGAAGTTATGCATAAAGAATGAAAAGTGGCCGTGTTATGCTCTATCGATATCATGTTGGATATTACTCTGCCATTTCAGATATAGGCCATACAAATATGAGAGCTTTTTGTGAAATATAATGTTTCAAAACCCACGTCCCTTTGATTTGGGATTGAAATGGTTCAATCTGTAAAGTCTATATTGTATTTGGAAAGCTTATAGATGACTTTAAACTGTTCCTTTGGGATTTCGCAGTGTTAGATAATGTGGTTGTCTCTACTATCAGTTATGCGACCAAAGCAATCTTAATATATTGGTAGTTGCCTTTTAAAGTCTTATCGAGGACGTCCAGTAGACCATTCGCGCTTGCAGAACAGATTCGATGAACATGGAGAGTTCTGCCAGTCCAACAGTCGGTTTCTATACATGACTGTGTAAATACTTGTACATCTCATTGATTGATAAGGTTTATTGTCATCGATTGAAGCTTAATTGTCGTAAATCGCGATTGAAGTATATAGATGAAGTAAAACGGAATTTCATAAATAGTTTTACCAACATGATCTAAAAATTAATTGACAACAATACAGTTATAATCTTATATAACAAGTATTACATTACAGAGAATTTGTAACAAGCTGAATACAACCCACCCCACCCCAAACCCCAAAATAACAATGATAACAGCAATAATGGTGTATCTTTAAAATAAAGAGTGAGGTGGTTACACATTACCCTCGCATATCAATTGTGTTTGTATATATTATACGAGTATATACATTTTGTTGATTCAAGAAAATTCGGTTTTTCCTCATCTTCCATTCCATCTCATATTTTTTTCTTTTTTCATCTTAATTTCGAAACCGAACCAAAAATTCATCAATTTTGTGTAAATAGCAACTTGAAAGGAGTGCTGAACGACGAACGATTACTACAAAAATTTGCTTAAGATTTTCGAACGAACTGAACGTATATATATAGACTCTATGCCGTGTATGTACTCGTATAGAAGAAAAACCACGAAATGTTGAGGAAGATAAAAATGAAAATTCATTATAATGAAATTGAGCAGAAAATTTTTATTTTTTTTTCGTGACAAGTTTGGTTGCGAAGGGGAGGATGGGGTGGATAAAGTTAAGTAAAAAAAAATATTTAGAAACGGATTAAGTCTTAAAAGTTTTACTGCGTTATGTGTTTGCTTTTTCGATTAGTATGTATATATGAAACAGCTTTTTACTGTGTCTGTGGTGTTGTGCAGTGTTTAAATTGGATGGGTGCTTGAGGGGTGGGCCTTTACGACTTGTTGGTTCTTAACATATTTCTATCACAGTGAGTGTGTGTATGTGCTTATATTTTATATTCTATATTATTTAAATGAACTGAAGTGATTTGGGGACATGTTTAATGACCTTGAATGATATTGGTATGCAGCTTCCGCGTAGTAATTTTTGGCAATATTTACAGAACGTTGGCGATTTAATCGAGTGGAATAAACTATACCCTAAGACATAGAACTTTGTGAAATAAGATGTTTAACAATATGATATAGGTACTTGGAATGATGTCTGTTCTAGGCGAAGCGGTATTGTGAACATTTTTAACTGTCATTTTCAATTTAGTAAAATGGTGATGTGACAGATCAACCAGATGTGGGTTTGAATTAGAAAGAAAAAAATTAATAATGGGAATGAACACCAATCATAGATATGAACTTAATCAGCAACCAAAAATATTTCGTCAATGAGTCACTGTTAGTATTATAAATTAACCACCAAAGTGTAGAGTTGTAATAAAAAAAATAAGAGCTAAGAGAAGCCACATCGGCCAACCATTTCATTCAATCAATGAAATCGAAATACTTAAGTTTTAAACTAAAGTTTTTATGGGTCATTGTTGGTCCGTACCCTGTCAAAAATCTGACTCCATCGGTTTCGACCACGAGCCAGCTGGCTTAACGGCGTAGAAAGCGATCTGGCATCTTCTGGTTGCTGGCAACAGTATGAAGAGCTGACAGCGACCTGTTCGTCTAACGATATGTGGCTCTCCCTTCAAAGATCACTGTATCATTCGGTTCGGATCAACACGCAGAACGTGACCGAGTCAGCATACTCTCTGTCCTTTGATTTCATGCACGATATCAGGAATTCGCATTAAATTCCTGATCTCGTGATTAAACAGAACCCGTTATATGTGCCATCAACGTCGCGTTTTGGGCCATATATCACACGCATGATTCTTAGCTCGAATGTTAGGAGATATTTTTCATACTCATTCGTCAAGATCCAACTTTCACGCACCCATACATGACAACGGTTCTGATCAACACTCTGTACAGTTTCAGCTTATCCGTATTTGCCAGATATTTTGATTTCAGAAGTGGACGTAGATGATATATGGTTCGATGGTCAGTGGCAAAGCAAGCTTTGATATCTTCTCCCACACTATTATCGTGAGCAATGAGAGATCCAGGATACTTGAATCTCATTACTCCTTCAAACGCGTCTTGGTCTCTAAAACCATTGCTCATTGTTGAGTTGTTGTACTCTTAAGACCTTAGCCTTCTACCATTAGCACTTCTCCTGTCTACAAATGTGTCTAGCTGTCTTCCTAGGACGAACTGTTTTGTTTCTTCTTGCAATTGTAAACCGTGTCTGTGCTTCATTGTGGACTATATTGACATAGTGGATTAGATTTTCAAGGTCATCTCCACTGTGTATCAGCGTATAGTCTTGGGATACATGGTCTCCACTTTCAGGCCGCCAAGTTCTTTAGAGCGCTACAAGTACCAGCCGATACTGTTTCAAACATGTGATAAGGCGTCCAACGCACCAGGTTTTTGAAGTCACTGCACGATCCACGTGTCAATTTCTAATCTCGTTGTCATTTGTCCGATTTATTGTTGACATTTTAAATATTTGCGGGTTCTTACTTACTTTATCCAACCAGATTTAGTTGCCTCCTATGAAACGCTCTCGATACTGTGGTTGTTTGTCTATGGGCCTTATGTTTCGTTGTAGTGTGGTGGTATTCTATGGGTCTTGGACGAGAGACAAAATTAAAGTTTAATTAATTCACTCTTCAATTGAAACTGGAGGACGACACCGGTAACATCATTTCTACGAATCGGTTATTGCAGGATATATTCATGATGTTATGCATATATACAGTTTACTCCACAGTACGACCATGGAATGGTTCAATTCAGACATCTAGCAAATTTGGCAAATGTAGAACTCGTAGCAACTTTTTATAAGGTGATCATTCGTTACAACCTAACTAGCTTATGGGAGGAAATTTGGAGCATATAGATACCGGATTTGGAAAGATTCGAATCGAACTAAAACCAAACGAGGAGTGGGTGACTTCTATCACGAATTTAATAGTCATAATAATACAAAGAGCAGATTAAACAAATCTTATTCTGGTCTTCAGCCATAAGACAAGACACAAAGTTTTTGCAAACATAACGACATAATGGCTGATGAAACTACAGAGGCTTGCTCCTTAGCAATTCGAAATAATAACAATCCACCATAATAACTATGGATCCATCCATCGACCGAGAGCACTTTTCAGCCATTTCCTCTGCAGATAGATACATACGCATGCGTTGAACTACCTGAGAATCGACTGATATGGTATGCGAATCAAACAAGTTACAACAAAAGTGTACGGTAGTTCAATAATTAAAAAATAAAGACTGACATAAGACATTATCTGCGAGAGAGAGAAAGAGAGAGAGAGTCATATCCTTTCCTATTAGAAAGAAAAGAGATTATAACCTTATAATCAGGTTGGGCTCTGCCAAACAGTGAACATATAGATACTCATCAGCTGCATCCATCCAATGTGACGTGCGCGTTAGCAATAAAAAGAATTGTTATATATTTTGACACTATATTTCTAATTCAATTAACAATTATAATTAAGTCACCGACTATACGTTGAGTTGGGTCGTTCTCTCCCCTTGCTCTTCCTCCACCTCCCAATTCAGCAGACAAATTGATTGTTTTTGGGCGCCAGTCTGTGTGAGAAAAAAGGGCTAGCTATGTTCGGTTGGCTAGAGACCTTCGGGCCGGGTGTAACAATTGGGGTGTTGTACTGTTAAGACTTGGGTTTTTTACACTTAGGAACTTGAAAAAATAGACTTCTACCACGTCTGTTCCTTGTACTCTGGATGACGAACAAGCACCTCGATTGATCGCGTTCAACTTGACGATGAAACCTTGCTCCACGTAGCTCTTGACAACGAACCACTTTCAACCACTTGAAAGGTTATTCACTACTGGTTTTCTTTTTATTTCATTATTTTTTTATTATATTTCATTTGTTTCTTCCTAATTTATTTTTAGATTCTTTTATTATTTTCGATCCGCTTGTCCAACCTTCCGTAGTGTCTCGCAACAATGAAAAAACCTCATTTCACACACGCATCACCTTATAAAACTTTCTCGTATCACACTGAACATCGGCCAATATGTTATCTTCTTCGCGCTCCTTCCACCATCTACATTCCAGCACAAAATTCAGCTACGGTCGATGCACTATAATTTTATCTTAGTTTTCAATTCACGACTTTTTTGTTTTAATGTTACATTCTTTCGTTTGGTAAAATGACATTTGAAAATAATTTTTAGATAAGGATCGAAGATCACAACCAATTTCTTATAAAATTCGAATGATAATGGAATTTTTAATGGGACTACAATTGAAATGTTATGAAAATATCAACCTTCTTGATCTCAAATTATAATTGTGAAACATAGGCGAGTCGTGAACTACAAAGTAGAGGAAGCAGAATATTCTTGGAATTTAGAATAAAAAGTATTTTCGAGTCAAATTATCAAACTTAAGATTACGGAAGAAAGCCGTTCATCTCCAATAGAACTGCTTAAATAAGTTTTAGTTCTACATAAAGCTGAAAAGCTTCTTTTGAATGATACTTAGGTAGACGGAATCGTTAAGAATAGTCAACGTAAGGATGATTCTTCATTAAATGTTCCTATTAAATCGTTGCCTTTAAGAAATTCTATCATCTCTAAAATTGATTTGTCCAAAAAGTTCTCATCGTTATACAAAACTATTAATTAACTTCTCAATTTTGGAAAATCGAATCGTTTGCCATCCAAACTTAAAATATCGTAGACATTTCAAAAATCCGCAATTTAAATTAAAGATTTGACCATTCCAACCGAGAGAATGTTGAAGACACAAATGCACATACTTTAGTCTAAATTTATACCAATGCGTATATGTATACGGCCGCTTTTTTTTTAAAAACATTGTCCTATGTATGTGTAAATTCCCAGTATTTGGAAAATGATTATTTATCAACAATCCTCGTTTAATAATTTTCATTTTAACCAATATTTTAATTCATGTTTTTGAAGATTTAAGCATCTAGATTCTTATATTTTTCATCGTGAATAGAAAAATAAAACGAAATGAATTTTTAATATCGGGTTTAAATGCAAATTGTTTGTTATATTGTGCTCTGGTTTCCGCATACAAGTACTTTCAGAACCGACTAAATAACAGAGCTTAAATATTAAAAACTGAGCTTTAATTAGAAGAGGTTGAATAGATTAAAAAACGTAAATTCTCATACAAAATATATGGACAGTGAACATTTTTTTTAAATGAAATATTTCAATGAAAAGTATAACGAATTTGATATTTTGATCTTGAAATCGAAAAGAATATTTATATTATGTGTCGTTTAAATATTTTTGCATAAAATCAATTAAATATATCATAAATAATTAAATAAATATATCATTGAATTCATATTTCGCATAAAAACTTTTAATATGTATACGCACAAATACATACAAACTATCATATGAAAAAAAACATATTCTGTTGTATACGCATGTGCAATATGAAATATCGATCGCGTACGATCAATGAGAACAGAGTCATCTCCATTTGGAAAAATGAAAATTGCTTTAGACAATAAGCTTTTTGTTTATCAAAATTCAAAATTTCGATATTAATTCAAAATAATCAAAAATAAAAAAACATATTTATTCTAAATTTAAAATATTTACTCATTTACTTAAACTTTTATCTTAAAACTGTCAAACTACTAGAATCCCACTATAACTCTATAGGAACTAAAACTAGAATCGTATACTTGAATTATATTGAATCAAATTTTATCATAAATGTTATTACATTTAACTGGATTAAATACTATAACATATTTCAGAGTGTTTGTAACAATTTTAAGGTCAGGTTTTTTTTTCGAGTTGGAGGAAAACTAGATTAAAGATATATATGTATGTATGTATGTATAAATGTATGTTTATATAATCTTTATCATTGCCATATACTTGCATATAAAATTTAACCGTTAACTTGAATTGGTAAAACCAAATCCATTGGACAAACAATTTTTTCTAAATGTAACGACTTTTTGTATATAAAAAAGTAACGCCCAGCTGACATCTATTGAACGATATCGAAAGCACATCTTAAACTACATATTTTATCCTGAATAAATTAAATTTTAATAGATTTACTGTTATCTATATTGAATATAATAATTATAATTAATAATTATTATGATATTTGAAACAAATAAATTAATTTTATTATGAATGACAGATGCCTCTTTTGTAAAGCTTTTTTGTCATGTCATGTTTCTGGTTTGTTTTTTAGAGAGTATACCAATAAACACACCTCATTTTATTATTTTTTAAATTTAAATTATTGTTTATAGTAATATATAAGTTTTATTTATGTGCTAAAATAAAATTTCTTATTGTTTAATATATTTCAATACAGCTACGGATATTTTTCTGCAAATAAAAGCAAACGTGTGCGGGGTAGATTACAAAAATTTACAACTCTTATTGGTAAATACTTTAACTTCAACATCGACATCACATACACACATAAATATTTTACTGTATATAGTATTTCTTAAATTCATATTGAATTTTAATTAATGTTTTATTAAACTATTAAGATATTTAGGAAACTGATTTTCAGATATAATTAACTTCAACATTTTATGTACTTAGCACTGTAAAAACAGAAACCAAATATATATTTTTTTATTGATAAAAATTATTTCGAAAAATGTGATTTTTACATTGCATCTTATGGGAAAGTGTAAAATGTACCTCCTCTAAAAAATGCACAACAAACAATACGTCATATTCTTACGGCTCTAATAAAGATGGCTCTGGTACTATCATGATTTTATTTTGCATCCCGCTCGTTTTTTTCCATTTTTTTTTTTAGAAATAATCAAAGCCGACTGTAGTGTGTGTGTTTCACACAAGCCTGCTTCTTTTTTTCACACGAGCATAATCAAACGAAAATATCAACCTTTGTGTGTGTTGGTAAACGAAAAAGTCCATATAAAAAAAACTCAAAATTTGACGTTTCTCACTAACACTACTTAAAGTCTATTTCGAAAAACAGACACACACCACAAAAGGTTCAGTACTTTTATTCTCTTTTCCATCTCACTAAACTGATAAACGATTGTCAAATGATAATGGTTATTTTGAAAATGAGATATATGCGATGACAGCTTTATTTATGCAAACTAACTTTATTTGATTTTATAATAAATGTAGATTGATTGTTGTGTAAATAAATATAATAATATTGTGGATAGTATACACAATAGTATAATATTGTGGATAATATCGAGTGAATCTTGTTTGTTTTGTGTAAATTCGAGGTGGATAGGTTTGTGGTTAGGTTTTTCAAACATAAATAAAGTATATATTAGTTGCATAGGAATGTATTTTGATTCGAAATTCATAAATGGTTTAACAAAACTTTTATAAGACACGCTCATTCGTTTTTATTTTACATTTTTTGTACATTTTTACTCAATAATACTTAGGTGGTGTGCGTTTGTTTATTATTTTTATACTGTATTCGCAATCGTATACGAATAGAAGAATATTCACTAATTCCGCTAAAGGTTGATATGCTTCTACAGCATATGTATACATAAAGTTTGGCTTGTGTGAAACACACACACTACAGTCGGCTTTGGAAATAATGCAAACAGTGTTGTTCTTCGTTGTCTTTTAGTGCATTTCGTTTCATTTTTATTTTATTTTTGATTTTGTTTCTTTGTTTTATTATTTATTACCACCAGCATTTAAGACAATAGCACGTGTTTGTTGTCTGCATGATTTTGTTTTTACGTAATATTTTTAAATCACGTAAAATTTTATGCGTTTTAAATTTTTTTAGGCTTACAGAATTTTTATTTAGGCCTACGCTATTGATGATTATTAGGTTAACTGTCAAAATTGTATCAATTAAACTACTTTCAGTCTTTATAAAGATTTTAAAATTGATATTTCGATTAATTAAGTTAGTCACAAATAAAAAGAAAAAACAAAATTTCGAAAAGATAAAACTGTATGTATTGCTACGAATCACAGATGTCACCTGTGATAATTAAGAAGAAAATTATAGCAGTAGGAATTACCCTGAAACCAAATGTTTACACATACGAACAAAATAAAAATAAATAATGAAATAGGCGGAGCCAACAAAATACGACGAAACGATCATTCGCGAAGTGTAGAGAGGAAAAATAATGGAATGTTCTACAAGTATAAGCGTCGTATAAATACGTGTAAACATTTGAGTTACGGGATAATTCAATTTTGAATTTCGAAGTGTTAATATCGGGAAGTGATAAAAAGTGAAAGTGAAGTGTTGAAATAATTATAGTGATAATTATTGTGTAAAATGACTGTAGTAATAATTATTTGTGAAATTGTTGTGGAATTTATTGGGAAATACATTTATTGTAAAAATTAATCTTTGCGAGTTTAATATTCACAATCCAGTGATCGAACCGGATAAATTATTAGAATAACCACTCGGCGAAATCGTAACAATATTTTAAATTCGCCAAAAGTTACATATATATTTGGCGAGTTTTTTGCATAACGACAAGACGCATATACAAAATACAAAAACAGTAACAGATAATGTACCATCAAAAACAAAAAGAAACAAAAAAATCAACGTAAACAAAACAAAACATTTTTTTTGTGACTTTATGTATTCTTTATATGCTAGAATGTCTTTCCTATACAACGATCAAATGCAAAAGAGGAGTTACGTTATATAATAATTTATAAATTTTATCGAATCACATTGAACTATTTTAATCATGTGATCATATTCGATAAACGAAATATTATCGAACTTACATATAAGCCGAAAATAAAAACAAAAATCAAGAAAATTTCTTATGAATGAAAAATTTGAGTATGCATCAATAAATGGAAAAATTATTGTACAGCAGTCTTGATAAATAATCATATTTAGATGCCTCATATACAAAAATTGATGTTAAGGCCTGTATTGTAAGATATAACATAGCAAAGTCAAAAAATTACGAGAAATTGACAGTTTACGAACTAATTGTACAAATTTTGTTGTTTTCTAACTAACTAACTCATAAATGTGAAAAATTGGGCTGAAATTTATTGGTATTGATTTTCGTCGGGTTTTGTTTGGTGGACTGGTCGCTGATTGCGTGATTTATTTTGTTTTTCTAATTTACTTTTTTGTTGGTTTTGTTCATCTCGTACAGCGGCAGCAATGCGTTGGCAACGGTAGTATTGGGTGGGCTAGCGGCGGTATTCGTTCGTGTATGCGATGAGGAACTTGAAATGGTTCAAGTGGGGAGGGTTGTTTTTGCGATATTTAACTAGTTAAATTGATTGAAAATTTTAACATATTTGTATAGTTTGCTGATTTCGTGGGAGTATTCGTGGGAGTGTGGGTTTGGTTTGGTTTTCGTGGAAAGAAGCTGGTTTTCGTGGAAAGCACTATCACAAGAAATTATGATCTTCATTTCATAATTTCAAGTGATAGTGCTATAATATCCCTAGTTAGAGTTCGATGCCGAGTCTAGTATAAACTACTGTCGGTATTGAGTATATCATCATCTTCTCTTCCGTCCAACTCTTACCTTTTAGATACTCATAAAAAGTACATTACATAAAATCCAACCGATCTCTAACCTCATAAATACACTTCGAGGCGATACACAACCCACATCTTAGCATATAGTCTATAGATATATAAATCATAATATCATCGTTTTATTGCTGTCCCGTTACAAGATCCATGTAACGAACAAAACATGTACAAAAAGTTTTATTCATCCTTATAAATTTATGCTTTTATTGTTAAAAAGCCATAAAATATTAAAGCACCAGCAAAGCTTTGCACAATAAAGCAGCTAACAGCAAAAAGTTATGTTTTTCGTGTGCTGCTATGTATATACTTGGTATGTCTATGTATGTATGTGTACATGGAAAATTTATGAAACGGAAAGTAATAAACATAAAACATAATTTTTTTTATGCTTTTTGTTGGTATTGTTGTAATTTATATTGTTGTTGCAAAATTAAACATTTAAATTGTAATTTTATTATTCGCTGTGATTCGTCGAACCATTCCGCGCGGAATATATGTATAACTTATGCTACGATCTACCACTTTATCACTCTCCGGCACTTCGCCAATTATATCCAATATAAACGTATTGGGTGTTTATAACCATCATCATCATCATAATCAACGCGGGATATTCGACCCGAAAGCTTGATTTGTTGAACCCACCCCAATGACAGTCTTCATCCAATATATAATACGAGTGTATATAATCAAATCGAACGAAATCAAATAATAATTTAAATCACAATTAAATAACATTAACAATAAAATTTAAATTTGTGAAAAATGTTGTTGAGCTTTCGTTCGGGAACAAACAAACAAACAAAAAAATGTTTACGAAACGCGATACAGTTCATTTGGAACGTGACTGAGTTGTGTTTGCACAACAATATAAAAGCCCTACGAATATTTTCGCGAGAAAAAATATAATTCAAATAATTGCTATTCAATTTATTATAGTTTCGGTGGGTTGAGGGTGGTTTTTCGAATTCATACCGCATATTTGATTGTTTTGGCCCTGTATGTGGTGCTCCCACGATTTGACTTCGGTGTATATAAATAAAAGTTATAACAATTTTTGAAAAATAACAAAACACATGCTTTTGCATATTTTAGAACTTTTCATTGGGACCAAAAATCCATCGCGAGTGTTTATTTTGTGGGTATAACCAAATATTTGATTTCTGGTGTGAGTAATTGTTTAGGTGGGATGGTGCGCGAGACTATACCAAAGCACCTAAACAAATTTTGTCAAATAGCAAACAACAATTTTCAACTTGATTTAGTTTGTTTGTTTATGTTTTGTCATCGAGTTTGGGCCATCGAACTATTAACACTTTCACTGTTTACATATACGATTTGTTTTTGGTGGGAAGACTTCATCTGTTTTGTTATCACCGTGAGTCCATCGTCGCCTTTAAAAGATCAACGTACCAATTCTCTGGATCAGCACGCAAAGTGTGATCGAACCAGCGTTCTCGCATTAAATTTCTGTTCTCATGATTGAATATAACTCGATATGTGCTGAGAAAGTCGTGTTTTGGGCCATATGTTAGAAGTTATGTCTCGTGCAAATCGGTCAAGACCCAACTATCACATACATACTTAAAAAGGAATCTGAAAGTGGCAGTATGGCAATGTCAATATCCTATAATTCATCAAACATCATTGCATCCACTTAAAACAACTATGGTGTGGTATTCATGCTGGAAACATCATTAGTCCCTATCTTTTTGAAAATGACCAAGGTATTGAAGTTACTGTTACTGCCGAACGGTACCATGACATGATTCGAAATTTTCTTGTGCCTGAAAAGGAAGAGCAAGGTCTAGAGGACGTGGGGAGTCAGCACGATGGGACCACAGTACGCACAGTCCGTTATTGACACCAAATATGAGTTTGTTCCTACCACAAACTATATAATGTTACGGCCTAGAATAAATTAACATAAACCTTCGATTTTCAACTTATAATGTATAAGACCTGTTCCTCGACATACAGACATCTGCCAATATTTCTCCACATTTACACGATTAATGATGTGATCAATGGTCTGGAAAATTTATTCAATCAACAGAAGAAATGAAAAATATAAAATTAAAATGATTATTTTTGACAAGTATAGGATGAAAGTTGGAAAGCCAACAAAAGCAAAATTTGTTTCTATATTTGATAGGAAATTGTGAATAAATTTAAATATAATCAATTTACCCTCTCCCCCCATATTGCACTCAGTTCCCATTTTGTCTTATATAGAAATGTAACGACTGTTGTTGATTTTTCCCGGGTTTTCATCATTTTTTGTTGATTGTTGAAAAAAAAAACTCCTGATATATGATATGATATGATATGATAGGAGAAGTACAAGCCAACCAGTTACGGTGAATCTGAGATTGTTACCATAATCCTGGAGTATATTCAGCAGAGTTCCAAATAGATATCTGAGAATTTTTACTCCAAAATTATGCGGGCCCAGTCCCTGCTTGCATCTCAACATATAAGGTTTAGGAAAAGGAAACAATCACAGAAACGACTAAGGTGATAATCCACAGCAGAGTCATTGCTAACTACATATTAGTAAATTATTGTATATTGTTAGTATAATCATTTTCACATTTGGATTTGAGTTTGTTATTATTGTTAGTTGGATAGGTAAGGATTATTCTAAATTCATCATATGTATTCGTATCGCCTCAACAGTTAAACTGGAGTATTTTAAAAAACATCTTTGGGTCATCTCATCATATGCTGTATTTAAAGATGTGTCCCTATAATTCCCAATCCATCACCATCTAACGCGTGGGGAATATAAATTTTCGTAATGACCCGACAGCATTTCTATATACAATATGATGATCTAATACATTGTCAATTCGTTTGTAAGGGAAACTATTTAAATAAATAAATAGTTTAGTGCGGTCATATTTAGCTAACCTGATCGATCATTCCATTCCACACATTCTATCTTTATGTCCGTTTTAAGATTTTACAACAAACAATCACACAATACACAAAAGTAGAATTCTTGTATAACACACTACAGTCCAATGAAAGAAATCACCAAAGCGGCCGTCCGATTCAGAAAGTTCAATAGTTTGTAATAGAATTATTATACAGCAAAAGAAGCTGCTTATTAAAGTAAAATAAACTTTCTGGTCAAGACCACCGGTCAAGTGATCCCCATCTAATGTTAAGAATGTCACTCAAGAAATCTTATCCATTTACACTTATATGAATAAAGAAAACAAAATTATTAAAATAATTTAGTATTTTCCATGGAAATAAAGACAAAAGTTATTTAAGAGTACAACATACCATGGTATATGAAGATAAGTCAAGGTATGTCACAAGTACATACCCAAGAGCAAAATTGTGGACTTTATTGACAAAATAAAATCAAGAGGAATATTAACCGTTCCTTTAAAACACGATTATCCTAATATATGAACGAGCTTCTGCCAAATCGAACTTCAACATTTTAGCCAATTCAAATCTTGCCAAAATACAGGTAATTTACTGACCATATATATTATCGTCAATATAATGATCGTAAATTGGTAGTGATCGTGTTAAAACAATCTTCAGTCAATTCTACCATTAATATACATGGCACTACATCAAAACCTCAATAGTCTTTTAGATATAATCTTAGTTCAAATTTGATATAAGATACAAATATGAAAGCATTATTTCAAAAACTTTTGAATAGCAAATCCATCAATATGGAAGGTTTTCTGTATTTACTGATATAAATGTATGTACATACTAACATGTGTATTATAATATTTAAAAACAAACTGAAAAAATTAAAAGTTAATTAACAAACTTCATTTTGTTGTTCAGGATCAGGACTGATCTGTTTCACTGTCTTCAAACATTATATCTCATGAAAAGTGGTTTGGGCGTTAAATAGCTTCGCGCTATAAAAGAAGAAATTTCACATTGTACTGAAACAGATTTTTATTTCAAATCGCGTTATATCGAAAACGTTGTATAAGTACCGCGTTAAACGAGGGATACTTGTATATATATATATATTTAAAAAAAATTTTTGTTCTTTTTTTCCCGTGCAAGTGAACACCTGCACAAAATATAAAATAAAACAAACAAAAATTCTCTAACCAACATAGGAAAGAGAAGGATAGGAGTTTTGATAGACGAAACGAAAAATATGTTATATACATAATATTAATACATAGGACGTTCAAGTGTAGACTGTAATGTATGTATTTGCGTTTTCAACATCAAATAATGATGTATATACAACACACACAATACACAATACCAACGTATATAAAAATAAAATGTAAGTCGCCAATTAATATGAATATATATATATATATATATATAGTTGCCATTACAACGATCGCACAATGGCAGTGATCGCGTTAAATTTAAATCTCTTTTACTGTATGCTTTGATACATACATAAAACAAAATACATAATAAAATTGTTCAAAGGAAAGGGGAATACATAGCGTTTAATATGAAGAGCGAATTATGGGATGGGGAATGAGGTAATTAAACGAGACAGAACGAAAGGCATATCGCATGCGATCGTTTCCAACGGAATATTGAGATGTGGATATGAAAATGATGTATATAGAATACAAAGACAAAACGTTATATACTATAATATATAACGGAGAAACAAGAACAGACTATATAATATAATAAAATAAAATATAATACTATGTAATAATATATAATGAAATGTAATATAATAATATAATATAATAACGATACTCATCTGTAATTAGATTTTCAACTACACATACACACACAACGCATTTATTTTATTAAATTTAATTAAAGAAACACCGAGCAGACAAAAACACGTCCACTCTGTATGAAGATCCACACAACACTCTGTTGAAAAAAAAAAAAAAAAAAAAAAAAAAAAAAAAATCAAAAATTTAGATTATGTGTGTGTGTGTATACACCGCATATACTATCATATCGTCCTTCCAATGTTTGCTTAAGATAACCGAAAATCACGTATAAGATGTATTTGTTGTTGTTGTTTATCGATTTGAAATCGAATCGAAATTTTCTTTAACCAGAAATACATTTTTGACGTCAGAAATAATTCCAATTTGATTGTGGCTTCATAAATATCAATAGGGAGACATCGGTAGGTGGCCAAATCAGTATAGTCGAGATTGAACCAGTAGTCAGGTCGAGCTTAATTTCTTTATGTCCGTTTTAAGATTTTACAACAAACAATCACACAATACACAAAAGTAGAATTCTTGTATAACACACTACAGTCCAATGAAAGAAATCACCAAAGCGGCCGTCCGATTCAGAAAGTTCAATAGTTTGTAATAGAATTATTATACAGCAAAAGAAGCTGCTTATTAAAGTAAAATAAACTTTCTGGTCAAGACCACCGGTCAAGTGATCCCCATCTAATGTTAAGAATGTCACTCAAGAAATCTTATCCATTTACACTTATATGAATAAAGAAAACAAAATTATTAAAATAATTTAGTATTTTCCATGGAAATAAAGACAAAAGTTATTTAAGAGTACAACATACCATGGTATATGAAGATAAGTCAAGGTATGTCACAAGTACATACCCAAGAGCAAAATTGTGGACTTTATTGACAAAATAAAATCAAGAGGAATATTAACCGTTCCTTTAAAACACGATTATCCTAATATATGAACGAGCTTCTGCCAAATCGAACTTCAACATTTTAGCCAATTCAAATCTTGCCAAAATACAGGTAATTTACTGACCATATATATTATCGTCAATATAATGATCGTAAATTGGTAGTGATCGTGTTAAAACAATCTTCAGTCAATTCTACCATTAATATACATGGCACTACATCAAAACCTCAATAGTCTTTTAGATATAATCTTAGTTCAAATTTGATATAAGATACAAATATGAAAGCATTATTTCAAAAACTTTTGAATAGCAAATCCATCAATATGGAAGGTTTTCTGTATTTACTGATATAAATGTATGTACATACTAACATGTGTATTATAATATTTAAAAACAAACTGAAAAAATTAAAAGTTAATTAACAAACTTCATTTTGTTGTTCAGGATCAGGACTGATCTGTTTCACTGTCTTCAAACATTATATCTCATGAAAAGTGGTTTGGGCGTTAAATAGCTTCGCGCTATAAAAGAAGAAATTTCACATTGTACTGAAACAGATTTTTATTTCAAATCGCGTTATATCGAAAACGTTGTATAAGTACCGCGTTAAACGAGGGATACTTGTATATATATATATATTTAAAAAAAATTTTTGTTCTTTTTTTCCCGTGCAAGTGAACACCTGCACAAAATATAAAATAAAACAAACAAAAATTCTCTAACCAACATAGGAAAGAGAAGGATAGGAGTTTTGATAGACGAAACGAAAAATATGTTATATACATAATATTAATACATAGGACGTTCAAGTGTAGACTGTAATGTATGTATTTGCGTTTTCAACATCAAATAATGATGTATATACAACACACACAATACACAATACCAACGTATATAAAAATAAAATGTAAGTCGCCAATTAATATGAATATATATATATATATATATATAGTTGCCATTACAACGATCGCACAATGGCAGTGATCGCGTTAAATTTAAATCTCTTTTACTGTATGCTTTGATACATACATAAAACAAAATACATAATAAAATTGTTCAAAGGAAAGGGGAATACATAGCGTTTAATATGAAGAGCGAATTATGGGATGGGGAATGAGGTAATTAAACGAGACAGAACGAAAGGCATATCGCATGCGATCGTTTCCAACGGAATATTGAGATGTGGATATGAAAATGATGTATATAGAATACAAAGACAAAACGTTATATACTATAATATATAACGGAGAAACAAGAACAGACTATATAATATAATAAAATAAAATATAATACTATGTAATAATATATAATGAAATGTAATATAATAATATAATATAATAACGATACTCATCTGTAATTAGATTTTCAACTACACATACACACACAACGCATTTATTTTATTAAATTTAATTAAAGAAACACCGAGCAGACAAAAACACGTCCACTCTGTATGAAGATCCACACAACACTCTGTTGAAAAAAAAAAAAAAAAAAAAAAAAAAAAAAAAATCAAAAATTTAGATTATGTGTGTGTGTGTATACACCGCATATACTATCATATCGTCCTTCCAATGTTTGCTTAAGATAACCGAAAATCACGTATAAGATGTATTTGTTGTTGTTGTTTATCGATTTGAAATCGAATCGAAATTTTCTTTAACCAGAAATACATTTTTGACGTCAGAAATAATTCCAATTTGATTGTGGCTTCATAAATATCAATAGGGAGACATCGGTAGGTGGCCAAATCAGTATAGTCGAGATTGAACCAGTAGTCAGGTCGAGCTTAATTTCTTGTAGATCCTGTTGGCCTCACTTTATGGAAAACATAACATGGGTCATTGGGAAACATAACATAGATCATTGTTGGATTGACAAAGAAACCGAGCAACCATCAGGAGAGTACTGACCGATTCCACTGACAACATAACTTTTTCGAATAGAAGGTAAAAAACCAAACGACAGAGGGTGACTCATCTTATCATAAAGTCAAAGGTATACCGGAATCAAAAAAGTATGTAGGTTCGAAGGTTATTCCGAAACTGTCAACCAAGCTGTGAATCACGAGGGTTGAGTGTTTGTCAAAGAAAGAAACATAATGATCTCGATGACGAGCTAATCACTTTCTGAGCCCAAAAAGTGGTAGCACCATGTGCTTTTTTGTGATCCTTTTTGCATTTTAAGGCTAAAGTTTGTACAACAGCATGCTTAGTATGCTGTGTGCAAACGATAGAACTTTTTAAATCATGTTTTGATACTTTGTCAGCTTTACATGCCTGACAGGTAGCTCGAATCCATTCTATTCGAATGCATATCCTGCAAGGGTTTAACGACCCCTGAAGGAGTTTAGATGTTGGGCGTGCGACAAATCAACATCGTCTCTCATGTAGCGTAGGTGAAATGATGGAAGCAGGAGATCACAAGAGGAAAGTTCTGCAAGATCAAATGTTTCCTAATTGGTGAGAAGTGGGAATAGTTTGACATTAAGGGGAAAATGATCGATGGAAGGTCTGATGATATTTCAAGATTCATCCAATTTGAGGATTCAAACTGTAAACACCAACCGACGAAAGTGGAGAAATTAAAGGAAAGTTGGAAATGATCAAATGAATTGGGAACATGAACTTCTGTCATGAAGTATTGATGGCGGATATTGCTGATGAAGTGATTTTAGATATAGGCTTCATATGGGTAGAGAAACATTAACCGCGGAGAACCGATCAAATCTATCACACACTCAAAAATAGTTTGTAGTAAATTGGAAGGAGGTCCTGGGAATCAAAGGTTGTGAATTGTAGAAAACTAGAGCAGACCATTATGAAAAGAGTGTGTTGATAATTGGACTCAATGAGATAATTTGTTGACTGAACAGTTTTGATAAAGTTCTGTGGTAGAAATAAACGGTTGTGGTACCAAGAGTTCGAAATTCAGAAATTTTAAGGGAATATCATACGGATACCGAAGGTGGCGATTTTTGTATAAATAAAACTTTGACAGAAGTTTGTGAAAGATTCTACTAGACCGGATGTAGATAATAGCTTGGAAGATGTTATCTAAAGTGTGGCCAATGCAGGATGGTAAAAGGTCCTGGAATGGTTGATGTGGTATACTTGTGGAACTGCATTCGGATCAATGCTGTAATTTCGAATTATTTGTGTTCCAGGAGATGCACCAATTATTTATTACGGATTAATCATAACAAGAACAACACCTATTCACCCACAGTCAGACGGCTTAGTTGATCGGTTTAATTCTACACAAAAATCGGCGATAGAAACCAACGTAATTGGGATCAAAATATACCACTGTTTGTGGTATACCGATTGGCAATACATGGTGCAATTGGAATAGTACAAGCTTCCATCAGTTTTGGTTATACAAATTCATCAGGAAGAGAATTTAATTTTCAATCGGATTGCAGAGGAATGTGACATTCAAACACATAACAGAGGATTAGACGTAGGGCTTTGATCTGGCTTTACAACAAATTCATCAAGGAAATAATTAACCTTTTTATCGGATTCAGGTACGATATGACATTTAAATAAATAATACAGGACTTGAGAAGGAGCAGTTAGTCCGGCCTTACAACAAACTCATCAGGGAGAGGATTAACCTTTTAATCAGATAAAAAGCTCCCTCTGGACCATATATCATTTTCGGCGTATTGTGAATCTCCTACAGACGGAAAATATTTTCTCTACTACTCGTAGAATATATTAAGGACAAAAATAATATGAAAATGGAGAAACCCACTGGTGTAGTCGAGCTTCAATTCTTGGAGTTCCTATCAGCTTCAGTATATAGGGAACATTACACAAACACCGATATACAACCGGTCAGAAGTGTACTGAGCGATTCCAATGACAAAGTAACTTCATCGAATAGAAGGAATGTTCCAAAACTCTTCACATTATCTGCGGGGAATCAAACCAGCAGACAGAGGGTGATCTCAGTCATGAAGTGAAAGAAATATCAGAATAAGAAAAGTATGAAGGGTCGGAAGTGGTTCCAAAAATAAGTTTCAACCAAGTTGTGAATTAGGAGGGTTGAGCGCTTGTCAAGCACATAAAAATAATAATCCCAAAAACGAGCTTTTGAGCAAATGTTTCGAAAAGTGTTATGTATATGCTTTGTGCCAACGTCAGAAAATTGTAAATGGGTTGTCGAAGTTTTGCCGGCCTTCCATCCCTGGAAGGTAGCTGGAATGAATCATATTTAGAGAGCTACCTAGGCCTATGAGGCTACAGTTTCCGTTCCGGGTACCTGCAGATACTGTAAAGATTCTGGATAACCAAAACATTAACAACAGTCAGCTGGATTAACTTCTATACCTTGGCCTTGGAGAGCCATCTCTACATATTCAAATGAATAATACAGGATTTGGGGAATGGCAGTGAGTATGGCCTTACAATTAATTCATCAGAGAAAATGTTAAGCTTTCAATCGGATGAAAGCGCTATATGACATTCAAACACATAAAAGAACATTTGAGGAACGGCATTGGTCTGGCTTTACAACAAATTCAACAGAGAGAGAATTAAGTTTCCAATCGGATCAAGGGGTGATATTTTTACCATATAAATATTACCTATAAAAACCGTATTTTACCAGTGAATCCTCATGTTCTCAATTGTACCTGCAAACCAAGTTTTTTTGTTATTTTTCACTCTCAGAATCATTTGCATGCTACAGTACAGATTCTGAGTATGAACCATCAGATAAAACTCTTTTGTTGAGTAGCTGGCAAAGAGAATAGAACCAATATGACGAAGTCAGACGATTAATTCTTTCAAAAGAAATTTAAACTGACAGTACCTCATAATATCAGATCATATTTTCAGCCATTATTACAAGCTCACTGTATAAGAACGTCAGAAGGATTTTACAGTGAAAGAAATTAAGG
Source organism: Tipula lateralis (assembly GCA_963932295.1). Taxonomy (NCBI): domain Eukaryota; kingdom Metazoa; phylum Arthropoda; class Insecta; order Diptera; family Tipulidae; genus Tipula; species Tipula lateralis. The sequence goes on from OZ010737.1 coordinate 43,109,027, forward strand.
CTAATTGAAAAATAATTCACAAAACCTACGTTAGGAGATAGCCGACGAAACTTTTCATTATAAAAAAAGTTGGGTTGCTTAAGCCTGAATCATCACTGATTCAGGCTTAAGCAGAACAATCCACTGGCCCACAAACGTTTGTTTGTTTATATATTGCTGAGCAGTAAAAACAATTTAAAATGTACTTGTGTTTTAACACCTTTGCTCTTGCTATAGGAGAGCTCTCTTTTGTACTCGTACTAGCCCTTGCGCACTTGGATGACTTCAATCGTAGTTTATTTTTGAATATGCGTCCCATGTTACGAGCAGACACTTTGAGATTTTTCCCCAATTGAACAGGATTACGTTGAGTCCGATTTCGAACCATTTTTGCGATGTTGCTGTTTTAAAATGTCCACCACTCTTTCGTAGCTATACCGTAAACAGTTGTATTATTCTTTAAATTTTGGTTTTAAACGGAAAATTGTACAATTTTCCACTGTACTGTTTTGTTTTTACCAAAAATCATAAAAAAATTTGTGACAACCGGACGATAAAAAAATAAATTTTCATTCCTCCGTACATAATTTTAATGTTTAATGTTGGGAAATTGCTTTATTGTTCCATACACTTCCCTTTATGCAGAGATCGCTTTAGTGGATAATTTCACATCATTTTCCTCCAAGGTATTATATGCTACAACATTTTATGCAAATCCTGTTGTGCTCAGGTATTTGTTGGTTTACATGATAATCGTTGTTATTAGTACCGATATATACACTCATCAAGGAAGTTATGTTTAAACTTTTTTTGTACTAGATAATTTTCCGGTGGGGATGGGGGCTAATATTATTTTCAACACTTTGCTATATCCTTGCTCGTATGTACGTATATTTGTACTTTTATGGTGTGTGTAAAAACATGTTTACATAATTTTTTGTTTTAAGGTTTTGAATTAACGATAATCCAATTCTTTATATTATATATGTATACGTTGCAGTAGGATATGGAAAATTTCGTGGGTAGATTGGTTTAATTTTAATGGAGAGATGAAACATCAAAATTTAGACGCTTAAAGTGTTTTTCCTTTTTTACCGCTGATTCAATTTTGAAATGAATTTGTGTCTTAAAAGGTAAACCGTATATAATTACTCAGGTTGTTTTTTTTATTTCTTAATCGTTTTAATGAATGTCATTATTTTTGAGAGTTTCGTTCTGTTTTTTATAAATTAGGCTTATTGAGATGAAATTCAATTGAAAGGGTAAAGTAAATTATGAATGAGGTTGACGAGGTAAACCATAAATGTAAAATTGTTGTTGAATTACAAAGATTAAGCTACAAAATAAAATAATATATGTATATATATATATATATATATATATATATATATATATACATATATATATATATATATATATATATATATATATATATATATATATATATATATATATATATATATATAAAGGGTCCGCCATCTAAAGTTTTTTTTTTCAACTAGTGCTTATTGCGGTGGTAACACTTAGCTCATGTCTGATTTGACAGATAATTAGTTTTATCCTTCCGCTGAACGAATATGGTTGTGTATACGCTTGAACAACGCTGGGAAAATATTGCGACATTACTTTGAAAATCATGGTAATGTTGCAGAATGTGTGCGAAAATTGCGTATGGATTTTGGAAGAAGAGAAGCACCGTCAGCTCCGTATGTTCGTTATCTTGTGAAAAAAGTGAAAAAACTGGCATCCTCATCGATAAACCAAAGCGTGAAAAGCCAAAAACAGTGCGTACACCCGAGAATATTGATACTGTGGCAGAAAGTGTGCGTGATGCGCCATCAACATCAATTCACCGTCGTTCTCAACAATTGAACATTTCGGAAACATCATTGAGACGAATTTTGCATAAAGACCTTGGTATGACACCATAAAAAGTCCAATTGGTTCAGGAATTGAGGCCAACTGACCATCCAATGCGTTTTCGCTTCGCTGACTGGGCCTGCGATCGACTTACAGAAGATGCCGATTTTGCCAAAAAAATCATCTTTTCGGATGAAGCTCATTTTGATCTTGGCGGGTATGTAAACAAGCAGCAAAATTGTCGCATTTGGGGCACGGAAAACCCGCACGCATACTTTGAAAAGCCGGTACACCCAAAACGAGTCACTATTATAGGTGCGGATTTTGGTCCAGAGGCATAATTGGGCCATTTTTCTTCGAAAATGAGCAAGGAGTGGCCGTTACAGTCAATGGCGATCGTTATCGGGCCAAGTTGAACGAATTTTTATTCACAAAAATCGAAGAGAAGGATATTGGCAACCTTTGGTTTCAACAGGACGGCGCTACGTGCCACAGCTGAAGCTACACTCGATGTTTTGTGCCCTGTTTTTGAAGATCGCATTATCAGTCGCAGAGCTGATGTCGTTTGGCCACCTCGGAGCTGCGATTTGACACCGCTGGACTATTATTTGTGGGGTGCCCTCAAAGATAAGTGTTACGCCGACAAGCCAGAGACAATTGACGCTTTAAAGGACAATATTCGTGCAGCCAGTGGTGAAATACAGCTGCACACAATCGATAATGTGCTTAAAAATTGGACCGATCGTGTAGGCTACTGCATGGCCAGCCGAGGCAGCCATTTGAATGAAATTATTTTCCATTATTAACCGGAAGGATTGTACTTTTAAATAAAAAAAGAAATTAGAGAAAATATTCTGTAGTTTTTTTATAGCATTTTCAAAAAAAAAAATTATTTGGCGGACCCTTTAGACACACATATATATATATATATATATATATATATATATATATATAAATATATATATATAAATATATATATATATATATATATATATATATATATATATATATATATATATATATATATATATATATATATATATGTATATATATATATATATATATATATATATATATATATATATATATATATATAATATATATATATATATATATATATATATATATATATATATATATATATATATATATATATATATATATATATATATATATATATATACCGGGTGTTTCTTTTAAACTGAGACGATATCTCGAAAAATAGCCACTCTACAGAAAAAATGTCCATAATCAAAATTTAATCATACCGTGGGGGAAATACATTAGTGCAAAAAAAAACAGTAAACTTTGTTTTTGAGATAACCGTACAAACAGAAATTTGGCGCAGTAAGATCTGGTGATCTGGCGGGCCAATTTATCGGACCAGCTCTACCGATCTAGCGATAATTGAAATCACAATCAAGAATTTCACGTGCCACCACCGAATTGTGTGCAGGACAACCATCATGTTGAAACCACATGTTCCGTCTCACTTCTAAGCTCACATTTTCAAGTTATATTGGCAGTTCATTTTCCAAAAAGTTTCGGTACATTTGACCATTCAAGTTGCCTTCAATAATGTGAGGGCCTATGAGTTTTAGGCCTATGAACTTTAAGGGCCTATTATCAGGCCTAATAAATTGTTTTGATGACGAATTTTATTTCAAACGTATTGCAGAATCGAATGCGTGTGATCTAAGAAGAAGAAATTGAAAACATTGAATTTAGTCGATTACAACGCCATCTATCATGAACCGAACAAAATATTTCATTCAAATCCTACGTAGTTTTAGTCGTAGAATCCGTATCTGCAATAAAAAATGGCTTCCTATCTTAGTTCAAAAGTTACCCCCGCCCCACCAACAAAGCCGGGGGTGGGGGACTATTTTTTGCACTATTCTATTTCCCCCGCGGTATGATTAAATTTTGATTATGGACATTTCATCCGTAGAGAGGCTATTTGATCGTCTCAGTTTAAAAGAAACACCCGGTATATATACAGGGTGATCCGGTTTGGGATGCTAATCCGTTAAGGCGTGATTCCTTGGTTCATTCTGAGTAAAAAATCGTCCATTTTTGATATCCTTTGAGATACAGGGTGTTTAAAAAATTCTGTCCAAAAAAAAGATACAAATATTGAACTGTAACTTCCGAAATACTTATTCGAGAGCAACCAGCTTAGTCTTATTAGACTAGTAATTGTATATAGGCTACGTTTGAGGTTTAAGTAGCTATCTTGCATCTGCTGCCGTTTGAGAGCTACAATGCTTTAAAGTGAAGATGTCCTCTACATTAAACATTTTATTAAACATTTTATTGCTTAAAAATACTACAAAAATTTATAAAAATTGCTCAAAATGACCTCCTTGTGATTGAATACACGCTAATGTTCGTTTAAGTATAGCTTTGTTTATTTCAATTCTTGGTAATTCTTCCTTTATCTGTTCAGCTGCTGTGCATATTCGTTGTATTAATTCTTCTCTTGTTCCAATTTCTTTAGAATAGACCAGCTCTTTCATCGATCCCCACACATAAAAATCTAACACAGTTAGGCCAGGGGATCTTGCAGGCCAATGAATTGGACCAATTATTTGAATATCTTTTGTTAAACCAATTTTTAACATTTATTCCGCAGTAACTAGGTGCACTATCATGTTGGTATGTGTGAAAGAAACCACTTAATATAGGAACATCTTCAAGGAGAAGTGGTAAATCATTTTGTAAAAATTGCAAATATCGTTCACTGTTTAATGTGGATGGTAATATAAATGGTCCAATTAAAGTATCCCCAAGTACACCAGTCCATACATTTACGCTGAAGCGATGCTGAAATGATGTTTGCTTTTTTGCATGAGGATTTTCAGCAGCCCACGTGTGCAAATTGTGAAAATTTGTAATACCATCTCTTGTAAATTGTGATTCATCTGTCCATAGGATAATTTTCACTAATCTATCGTTCTCAATATTTCTTTCCATTAACCAATTACAAAACTCCAACCTTTTATGGTGGTCTGTCGGCAAAAGTTCTTGAACAGGTGTATTATGGTATGGATGAAGATTTTCCTGGTGCAAAACCTGATGTATTCGTCAGAAAGAGACGTTCAATTGTGAAGCTAGCCTCCTTATGCTAATAGATGGATTTGCATTAACTCTATTAATTATTTCTTCGTACACATCTAACTTGTATTGTGAGACTGCATGTGGTTTCGCCCGCGTATTTGAAGTTGTTATGATATCTCGCAGTCTTCGATGGATATTTCAAAATACTCTTGGATCAGGAATGCGCCGCGTGGGAAATCTACGTTGATATTCATCGCGAGCTCCTGATGCATTACCATCGCAAAATCCGTAAACAAAATGGATATAAATATACTCCTCACCCGAAAACTGTGCCATTATACTAATTTACGTGACAAATTCAGAATAGTTAACTCACAACAGTGACACAACACCAAGCAATTTCTCAAAACTATTGAAAATGTTTAATTTTTGTTTGTTCAATAATTAAACAAAAGATTTGATCATCATAGCCTAATGTTTTACTGATAGAACATTTTTTTTACAATATTAACACTATTATATCTCCTAATGAGATTTAGAATACATGGTATAAGTAAAAAAATATTGCTCGTCGATACAAACAATGTATTTGGGGTTTGTAGAGAACATCAAGGCGGATTAAAATAAACGAAAAAGGAATTTTATAAAGAAAATTTTTATTTTTTTATTTTAAAGCATTATAGCTCTCAAACGGCAGCAGATGCAAGATAGCTACTTAAACCTAAGCTGGTTGCTCTCGAATAAGTATTTCGGAAGTTACAGTTCAATATTTGTGTGTATCTTTTTTTTGGAACGAATTTTTTAAACACCCTGTATCTCAAATGATATCAAAAATGGATAGTCCCCGCCCCTACGATTTTTTTCTCAAAATGAACCAAGGAATCACGCCTTAATGGATTAGTATCCCAAACCGAATCACCCTGTATATATATATATATATATATATATATATATATATATATATATATATATATATATATATATATATATATATATATATATATATATAAATATATATAAGACAGTTCCACAAAGTTAGCCCTCCGAATATCAAGAGCTCTGAATTAATGCAATCAACCCCCTTGGTAAACAATTTTTCTTTAATCTCTGCATGGCCATTGTGAATTCCTCATAGGATGGATCCTCAATGAACATCTGCGCGTGATATATGTAGAACATTAAGTAGATCAGAAAAATGTTGATGCCATGTATCGAGTACCGCATCGACGTTAACACATAGGTTACAAATGCGTTTGGCTGTCCTCCTAGCAAGAACTGCTTTATTTTTCCTTGCAATTGTAAACCGAGTCTGAGCTTCAGTGTGGGCTATATTGCGTTGCTCACCAGCAAGACGAAACTTCTTATCAAAGCAATCATTTTTGGGTTTAGTTTTCACTACACCGAGAGTGTACTGGGCAGCATCGACAACCGAGATTTTCAATACTTCCCAGACACTGTTCACATCATCAGATTGGTAATAGGATCGTAAAATGCTATTGCTGACAAGATCTTGATATTTTCGTATTTATTACATTAAAATAAAATAAATACTTTACACATACATTTACGTGTTTAATACTCGTGTAACGTGATTTATTTGATTGTGAAAAGAACAACGTTGTCATGTTTTACTGTGTGAAGAATTTATTTAGAATTTACAAAGCAGTATACGTTTTTTCATACTAATCATTTGTTGTTTCTGTAAAATCTCGTTCAAACCTTTGAATGTGTTTGTTATAACATTCAATGTTATGACATCACGAAATTGATTCTCTCTCTGGCGTTAGATGGTATTGTATTGGGAATTATAGGGGCATATATTAAAATACAGCATATGATGAGATGAACCATAGATATTCTAAAAGTACTCCAGTTCTATATATATATATATATATATATATATATATATATATATATATATATATATATATATATATATATAAATAAATATATATATATATATATATATATATATATATATATATATATATATATATAAATATATATATATATATATATATATATATATATATATATATATATATATATATATATATATTTGTATATATATATATATATATTTATATTTATATATTTATATATATATATATATATATATATATATATATATATATATATATATATATATATATATATATATATATATATATATTATACAATGCAATCTTTTTTGGGGCTCAAGGTTCTCCCAGCTCTTACGCGGTTCGCTTATTGACGTCCTACTTTACGCCATTGCCATAGCTCTGGCTAAAATGGCCATTCTGTAGTTCTAATTTTCGATTACACATTCGAGCATTTCGAGTGGTATTTGTCTAATGACGCGAGTAATATTGGCTTCTTATTCTTCAACTGCCGGCTTATCCATAAAGACTTTGAACTTTAAGTAGTCCCAAAGGAAAAATTATAGTGGAGTGATATTACATGTTCTGTATAGAGTGTTGATCAGACCCGTTGTGCTGTATGGATGTGAGAGTTACACCTTGACGGATGAGTACGAAAGATGGCTTCTAACGTTCGAGAGAAGAATCATGAGTGTGACATATGGTCCAAAATGCGACGTCGATGGCACTTACCAAGTTCTTTTCAATCACGAGATCAGGAATTTAATGCAAATTCCTGATATCGTGCATGAAATCAAAGGACAGCGAGTACGCTGGCTCGGTCACGTTCTGCGTGCTGATCCGAACCGAATGATACAGCGAACCTTTCGGTAGGCGAAGAGGTTACTGTCGGCGGCGATGGCTCCACGGCGTAGAGAGCGATCTGGCATCTTCAAACTGTCTACAACGGTTTGAAGAGCTGGCTCGTGCGATCGGAACCGATGGAGTCAGATTGTTGACACGGGTCAATAATGGCCTGTAAAGACCGCAAAAAGAAATTACATGTTCTAGGCTATTGGCCAACTCACTGGTTCAAAGCGCGAAATTCACTGTTCACTGAATGGTTTTGTGTGGCAATTAGTGCCGTGTTGTTGGTACCAAATTTTTTCGAGTTCTCAGTTTTCATTTTCAGGCAGCATATATAGTTCATTATCATGGCGCGATAATGGCTAATGTTACGTTTGATATTTTTGAACCAATTTCAAAAATGAACAAAATTTTTTGTTGACAACAGTTTTGCATTTCACACGACAGTGTATGCAAAATATTGTTTTGCTGTTGAGATCGATGCGGAATCGATTCATCTCGGACATCGCGTACGCTCTCAGCTACCACTGATATATTTTCTTCACTCTTTGATCCGTATAGTCAATAATGAAAATTGGGTTTCAAATTTGTTGATGGTATAGTGAATTGCGCATTTGGTAGGCCGACTATGACTATTAGTTGACCTAAGCGCACGAACACATTTTAGAACGCTTTCTGTAATACAGCTGAATAATTTCTAACCGTTGTGTCGGGCTTAGATGAAATATCAAACAATCATACCATAAATATATGTGACACAACTCAAACGTATTCGGTCATAAAATCCCTCTAAATGAATCACCCGGTACAAGCATCAGTCTTTCGTTTTGCTGATCTATATCTAAGTCCACCATGGTCTTCCAGTTCTCTTTTATTTAAACTAAGTAGTCTATACTCTACACAATAAGACTCGAATCCCATTCCACTTGTCGTAATATTTTGTTAACGAGAGAATACAAATTTAATCTTTGTTATACAGTTTTTTTTGTGATAGTACCTCGGGCACATTTACTGTATTGCTGAGTAACTTGAAAAATTCTCTTGAAAACTGGTAACCATTTTCTACTGTGCACCAAACGATTTCTGATTACCATACAAATGCTACAAGAGAATGGCAACAACAAAATGGAAATCGCAACATAACAACCGAAAGTATTTTTTTTTTAGACTATGCGAGGAAAATGGAAATTGTCATTGATTGAAAAGTGCTTGAAGATATAATATTTTTGAATATGTATTTAAATTCATGGATAAACACACAAGTCTTGTGAAAAGAGTTAGTTAAAATTCTAAATTGGAATATCGATTTGAAATTTTTATTCTTTCCCCGGTTCGACTGTTCAAAACTGGGGTAACTTCCTCCCCCATCCTCGTTTCTTATTGTAGATTTTATTGTATTATATACCAAGTAGTGTTTTGTATTTCTCTTGTTGGTCATTTCGTTTCTTAGTAGGTCAACACAATAACTTAAGGGTATACAGAAAATTCCCATATACATACAATGGTAAACGAGCAGTAGTTCGTCTTCGTCTTATTCACATATAAGATGGAAAAGTAACTCATCATTATAATCAGCTTTTATAATTTTAATATAAATGGAAATCATTTTTCCAATTTAAAAAAAATTTCAATTTAGCGGAAAATTTATTTTTATAAAAATGATTTCGAAAATAATAATGATAGGAAAACACAAGAAATATGGGAAGGTGGAAAGTAAAAATTCGCACCTGTTGGCAACTTTGTTTTATTCTTGTTAAAGAATGATTACTGTAACAAGTATAAATAAAGTCTTACCCGAAAACGATAATGATTTTGTGTATTAAAATTTTCATCTTATCGGTAGCATTTGCTAGATGAGAAATTTGATTCTATTTATGTACTCTACCTGACATCATTACGTGCATCCGTCTTGTGTTAACGTTTTGAACTACGGGATGAAGTCACATACTATTCATAAACTATAGCAAATTCAATTTATTACATCGTATAAGGGCAATAGACAATTGAATTTGGCTGATCCTGAAATCGCCAATTACAGTCAGAAGAACATTGAGTTACATCGATGAATAAAATTTGAAGGGAACAACTTTCTCTACAGATGATGTCCTTAACGTCCAAAAATATGAGTCTAATTAAATGGCCCAGCTATTGTATTACCCGAATCTGAGTCCAAATTTAAGCGCGCCAATGGCCCTTAAACAGTTTAAGTTTAAATCGTACTTCAAAGACAAAATTTGAATACAATTTATAAGTTGGGGAACTCCTCTTATGAGAGAATTTAATGGTCTATTTGCACCTGAGTCCAAAACTCTGGTAATGACCTTAAAAATTTTCAGTCTAAATCGTACTTCACAAAATAAAATTTGGAGACAATTTCAACCAGTTTTTATACCAGAAGACCACTTATGAGAGAATTTATTGGTCTATTTGAACCTGAGTCCAAATCTCTGGTAGTGGCCGATATCGGCCTTAGAACATTTAAAGTCTAAATCGTACTTTAAAGAATAAAATTTGGGAACAATTTATTTTTGGGGGTTTGGGAACACCATTTTTGTGAGATTCTAATAACCGATTTATAAATGAGTCCAAGTCACTGCTTATGGCTGATGACGGCCTTAAAACATTTTGATTCCAAGTCGTACTTCGATAAGAAGAAACTTCGGAAATAATTTATTGCTGAGGTTGGCGAACACCACTTATGTGCCTATTTGATGTACTATTTAAACCTGAGTCATAATATCTGGTAATGACCGATAGTGGCTTAAAACATTTTGAGTCTTCAAAAAATATAAAGAAGTAATTTTCGCTTGTCACAGTATCGGTTCTAATATCTAGCAGTAGAATTTAAGTCGTTCAAACGTTAGAATCGATCGATGATTCCCGTTGCAGATTTACATCGGCTAAATAAAGATATTTCCATATACCACGGACGAGTTTCCATCTTATAGTGACGGTTGATTTTCATCGACGATAATCACAATGATATTTCTTGATGCTTTCGTCGATTTGTATTTCTAACAACTGTTTTCAAACTATGGGATGGTAAATCCCGATTTTCTTCCAGGTATTGAGTTGCAATTATTCAGTAAGTTCTAGCATTGGTAGCGCATTAAGCGACAGTCACCCAATCAAAAAATATGCAAGAATAAGACAATTCAAATCATCTTAATTGTCGTGAGTGGTCCAAGTGGTCGAGAGTTGGGAACAGTTTCTACTATTTGGTAAAATGTTACTTGCGAGCTAAGATTGGTTGCCAAGGATGCGATAGTACACATAAAACGGACGATGGAAGTATACACAGACCTCAGAATAATTGCGTCTAAGGTGATCGAACACAGTCCATGCATTCTTGGACATATACGTTTTTTACAAAAAGCTTGAAATTAGTAGCCAATTGTATATTTTTTGGCAACATTTTCTTAAATTCTCAGAAATGATTCTACAAGCACAATATGGTGTTTGGAAATAAGCGAACACGGCGTTTTTGTATCACTAGACGACTTTTGTGAGATCGACGTGTTCTCCAAGAGTCAGTGTCTTTAAAGTATTCCTATAGCTTTTTTCAATTTTTGTGTTCGTAGAGAAATTAATATTCAAGAGCACAGATACCGCATCAAAACTTCAGTCGATAACAATTCAAATAGCTTTATACTATAAACGATATCTGCTAAATGTAGAGAGTATCTGCTAGAAATTTGTCCAGGGTGTAGGTTCTAAAACAGAGTTTGGGCCTTAATGGAAAAGGTGAGCAATTTGCGCTAATCGCGTGAAAATCTGGTTGACCCTCGTTGGCAGAATATCGTGCTCTATTTGTCATTCGAGTGAATATCTGGGCAGGAACTCACTAAATGAAACGAGAAATAAAATGAGAAGCATTATATGCACATGACAAAATTTTCGAAACTACAGTTGAATGATGAGTGTCAACTCATGGTTGGAAAAACATAGAACTTAAGTCGTCTTGACAAAAACGACTATCAGCTGAAATATTTTGTGGGTAAGAAACTCGAGAGCAGGTAAACTAAACTCACATTCACATTTTGTAACCTGGAGATGATTATACCATCTATGTGATCGTATTTCCAATCATTAAGCGTTGAAAAGTTTGTGAGGCATTACGAATTCTGAAAATCGTTCTGAACAATTTCAAATAATAAAGTCAAATAATGAAAACCCATTTGGACGCAGCTCCAAATTAACGAGATCCCCAACATCCTCAATTAATAGCTATGAAAAAGAAAACGAAGAACTTCGTAAGCAATTAGGCAAAATAGAAAAGTTGACTTCTCAACTTAGTAAAGAGATCAACATTTTTAAAAATAAAAACGAAATGCTGAAACAGGCCCTTCAAGTTAAGGAAATACAGGACCAGCCAGCCGCAGAATTCTTCACTGATGAAGACGATTTACGCGAGGAAACAGACTGAATCCTTAAAAAGAATAAAAGAAATAGACCCTCTAAAAAAAGAAAAGCTGACTGGTCTTAAGCCAGAAATTGTAGCTTAAGACCAGTCTACAAAATCTAATAATATAAAATCAACGGAACAAGAGGCTAAGTCAGCCAAACCCAAGGATAAGGCGCCGCCTCAAATCAATACAATGGGAATTACTGAATATGGCGCTGTTCAGGATCTTATGAAATCGATTACTGACAAAGAATTCAGGGTAGTGTCACTAAATAACAATATATGGAAAATCAACACAACAGACGTTGACACATATAGAGCATTAGCCACGAAGCTTACAGAGGAAGGTAAGGAATGGTACACTTATGAAAACAAAAATGACCGCCCGATCAAAGTGATGGCAAGAGGTCTGCATCCTACTTGTAAAATAGAAGATATATTAGACGACTTTAAGTGTAAGGGGCTGAAAATAGAAGACGCCGCAAACATCATCAAAAAAAAAAAGAAGGAAAGTGATCAAGGGGTCAAAATAAACAAGAGAGGGCTCCCATTATTCATGCTTACATTTAATAATAAAGAAAAAATTGAAAACATCTTTAACATTAGAGCTATTCTCAATATGAGAGTTAAAATTGAAGCATTACGCAAGGCCACTGGATTAATACCCCAATGTAAAAAATGCCAAGGTTTTAATCACACCCAGAAATATTGTAATCGAGAGCCAAGATGTGTAAAATGTTCTGCAAAAACATCTAGCGCAAGCCTGCCTACTAGAAAAACTACTACTCCTAAATGTGTAAACTGTAAAGGAGATCATCCAGCAAATTATAGAGGATGCGAGATAGCTAAAGAACTGCAAAAACTGAGAAATAAAAAACTTCAGTTTAAGCAAAACCGTGAGATGCCAGTTAACGGAATATCATCGAAAAACTCAATGAAAGCTCAACCACAAGCTAGTACAGTAGCGGGACCAAAGACATACTCACAGATAGTCCAGCAACAAGAGCCACTTTGTATTAAGGAAAAACAAGAATCTTCAATTCTTGAAAAAATACCACGGACTATAGAAGCTTTGAACATGCGAATTGCAAAACAAGAAAGAAGCCTAGAAGCCGTACATAAGCGACTAAATAAACAAGAAGCAGTGAATCAGTTCACTTCTATGATTTACTAGTATGAATAGTAGTAAAACATTAAGAATTGCCAACTGGAATGCAAATGGCCTATTGCCACAAATTCCGGAGCTAGAAATTTTCTTAAACATGGATAAGATAGACATATGTCTAATATCGGAAACCCATTTCACAAATGTATCGTTCGTAAAAATTCATGGATATCACTGCTACCATGCTATCCACCCATCAGGAAAAGCGAGAGGAGGATCAACTATTTTCGTTAAAGAAAATATCAAACACTACGAAGGAGTAAAAATAGAAAAGGAAAATATGCAAGTATCAACCATTAAAATTCGACTCAATAATGAAAAGGAGTATAGCATTTCATCTATATACTGCCCACCGCGATATCAATTGGCTAAAGAAAATTATATCGCGTTATTTAAATCGCTTGGAGTCAACTTCATAACTGGAGGGGACTTTAATGCTAAGAATACGTACTGGGGATCGAGACTTTCAACACGTAAGGGAAAAGATCTATATGCGGCAGGACAAGAATTAAACTGCGAGTTTCATTCTGGGGGTAAACCAACATACTGGTCTACAGATAAAAACAAAATGCCAGATTTAATAGACTTCTTTGTAACAAAAGGAGCATCAGAAAACTATGTAGTGATAGAAAACAGTGAAGGAATATGGTCAGATCACACACCTGTTATTATGACAATGAGTGCAACCATAATCAAGAAAGTGAATTTGCCTAAACTAACAACCAAGAGAACAAATTGGGATGTTTTCCGGAAGTTAGTAGAAAACAGTACGGTTTTACAAGTACCAATTAAAACTCAGACACAACTCGATGATCAAGTAGAAATATTAAATAATAATATACTTCAAGCAGCGTGGCAGAGTACGCCGATTAGTCAATATAAAGTGCCAAAGAAAAACAACTATTCATTGGAAGTGAGAGATTTGGTTAGTGAAAAGCGGAAAGCTCGAAAAATTTGGCAGCGGAATCGAGCATCACAAAGTAAATCGAGACTTAATTATTTAAGCAACAAATTAAAGCAGTTAATCAAAGAAATTAAAAACAATTCGATAAGTGAATATCTAACTGGTCTTTCCAGCCAAAAAGACACTGACTATTCACTCTGGAAAGCAACGAAAGGACTTAAACGACCAAATAAGCAGATACCTCCTATCAAAAAGAACGATGGATCTTGGGCAAGAAATGGTAAGGAGAAGGCTGTCTTGTTTGCAGCCCACCTCGAAAACACATTCCAGCCCCTTCCAAGGCAATCAGCGGAAGAAAATATAAACCCAGTTAGAAAAGTGGATAACCTAATCATCAAACCAGTAACATAACAAGAGCTAAAATATGAAATTATTAACAATTTGAGTTCAAAAAAATGTCCTGGTTATGACCTAATTTCAGGTCAAATAGTAAAAGAACTTCCCGAAAAGGGCTTACGAAAACTGCTTCAACTAATAAACGCAGCATTCAGAGTAAAATACGTCCCATACCAATGGAAGGTTGCAGAAGTGATAATGATTCCAAAACCGATCTAACGTTAAAACTTCGTACATGCCTATTTCGCTTCTTCCTATAATTTCGAAGTTTTTTTTTTTTTTTTTTTTTTTTTATTATTCTATGCTATCTTTTTTGGGGCTCAAGGCTCTCCCAGCTCTTTCGCGGTTCGCTTATTTACACGTCCTACTTTACGCCTTAACGGCCAAATCGAGGACGTACGGCTATAGGTCCGATTTTCGTAGAACCATCTGCGCATTGCATAGCTCCACGCCAGCCCATGGTACTGAAATGGAAGATGGGTCGGCCCATGAGTTCTGCACTCCAACAGGGGGTCATAGATGTGTTCATTAACACCACCGATCGTAATCAGATTGTGAAAAATCCCTTTTGCATCCTGCCCCTATCGGGATTCGAACCCGGTACCTGCCGCTCCAACTGTCACAGCTTTAACCACTGAGCCACCTGGGCGGTAATTTCGAAGTTGTTCGAAAAATTATTGCTGAAAAGGCTAAAACCAGTAATAGAAGAAAGAAAACTAATTCCACCACATCAGTTTGGCTTTATAGAGAGACATTCTACTATAGACCAATTACATAGGGTTACCGATTTAATTGAAGCTTCACTAGAAAAGAAGAAAATCTGTTCAACTATCTTTATGGATGTTGCACAAGCCTTCGATAAAGTATGGTAACAAGGACTAGAATATAAACTATATCGAGACCTGCCAAAGCAATTTTACCAGATACTAAAATCTTATCTAGCTGATCGATATTTTCGAGTTAAATTTGAAGATGAATACTCTGACCTTAGACAAATATCGGCTGGAGTTCCACAAGGAAGTGTTCTGGGACCAATACTATATTTACTTTATACAAGAGATGTTCCAAATACAAAAGATACAAACATTGCAACGTTTGCAGATGATACAGCAATCCTATCAGTAGGAGACAGTGTAGAAGAGTCAACTAGTAAATTACAAAATTCCACTAATGCAATAAGTAAATGGACAAAGAAATGGCGCATTCAGCTGAATCAAACGAAATCCATACATGTCAACTTTACTAACAGAACAGTTAACTGTATTCCAGTTCTACTGAACTCACATCCAATTCCGCATGCGAACACAGTGAAATACTTAGGCTTACACTTGATGCTAAGCTGAAGTGGAAAGAGCACGTTAAAAAGAAAAAAGAAGAACTAAACATCAAATACAGAAAAATGTACTGGCTCTTAGGGAGAAAATCTGAGCTAACACTACATAATAAGCTATACTATTATATCGGCAAATATTGAAACCTATATGGACATATGGTATAGAACTGTGGGGTTGTACCAAGAAGAGCAATGTTAAAATAATTCAAACCTTTCAAAATAAAGTTCTACGTAGCATTGTGAATGCACCATGGTACATAAGAAACGACAACCTTCATAAGGATCTAAAGATGGAATACGTTAGCGAAGAAATCAAGAAACATGCGAAAAAACACGCACAACGGCTCGATCAACATCAAAATGCAGATATGCGTAATATTATGACCAACACAGACCCAGTTAGAAGGCTTCGAAGGACGAAACCTTTAGACTTGGGGCGGTTAATGTAATGTTATAACATACTTGGAGCTAACCAGTGGATTAAACTCAACAAAAACTAACAAATTTACTAAAGATAAGTTACTAGATGAATTATATACAGTTGTAATAAAATCCATTAATAGAAAAAAAAAACACCCTGGCAAAACAGTGATTATATGATAGGCTCTTACCAATTTAAACCTGAAAAAAACGTTGAATACTTAAGTAGAAACCGTATAAGTTTTGTCGTATTCTGCACAAAACATCAGTTGGTCCACGAAATCTGTCTTAGTATACATAATCTTGGATTTGCGCTATGATATGCAATCAAGAGCAGTGGAAGTCGTTCGTGCAAGAATATATGATCGGAATCTACCACTTTCGTCAAATGTTTCTTCATGATTCAATAAAACGTCTTTAAAACGCGATTTAATTGCAACGTTTAAGTAAGATTTCTTAATGTTGAGTGTGTTCTGCACTGCTCAGTGATTAGTTGTGACACGAAATTTCTTCCTACCTTCAAAAGTATTCCTTATAGTTACTAACTCGCTAATATCAAAGTTATCATGGCTACTTCTTGTTCGTTTGGTAATGGATAAGCTTCCGGGTTCCTCATTAAGTAGCACATAATGACCAAGATGCATTTGCTGGTTCTGATCGTCTCTGCTAACGGTTCTATACTGTGTCAACAGCTATAAGTTCCATAGAGTCGACACCATTACTTCACGTTCTGTAGTTCCAACTACATTCTGATATTCCACCATGCTAATTCTTGAATACATGCGGCATAATACTTCTTCGAAACATTTACTGCTTCGTCTTAGTGTCTCAGACTTTTCGTTAATTCACATTTTCTCTGCGCCAAAAAGCAGTAAATCTCCGTACAGAGGTGCTTTTTCCTTCCATTCATCTAATTTTACACACTAGGCCTTAGTTCTACATAATATCATAATCCATGTTGATGATTGTTTTTCTGCGTATCTGAACTTGAGGAACCACATTGCAGGTTCATTCTTCTAAGAAGTGGGAGCCCAAACAAATATTTGTGGAAGTGTATTACTGCCTTGAAGATAGCCAATAAATACCTTCTGATACAGCAGTAGTTCTTCTCTAGCTTCGACAGCATTTTACTAACGAGCATTAATACTATCTTACATATGTTCCCCTATCGTTAGTCAAAAGTTAGTCCCAGTTCCAACATTGTGTATCGGTATCTTACTGGATAAGTTAATAAAAGAGCGTAACAGCTCCTTCTTTAGATGAGTTCATATTCACGTTTCGAATTATTTCTTGTAGTTCCTCCAATCGAGAATCAAAATTTACATAGTTTATTGTCAAGACATATGGAACTGAAATAATCGAGGTTGATTGGCATAACCAAGATCGAACTAGCCGGATATACCACAAGAGCAATTTAATCCTGGTACTTTTTTTTGGGTGTCTGCTATGCACGGCCATAGGTCCTCGTAGAACCATCTGCACATTGCATAGATCGGAGGATGGGACGACCCATGGATACTAAACTCGGCAGGGGATCATAGATGTGCTCATTCCCACCAGCAATCGCATCGCCCAAACGATCGATAAAGAAAAATCCCTTTTGCATCATGCCCGGTACCTTGCGCTCCAACTGCCGCAGCTTGAACCACTGCACCACCTGGGCGGGTATCCTGGTACTAACTTCACAGAATTTTACTTTTCTTTGTACTGTTCGAAAACAGCAATTTAGCACTGCGTTGCTTACTAAAGGACGATTGTGACAGTGTTCTAGCGAATTACAGATTACATTTCAAAATCATATTTTTATTTATTTCGTATTTTATTGTTTCGATTACTCTCCAAACACTCATTTATATACTCATCCAAAGTAGTCTAATAAATTTCGTCCTGTCACCACAGTTCCTTTCAAAATTATATTTCGATTTCCAGCACAAAAACCAAAAAAAAAGGAAAAGCCTCGATGAATCTAAAATTAAATTACATACACATAACAATGAAGGATGTGGACAAAGGACATTTTTCACCGAAAATAAATGTTTTAAAGGGAACACAAATAAACCGGACCGACCAAAAAAAAGGACATTTTAATGAGTTGCAAATAAAAAAATTAATTAAAAATATTCGGTTTTTGCGGTTGGCAAGTTGTTTGAGCAAGATTTGTGGCCCTCTTCCCTAATATTCGACGTACTCGAAACCATTCATCACACTCGAACAATGGGGAAAAAATCAAAATCACGACAGTACGATATGAAAGGAAAAATCCTCACAGAAAAGGACATTATGTATGTACGGTTCGCATAAATATCCTTTTTTTATGGTGTCGTTTTGTGTGACTTATTGTGGTAGATATAAGAATTTTTTATTACACTTTAAGATCCGTTTTTTTGTTCTTTGGCCTATATACTAGACAACGCTGTTGTGTACATTCTAGGTCTGGATGTAGTATGTGTATAGACACCTTTTATGGAAATTAATCGAAAACTTCCCATCCTCCTCGTTCGTAAATTAAACAAAATCAACTGAATTGAATATTAATGTCGGCCGCCCAAAACATCATCGATAACCGCAAGGGAAAGGTACGGAAAAAAGATTAAAAATGTTTCATTTTATTTTTTATGTTGGTGGAAAATTGTTAATTGACGGTATTTCGACTTTGAGATTTATTTTTTGATTATTCGATTAAACAGCTTGAGTTAACCTTGTCTGCATATATACCTGAAAAGTATATGTCTGTTCCGATGCAGACTGGATGCTGTCGACCGTTGCTATATATTTATTCAATATATAGCAACCAAAGTCTAAATTAACTTCAACATCACAACCGCCTGGATGATGTATAGATATAAAAGGAAAACTTCGTTAAACTTTTCTCGATAAAAGCACAGATACACACACACACACACACACATATATATATACAGAAACAAATATATTCAAGATACAACATTCCTGATTTGATTATTAAAAATATTTTTTCCCTTTTAAGAAACGATAACAAATCCTATCAATAAAATTAAATTTGATTCATAAAATATAAACAACCAAGTTGTGTCTGTGTGTTTGTGGGTATGTGCGGTGGGTGGTGGCAAACCATGTCGGTATATCTTGACATAGTATAGCAGTAGCTGGCAAATTGTCTTGATCCCGACGACCCTAAAAATTTATCAAAAAATAAAATCGTCTGAATATTATATGTGTGGGGGGTGGGCAAAATTTATTATTATTACACTGAATATTAATCCCTTGTGGGCGGAAGGTGGTCATATGAACCATATACACAATCTGATTTGATATTTTATTAAGTCGCTTTAGGTTTTGTTTCATATCAGAATCTAAACCAAAAAAAAAATTGATAACACCGACCATGGCCATAAACATGGAAATCGGAACAGAGTCAGTCTGAGGCTTGGGCCAGGGCAACGATCTGCGGCGGGAGGTCAGAAGGAGACAGCGTGTCTAAACTACAGCGATCCCAGGACGAACCGGACGCTAGCGGAAGTAAGCGGGCGAGGCAACAAGCGAATACCAAGGAAGGGTGTCGCTGTGGAATCCTCGAATACGGGATTATTCAGTGACACCGTGAAGGAGCACGGAGTAATGCTAGCCGCCATTGACAAGAGTCAAGAAGATGGGAGCATCACTGTTGAGAAATGGTGGAAGATGTTTAACGCGCTTAGAGACACCTTCCTGAGGTTTGTAAAGGAACATCCGGGGCCTCCACCGTCCTAGAGATGCGGGATGGTATCAGACGCACGCGAAACTTATTGCTTGTCTGGATCAGAGATCAGTGGATCTGTACAGACTAGCGATAGAAGGAATAGACGAGTTGTGGCCTGGGCGAAGCTTGTGGCTGTAAGCAGGGAAGAAATTCCTTGTAGGCCAAGGGCGCGCGTCTGGCTACCAATGAAGCCAGAAAGCAGGAGTGAGGTGATGGAGACCATTAGGATCAGCAACCCTGATCGTTTGGCAAGAGGAGGCCAAGGGAAACTTTCGTTTGTCAGTATTGGTGATAAACAGGGAGTCCCTTGCTTCTCTTGCCAAGTAAAGGGGATTATCGGTTTCGGCTTCGGGTCGGTAACCCTCAACGTTTATAAACGGGATGAGGAGGCGGGTACTAGCTGAGCTAGCTGTAGGGGAGAAGTCGAGTGACAGTGAAGCTCTGGGGTTAGAAAATCTTCTAACTCTGGGCTCTGAGGAGGATGTCTCAGATGATGATGACATGAATAGCACGGTGGTGGCGATGGATAGTGCGACGGCAGATGCCGGCAGCTCGCATAGCACCACTCAGAACTAGGTAAGTAAGGGAATTAGAGATATGCGTAAGGTGCTTCAAATTAACCTTCATCATTCGAGGGCTGCATCGGCAGCTCTGCTCCTCAGACTGACTAGATCGGATGAGGATTTAATCTTAATCCAGGAACCTTGGATTAATAAAACCTGGTGGTGGCCTACATGAGATAAGAGAAGGAGGTTCCACCGGATAACCTGGAGGAACTAACCCTCGAGGCGAAACGCAGTAAAATTGGTATGATTCTGGACTGCGATGTTAACGCGCATCATACGATCTGGGGAGGTACGGACATCAATGAAAGGGGTGAGATACTTTTTAATTATTTGTTGAAAACGAACCTGCATGTCTTTAATACTGGGCGAGAGCCCACTTTTATTTTTAAAAATAGGAGGAAAGTTCTGGATGTGACCTTCGCATCAGAGAATATTTTTCATATGATTGTAGAGTGGCAAGTAGGGAAGGAACATTCTTTCTCTGACCACCGTTATATAACCTTTAATTTCAACATTTGCCCTGCTTCCCAGAAATGTTTAAGGAATCCTAGGAGAAAAAACTGGAGTAAGAATAGGGAAGTGCTTAAGCGACTAATGCCGTTGGGGGTCCCGGAGCCCCCCAGCAACCATTGAGGATAAAGACCGCATGGTGGAATCCGATTCACAAGCTTGTAACCAATCATTTGGTGCTGCTTGCCCAGAGGTAAAACCTAGGGGGAAGCAGAAACCGGCCAAGTGGTCCAAGGAATTGGGGACCAAAAAGAAGTCGTGTAGAACGGCGTTTAATAAAGCCAAGAGGACCAGAGAATCTCAGGACTGGGACTCGTACAAGGAGACGCTGAGACTATATAAGAGAGAATTGAAGAAGGCACAAAGGAGCTACTGGAGGCTATTCTGTGACAAATTGGAAGATGTCTCGGAAACTTTTCGCCTTCAGAAGATTCTCTCCACAAATCCAACAAACATAGGTTACCTAATTAAACCTGATGGTTTGTGGACCGATTCCAGTGAGGAATCCCTCAAGATTCTCATGGACACTCACTCCCCGGGTAGACAACTCGATGGAACTGAGAGCGTCGAGGGTAGCTTGTTCGCTTCGCGCACCGAATATCGTAAATAATAAATATCGAATTTAATAAAAAACGAATTCTGTGGGCCATAAAAGGGTTCAAGCCGTACAAATCGGCTGGACCAGATCGAATTATATCGGCAGAAATCCAAAACAACTCGGGGATTATCCTCCCGTGGTTGGAGGCGATCTTTAAGGGTTGTTTGAAGTTGGTCTGCATTCCTAGGCAATGGATAGAGGTCAGGGTGGGTTTTATTCCGAAAACAGGAAAAGGATCGCATGGCTATCGAAAGAACCTAAGGCCTATAACATTATCATCCTTTCTGTTGAAAACACTGGAAAGAATGGTAGAAGCACATATCCTCTCAACATGCGTACTGTAAGGATAAATCGGTAGATACGGAGTCAATCCTATTGACAAAGCTGGTGCTCTTCACTAAGAAATATAAAATTCCGGCAGTTGACCCACCTACCGTAAATGGCACTAAACTGGCTTTTACTGCTAAAGCGAGATTTCTGGGTGAAATCTTAGACAGTAAACTAAGCTGGAAGCCGAACATCTTGGAGAGAATCAGCAAAGCTACGACGGCGATGTATTCGTGTAGGAGTGCAATAGGCAAACGTTGGGGTCTCGGACCGGACCTGGTACACTGGCTCTACACTGCCGTAGTAAGACCCGTTCTTATGTATGGAGGGAATGTTTGGTGGCCAGCACTGGATAGAGAAAACTATAGAAAGAAGTTAGAGAAGGTGCAAGGGATGGGCTATGTGTTCATAAGCGGGGCACTCAGAACAACACCTACTCAGGCCTTAGAGGTCATGTTACACCTTCTTCCAGTGTATATCTATGGCAAACAGATGGCGGCTAACAAAGCCACAAGACTAACGGCCGTGTCTCAGTGGAAACACCTTCAGGCAGGTCACTCGACAATAATTGGTTCGCTAAATAAGGAAATGGCGAACCTTGATTATATTACACCGATATTATGCTTCGAAAAGAGTTGTGGGAAGACCTACAGCGGAACTTAGACTGGCTTTGATGAAAAGGGCAGAAACTTTTGCACTGGAGAGGTGGTCTTACACCCTCACATGCGAAAGGGCGAGACAAATGTGGTCGAGTCTGAATTTGAATCGCTCCAGGACCCTAATCTCTCTGGAGAGGAGAAATCTAAGAAGGATAGTAGGAATATTAACGGGACACTGCCTTTTCGGTGAACATGGGAGAAGGCTGGGTCTAGAAACAAATGACTTCTGTAGAAGCTGTAGGGACGAGGAGGAGGACGATACGCTTGTTCACTTTCTGTGCTCTTGTCCTGCACTGGCACTAAGAAGGCATTTACACTTGGGTAGGTATGTAATGCACAACCTTTCAGATCTTGCAGATATTAAGGTGCGGGACATTTTATGCTACATTAGTAGCTCAGGATGGTTCCCATAGAGTGTTAGGGGTATTAGGGGACTAAAATCCTGTGGTATCCCAATAGACCGGCAACGGTCTAAGTGTGCGTTACCAGCCACTGTAACCTAAGCTAAATCAAACGATGACTTTGGTTAGCCCCTTTGATATTTCTTCGAAATCGAAATTTTTGGGAAAAAGCTCAAAACATTGTTTAACCGAATGAAAAGTGTAAAATAACTGTACAGTGACTCTGTTATAGTAGAATCGATTGTCTGTACCAAATTTCAGCTGAATCAAATACAAAATAAATTCTGGCCATAAAATTTTGCGGCTTAATCCCTTTGACGTTTTTCCAAATTCCAAGATTGTAGAAAAATGCTTTTCTTAAATCGAGGTCGATTTAACACTTGTCTTCTAGTTGTGCTACCAGCAAAATGTGAGTGTGCAAGTCGTTTTTACAATTGTTCCATTTTCGACTAGGCTTACGTTTTTCCAACTTAACGGATTTAAATTTGCAAGGCTTTATGCTTCTTTTCTTAAAAAATCTAATCCGATATCGACCCCAAGTGCCCATTTTCGGCAGTAACTGGGGTTTGTCAGATTTTTCAAGCGATTCGACCCAAATTCTTTCTTTTCGGTTTTCATTGACCGAAGCTTATACCAAACCTTACAATAAGATATTGGTTTCAGTAATCCAACTTGATGTATTCACCTCTCATACAAAAAGCTCTAGTTACTGTGATGAAATGCTATCTTGT
Organism: Tipula lateralis; assembly: GCA_963932295.1. Classification (NCBI taxonomy): domain Eukaryota; kingdom Metazoa; phylum Arthropoda; class Insecta; order Diptera; family Tipulidae; genus Tipula; species Tipula lateralis. The sequence goes on from OZ010737.1 coordinate 43,132,767, forward strand.
TATGTGGGAAAGTAGGTCACGTACGTACGATATAAGAAATTATCGAAGATATCCAAAACCACACATAAGTTTGATTTATACATTAAAACACCTATTAACGTATCACACACTTAAAGTCTTTTACCAAAGCTCGTAATAAAAATAAAGCTCTTTAATTATTTATGAGCCCAAATTAAATTGTAAATATTTAATTTGGGAAAAAAAAGCGGCACAACAATCAAGCTTAGTAATGTTAATGATTGATAGGTAGCAGGATTATAAAACAATAATATACCTGTGCGTGTGTGTGTGTGTCTACCAGAAAACCTTATCCCTTCCACTTTAGTTAAAAATCCTTGTGTATATTGATTTTGATAACTAAACCATTATTTTCAACCTCTCCAAACTCCAACCCTTCAAACAATATACGCATACGAGTATACAGATAAGTGGCTGTTTTGTATTGGGAATGGGCGTTTCCCGAAAAGCTAATAATACGGACATATTTCAATTCGTTTTGTTTTTTGTCCTAATTAACTTTCTGTCTGATAACGGACACAAAATTAATCGGATTACAGACGCGTGATCAAAATACTATAGCAGAGTTAGTGGAAGATATAAATTAAGGATTATCACCAATCCCAATATCTGTACAATTTGACATCATGCCGACAGACAGACGGTATATATAAGCAAAAATTTGACATGATGTTAAAGCTGTTATCAACATACATAATCTACATTTATATATTGTACACGAAATTTTGACTATTCACAGCTTTTCTCATCTCGATGAACTTAATTTATAATTTTCTTAATTTTTTTCCTTTTTGGTACTTTGTATTGTTTAAAGATTAATAAGAGTAGCACGTAAATTAATTCTTCAAACACGTAAAAAATATTTTTTTTCTCTTCAACCGAAATCCGTAAGTAAATTTTCATTATGGGGACGAAGCGGCAACAGGACGAGAAGAAAACGAAGAAGATATAAAATATACGTTAAGTGAATGTATATGTATATAGGATTTAGTGCTGAGATAAGATTTTTGTTTTGAGGAACAATATACCAACAACAACACCATGGTTTGGTATATAGGTAATTAAAAATTTAATTCAGTTTAGCACTTGGATAAATTTTATTATTGTGTTGCCATGTGATTAACGTGGCTTTCGTTATAAATTTCGACGAGGCATTAAACAATTGATATGAAAGACACGTGGACCAGCTCAGCCAAAAAAACAAAACGAGAAAAGTTTTACACTAATTAGCATAAGGGCGACAAAGTTTAATTAAGATCATAAGCAAAAAAAAATAAAGCTTTGAATTAATAATTAATGTTCACTTCTGTGCTTTGCGCCAATCTTTTTGGTTTTGTAGCAAATTTCAATTTTAATTAATTAAGTTTAATTTGATTTAATTATTTTTTCGATTAAAATTTATATAAACGAATTTGGGCAACTGTGCGTAATGTTTTGTGTTAAGAAGATTATTTAGACTATGGTTATACATTTAGAGCTTTTGATTGTGCAACCAAATGAACAATCAAAAGCTCTAAATCTATAACCATAGTCTAAATAATTCTTCGAACTAATGGTGAGGTCTCCATGTGACCTCACCGTAAGTTCGAAGTCATAAAATTTTAAATTCAGACTTTTAAAATTTTGGTCAAAAAAGCTTAAATATATAGCTTTCAGGATTGTGTGCCAAAAACAAAACGATTGGTTCGATATTCGATAAGTTCCTTTATTCTGCTGAATGTTCAAATTTAATGAGCTTTTTGGAGCTTTTTGTGTTAAAAACAGGCAGTAACTATTTCTAAATGTTTATCTTATCCATCCTTTAATAAATTAATTGTTTGACAACATCAATAAAATTGACAGCAACAATTTCCTCTAGAGCAAAATTTGATATTTAAACAAACATAAAAGTTTCAAAATATAATTTAAAAAAGCTGTATTATTAAGCTTTCAGATTTAAATTTCATGATCAAAATTATTGGTCGCAGTATTCGAAATTAAGTTCGGCAATTGCTATAAATGTACAATTTTAATGAGCTTTCAGAGCTTTTGGTCAAATATTGTTGAAATTGTCATTCACAATAGATGTTTGCATTATAAACGGACAGACAGCAAATCATTCCACTTTATTGTTTATCAAATCTATCCATTAATAAAATGGATGATTTGACAACAACAATCACATTTACAACAATAGTTTCATGTAGAAAAAATTTGACATTTAATCAAATGCTTTTAAGTCGAAACTGATTTGCAATAATGAAAGTTACAAAACATAATTTCTTGAAAGCTTAAATATTGAGCTTCCAGGTTTTAATGATCAAAATTATCGGTCGTACTATTCTGGATTGAATTCGCCAATTTGTGTTATTGTATAATTTTAATGAGCTTTCGGAGCTTTTGATCAAATATTGCAGAGTTATCATTTCAAATGTATATTTGCAAAGCTCCTAGATATACAAGCCGCACACATCGGAATTGAGCTTAAAAAGTTTATACCCTTTATTTACTATCACATCAATAAGTTGTGACGTCATGACAAAAGAAGAAAATCGCCCTACATTTCAACACTATTACTACAAAATGTACTGATTTGTATAAGTACTGATTCATAGAAGAATCAGATTACTATATACTTGTTTGTTCCCTACATATTTATTATCTTTGTTTTTTTTAATGTTTCAACAATCGTTCAGCTCACTTATTCGATCATTTACTTCCTTGTAGGATATTGGTATATGTCGAGGAAATAATATGTTTTGACATGAATGCCTGAATTCAATTTACGGTGTAATAGAAATTTCGTTTTTCGATCGAAAATGCTATGTAGGAATTTTTGTTTGTAAACCAAAACAAATGTTCGTTCGTAGATGTGGCCCCTGTTGAGTCCACTACAAATAGAGCGCCTGCTCTAATCTAGTACAAATTAAGTTCGTTAAATAGTACTTTGACTTCACCGGTAGCTTTTATACGTTGTGTAACAGAATCAATGCGACTATATAATGGTATGTTAAAAGCTTCGATAAAACCTAATGTGATTGTATGTTTTGAATTGGAAATTGTACGTTTTGAATGTCCACTGTTGAATTTAATTTTCAGTGTATTGGAAATTTAGTTTTTCGGCCGAAAATGCTGTATAGGAATTTCTGTTTGAAAACCAATGCAATTGTTCGTTCGTAGATATCTTTGGATTGGCCCACCACGCATTTCTTTTATTTTCAACCAATTTGTTGTTATATTAAATAAATAATATTTCTATATAAAAATGGAAAATCTCAGAAGAATTTTTGCTATCGAGCAAAATATTTTTTCATAGAAGTTTTAGAATCAAAATAAGTTTTTAAATCCACTGTCTTAACACATTGGATTTTAAAACTAATTATTATTTTTTCGGCCAAGTCGGGCGTATACATGTGCACATAGCAATAAAAACAGAATTTATTGAGACAATAAGTGTGATACAAAATCACATATAAATGTTTCATATCCTACTGAAGTGGAAAGTTGACAAAGTAAACGCTATAGGAAACGCTCATTTTTAAACGAAGACAAAAATCGATTCGACGTTTAGATGTGGTCATGAAAATGTCTTAAATAGAACTTAGACAACACAATAAATTAATATGTTGAACAAAACCATACATGAATGCTTCACATCCATCTGCGGTGAATCGTTTTCATAGTCATGATGATAATTTCCATTTTAACGAACTTTTTCGGTAATTCATCTGATGTAACAAAATTGAAATATTAATCTTTCAATTCAAATACATAATTTTTTTTTGAAAATTCACACTATTAAAAAACTTAACGACTTTTATGATGCCATCGTGTATATAGCACATGAAGTATAACAAATAAATGGAAACAAAAAAAATTCAAATAATTATTCAAGTACTCAGTTTCATTTACATGTTTGGGTATTTAAATTGTGTATTTCGTATTATAGCATTAAAAATATGCTTTAAAATATCAATAAATACGATTTATATTATTAAAGTTATTAAGTGCCATCTATTATCCAACATTCATTAAACTTGAATCAAAAATCTTCAATTTTACATTAGTTCTTATGGAAAGTATCGAAATCTATGCCCCTTAAAAAAGCTCGATAAATTTAAAGGGTCTTTGTGTTCTGCTTGTATTATTTAGAAAGCTTTGATATTTGCAACACAAACGGAAAGTAATATTTCCAATTGATTGTTTATCTAATCCATCTATTAATTAATTGACAACAACAATCACTTCTAGAGCAAAATTTTATATTTAAACAAATACATTAATTGTTGAATCAAATATGATTTGCATGATAAAAGTTTCAAAATATAATATCAAAAAAGTTTAAATATGAGCTTTCAAATTTAAATTTAATGATCAAAATTATTGGTCGCTGTATTCGAAATTAAGTTCGCCAATTGGTATTAATAAATAATTTTAATGAGCTTTTGGGGTTTTTAGTCAAATATTTTGATATTCTAATTGCTAAGTTATATAAACGATACAAACGAACAGTAGCTATATCCAATTGAATGTTTATCTAATCCAGCCATTGTTAAATTGATGATTTGACAATAACAATTACATTAACAACTAATTTTTTTCTTGAGTGAAATTTATTACTTAAACAAATATTGTAGTTGAATTGAAACTGTTTTGCAATAATAAAAGTTACAAAATATAATTTGAAAAAAAGCTTAGATATTAAGCTTTCAGGTTTGATTTTCATGATGAAAATCGGTCACAGTATCCGCGATAAAATCGGTAATTGCTATTAGTATATAATTTAAATGAGCTTTCGGAGCTTTTTCTTGAATACTGTTGAAATCGTCATTTCTAATTGGGACACCAAATCTTCCAATAAGTTTACCTAATCCTTCCATTAATAAAACGATGGTTTGACAACAATAATAATACTGACAATAACACTATATTCTATAGCAAAATTTGGTATTAAAACAAACACTTTTGTTGAATCAAAACTTATTTGCAATGCTACAAGTTTCAAACTATAATTTAAAAAAGCTCATTTATTAAACTTTCAGGTTTAAATTTCATGATCAAAATAATCGTCGCAATATTCAAGACAATGTTTGTTAATTGGTGTATAATTTATGCGAGCTTTCCGAGCTTTCCGAGCTTTTAGTCAAATATGTTGGAACTTTCAATAATTTTCAATTTATATTTGCGTAATAAACAAAAAGTTAGCCCTGTGGTTGGGGTCATTCGTGTTTCGTTAATATTATAAACGAAACATGAGATCCATAGAATACCCCCACAGTATCCGAGCTTGTCGTAGGAGGCATCTAAATCTGGTTGGATCGCTGGGCTGACGACCCAAAAATGTCAACAACAACAAAAAAATCGGATACCGCCAAAAAAATAATGACAACCCGCTTAAGTATCCGGAAACGAGATTGAAGATCGGCACGTGGAACGTGCACTCACTTCGAAAACCTGTTGCGTTTGACGGCCTTATCACATGTATGAAAGAGTATCGGTTGGTACTCGTAGCACTCCAAGAAACTCGATGGCCTAAAAGTGGAGACCATGTGTCCCAGGGATAAACGTTGCTACACAGTGGAGATGACCTCGGAAATCTTAGAGTTGGGTTTCTCATTGGGCCACAGGTAAAAAAGGCTGTACTGGACTTTCAGGCAGTCGATAATTGAATGTGTAAGCTTCGCTTGCACATGAGATTAGCCAACCTGTCACATGTTTGTGTACATGCGCCCACTGATGTAAGTCAACCCCAAGATAAAGACTCATTTTACAATAATCTGGATAATCGGATGGGCTCTATACCCGAGCACGATGTCAGATTGGTGATTGGTGACTTTAATGCTAGAGCTGGCAGAAATTTGACCGACGTATGGAACAATATAGGTCCGTACTTCCGACACGAAACTGCGACCGAGAATGGGGAAAGAATGATGTACTTTGCGATCGCTCATGATCTCCAAGTGGCAAGTACATTCTTTCCTCATAAAAACATCCACTTAGAAACATGGACACATCCACGTAAAACATCCTGAAGCCAAATTGACCATGTGTTGATTTCAAAAGGGCGGGTTCGGGTTGTCCGAAACGTGATATCGTATCGGTCGTCAACCAAATTCGTAGGCAGTGATCATCATCTGGTCACTGCAAAGCTACGATGGAAATTTTCGTACAACTCAAGAAGAACAGGAGAATATAAAACGCGATTCTCCTGTGAAGGTCTGATAAATGAAGAAACGCAACGAAAATACCAAGATCTTGTCAGCAATAGCATTTTACGATCCAATTACCAATCTGATGATGTGAACAGTGTCCGGGAGGTATTGAAAACCTCGGTTGTCGATGCTGCACAGCACACTCTCGGTATAGTCAAAACTAAGCCCAAAAATGATTGGTTTGATGAGGAGTGTCGTCTTGCTGTTGAGCAACGAAATATAGCCCACAATGAAGCGCAGACTCGGTTGACAATTGCAAGAAAAAACAAGGCAGTTCTTGCTAGAAGGACAACTAAACGCATTTGTAGACAGAAGAAGCGAGAATGGTGGAAGGCTAAGGTCTTAAGAGTACAACAACTCAGCAATGAGCACAATTCGTGTGGTTTCTTTAAAGGAATCACCGAATTGCACCATATCTTAAGATCTCGGTCAACTGCCATTCGGGACCAGGATGGAAACCTCTGTGTTAACGTCGATGCGGTACTCGATACATGGCGTGAACATTTTTCTGACCTATTTAATGTTCCACATGTATCACAGGCTGTGTTTGAATATCCTCAAATACAGACCGCAGAGATGATCATTGAGGGTTCATCCTATGAGGAATTCACAATGGCCATGCAGAGATTAAAGAAAAATCGTTCACAAGGAGTTGATTGCATTAATTCAGAGCTCTTGATATTCGGAGGGCTAACTTTGTGGAACTGTCTTTTCGACCTTGTTCGATTGGTATGGCGAAATGATGTTATGCCCCAAGAATGGAAAGTGGCTGCGTTATGCCCAATATTCAAAAAGTGTGATCGCATGAAATTCGAGAACTATCGCAGTATAGCTCTCTGCACAGCATATAAGTTACTGTCATTCATCATCTTGGGAAGAATTACTCCTCTGGCGGAGGAAATGGTCGGTGACTACCAAGGAGGATTCCGTCCAAATCGGTCAGTCACTGATCAAGTTTTTTCGCTACGGATGATTCTTTCCAAGTACTACGAAACATCTCGCGATGTCACCAGGAATTCCTAGATTTCAAGCAAGCCTATGACTCGATCAATCGAGAGAGGCTATGGTATGCGCTTGAATATTTAGGAATACCGAAAAAATATGTACATCTGTGTAGTATGACAGTAACGCAATCACAATGCTGTGTTAAAGTTGAGAACAGGCTATCGAGAACTTTTGCTATCGAGAACTTCGACAAGGAGAAGCGCTGTCCCCGATACTTTTTAATCTTATGTTGGAATACATCCTTCGTAAAAGTGAAACACCTCAAGACAACATCTTATTCCGACAATCCAATCAACTTCTTGCTTCTTGCTTATGCAGATGATATCTGTGTGATTGGATTAAATGGCAACGGAGTGAAAGAGATACTTGATCCACTGGAACAGTTTTCAGCGTCCGTTTGTCTCAAAATCAATGAATTCAAAACAAAATATATGATCTCTGGTTTTCGAGACCAAGACGCAAGTGATTTTAGTAGTGGAAACCACACGTTTGAAGGAGTGATGAGATTCAAGTATCTTGGATCTCTCATCACTCACGATAATAGTGTGGGAGAGGGGGCTTTATATCCTCTACGTCCACCGCTGAAATCAAAATATCTTGCGAATGCGGATAAGCTGAAACTGTACAGAGTGTTGATTAGACCCGTTGTCATGTATGGATGTGAGAGTTGGACCTTGACGGATAAGTACGAAAGATGGCTTCTAACGCGACGTTTATGGCACATACCGAGTTCGTTTTAAACACGAGATTTAATGCAAATTCCTGATATCGTGCATGAATTCAAAGGACAGCGAGTACGCTGGCTCGGTCACGTTCTGCGTGCTGATCCGAACCAAATGATACAGCGATCTTTGAAGGGAGAGCCGTCTTTCGGTAGGGGAAGAGGTCGCTGTCGGCGACGATGGCTCCACGGCGTACAGAGCGATCTGGTATCTTCTGGTTGCTTGCAACAGTATGATGAACACTGTATAGTTGAATCGAAACTGATTTGCATAATAAAAGTTTCAATATATTAATTCAGAAAAGCTTACATATTAAGCTTTCATGCTTAAATTTCAAATTCAAAATTATTGGTCGCAGTACTCGCGATTTCGTTCGCCAATTGCAATTAATGTATAATTTTAGTGAGCTTTCGGAGCTTTTGGTCAAATATTGTTGAAATTCTGATTTAAAATTTATATTTTTATTACAACAGTAAGTCTTTCCATTTGAATTTTTATCTAATCCATCCCTTATTTAATTGATGGTTTGACAACAATAATTACATTGAAAACCACAATCTCTTCTAGACCTTAAGTTAATATTCAGACAAATATTACAGCTGAATCGAATCTGGTTTACAATCATAAAAGTTTCGAAATCTTAATTCACAAAATTAGATTTCAGGTTTAACTTTCATGATAACAACTGTTAATCACAGTATTTGAATGAAATTTAAGGGAGCTTTTACTACAATATTGAGTAATGCAAAATGCCGACTCGCAACAATACCTAAATATGGGACAAGCTATACAAAATCATGCTAAGATACTAAATATATATACGAGCATACTAACAGACAAGAAGCATATTTAATATACTCTTATATCAAGATATTCTTAGATTACTAAATTCCTCAACAAAAAAAACAAATATTTAGGGGTGTTCGCTTCCAAGTAATTGAAGGAAAATGTTATTTTTGTTTTCGTTTTATTTTTTCAACTAACTGAACCCGAAAATGCAAATACAAACATTTTAAACCAAATACTGTTTAGATACGAGGAAATCATAAAAGCTCCATCCCTCCCAATATTTTAGGAAAAATTGAATTGTTTTTTTTTTATGTTGAGATAAAAATTTGGAAATTTTTATGATTTTTTGATGAAATTCACGCGAATCAAATGGGAAAATTGTTTGATGCGGCATAGCAAAATTGTGTATATGTAATGTATGCAACCGTTTTGAATTGATCATTTATAAACACATAAGTCTTATAATATATACCGTATGTACGAGTATGTATTTATATACAGGGTGACATATACGTAATTGCATTAGAAAGTTTATTCGTATGTCTGATTGAATTGTAAGGTTCATTGAATCATCTTTATTATATTTGGCTATAGCACGTTTAGTCTCATGCATATCAAGCAAATCACATTTGAACAAATTATACAGTTTTCGTAGTTATCTTTCAAACCAATGCCAGACCAAAAAATTACACTCCAAATTATTTGAAAATGTTTACATTATTAAATTTGACAGATCGTAGTCAATAAACAAAGTAAGTTATTGGAAGCAACATTCCATGGTTGTTAGCAACAGCGTTTAAATAAAAATAATATTTCAACAGCTATTGTCCTCAGAAGTAGACAAAGCCTAGTTGATTGGCTTAGTAAAAAATGAAGCTACCATTCAGCTTCATTTTTTATTAAGCCAATCAAGTAGGCGTTCTAAATATGGAGAATATGTTGGATGGGTCAGCAAAAGTAAAAGTCGCTGTTGATGATGCTTCCTTTTTGGAGAGAACCGATGAATATTATTCCGTTCGCCTCCCTAAATATAGTTGCTATCATCTTACCAGCCGACTATTGCGCCTTTGCTCGGTTAAGATCTCAACTGACTGTCTTTTGGATTCTGGTGTGTAATTGTGAAACCATGTCTCATCCATTGTCACATATCGACGATAGAATTCTATTTTATTGCGGTTTAACAGCACCAAACACTCCTCTGAAACATCGATTCGTTGTTGTTTTTGGTCGAATGTGAGGTCACGTGGCACTCACTTTGCACTGAGCTTTCACATACTCAAATGTTCGTTTTAAATAGCAAAACACTACCATTTGATATTTTGACAATGTCAGCTAGCTCGTGAACCTTCAATTTGCGATCGTTCCTAACAAATTTGTGGATATTTTTGATGTTTTCCGGAATAACAGTTTCATTTGGGTGTCCAGTGCCACTTTTCTCTAGCATTGCACTGGATGGATGATAGTTCGGATAATGTATATCAAGCCGAAATCGTTGTTTGGTTTCAACCTCGAAATACATTTTTCTCTATTTTTTTTATCAAAAACAAAAGCTGCTTCACACAACACGATATAACTCACGAATCAATAGTCCGATTGCTGTTAAATTTATACACGTTTCGTTTGAAATTCTAGGAACGCCATCTATGTGTCATCCTGCAAACGTATTGAATGACAATGTACTTAGTTGAGTCAATACACACTACTTAACGCGTATATAGATAAAAGGCGATCATAGCGAAATTTTACCATCGAGCTTTTAACATTCTGATAGCGCGCTCATTACCTGTATATGATAATTCGAAGCACATTGATTTTTTGTAATACGTTAGATACTGACGAAAACATCTGACAAACTGAACCAAAAAAACATAATCGTCGGTTTTCATTTCTTTCAGAGCCTGCTTGAAGTAATTACATGGTATAAAAAATACCACATTGAATTCAAAGCCTACTAATTGTCTAATACAATATGTATTGAGAGAAGTATCTCATCAAAAAGATGCCAACTAACGAATGTCAACCGCACCCTGTCTATAGCAGTAAGTAAAGGTTGATGTGGATAAACACTTTTCAAACCGTATATACAAATTCATTCCGAAATAAAGATGTCACATGTGCGGGGGAACAGTTGTCGATTGTGTTATAACATGGCGCGTGAGTTATATAATTTGAATATGTGAGTAACTCAATTTGAAGTTAGATGTCGAAATTTATCTCAACGCCAGTTAAAACGATAAAAATAAGAAATTTAATCAGCTTAAATAAATTTGATTCACTTTCGACTAAACAGCTTAGTGATAATTTAAAATTTTAATAGAATTTTTTTTTTGGTACATTCTAGAAACTTTTATCGTTTCTTCTTGTTAAGATTCTGCTTTGCTATTGTCTTTTACTAATGTAACTTGAAATAAACTTAACTTTATTTTTATCTTATGTGCTTAAGTACTAGGATTACACATTTTTGTTTTATGTTATTAGTTTTGTTGTTAAACGTCGTAAAACGACGGAAAATTCTGTTATACAACCATAATGTAGGTCATGTACGGGTAATCCTCTTAATCGATATAAATTGTATATATAGACGACCATTGTATATAGGTGTAAAGGACTGAACTATCTGTAAAAAAGCTTCAATACAGAGCTTAGACAAAACAGTCAATAGATAGCAGCTCACGTGCTTAAATAGAAGTAATAGCTTCTATCAGAATTGCTTGGAACACCTCGGTGGGCAAGAGATCTGAGGATACTAAGGAAAGATAATATTTCTCAACAAAACAATTAAGCCCGGTTTAACTAAAAATTGGAGCGTGAATCGTTCGATCAGTCTCACAAACCATTATGATGGGGAAAAGTCAAAGGGTGAACTGTTTTACAGGAATGAACTCAAACGTTAAGACTCTAGTGACAAACTCAAACCACTCAAACTGTTAAGGTATCGCCATTGAACCCTTGGTCAATTTACAGAAACAGATTTATGCTGAGAGAGATTGTAAAATGCATCCTTCCATGTATGGTCGTGTATCAACAAACATCTGTTAAATTGTTACAATGCTTATAAATTCATCGAACCAGATGAGAAAATATAGGTTGAACTCATGACACCTGTTGATTAGGATTACCCTGTAACCAAATGTTTACACATACGAACAAAATAAATATAAATAATGAAATAGGCGGAGCGAACCAAATACTACGAGAAGAACATTCGCGAGGTGTAGAGATGAAAAATAATGGAATGTTCTACAAGTATTTGTGTCGTATAAATACGTGTAGACATTTGAGTTACGAAACAGTTCAATTTTGAATTTCGAAGTGATAATATCGGGAAGTGATAAAAAGTGAAGTGTTAAAATAATAGTAGTGATAAATATTGTGAAAAATAATAGTGAAAATAAATATTAGTGAAATATTTGTGAAATATTTGTTTAATTTGTGTGGGAAATAAATTTAGTTAAATTTTAAAGTTTGCGAGTTTATATTCACAATCCAGTGATCGAACCGGATAAATTATTGGAATAACCACTCGGCGAAATCGTAACAATTGGTGACAGCGGTGGGATTGTGAATATCCAAGATGAAATTATTGGACTTAAAAGTGGCAGATTTGAAGAAGGAGTTGGGTCTACAGAATCTACCAACTGCGGGCAACCGAAATGAGTTGCAGTTGAGACTCCGTACATTTTTGTTGGATGAAAATGTTGACCCAGATCAACATAAATTTAATTTTGGGGCACCGGATTCAACCGAGGTGCAAGCGATTGAAGTGACTACAGAGTCAACGACCAGAGTGGAAGACCAGAATGTCGTCGTTAAAGAAACTACTCCAACAACATCTGGAGGTTTCGATATGGGGCAACTAATGGCCGCAATGCAGCAAATGATCGGCGGCCTCGAAGTAAAAATGATTACCGAGCAAAGGGCATTGCGTGCTGAACAGGAGCAGATGATCGGTGGGCTCAAAACCGATATAAATATCGGACAAGAAATGTTAATAGGATGGATGGATCGCACGGAGAAATTTCAGCAAGATTTAATGGCTGACGTGAAGGAGAAATTTCGAGATATGTCCATGACATTTAACGCAAAAGTTGATACGGTCAAAATTGATATGGACAATAAATTGGAAGAGTATGAATCCAGAAACTCTCGATAAAGATAGATCAACAAATCGAGGTGATCGATCAACGATTCCAGAAACTTGAAAAGGAGCTAATGGGTTTAAAAATCAACGGCACTCCTCAAGTTACTCGACCAACCAGCTCAATAAAATTGAATCCATCAACATTTGACGGAACCACACCATTCAACATCTTCAAACTCCAGTTTGAAATGGCGGCCAAAGGAACGGTTGGTGTGAAGAGGATCGGGTAGCAGCATTAATTGTGGCGTTAAAGGGAAGTGCTGTGGAGCTCCTACATAAAGTACCGGAATACGAACGAGCCGATTACGGCAAAATCATGTTGGCTCTGGAGCGCAAATACGGAGGTGACCATCAACGGAAGCTACATCGTATGGAGTTGAAGGGACGATGTCAGCGGGTTGGAGAGACGCTCCAGGAGTATGCGGCTGATATAGAGCGGTTAGTGCACTACAACATGGCAGGAGAATACACGGAGCGTATCAAGATCGACGCTTTCTCCGATGGTATACGGGATCCCGATACGAGACGTGCAGTTGTATTGTCTCCAAAAGCAACGTTTGCGGAAACCATCGCGTGTGCACTAACCAACGAGACTGCAAACAACATCATCAAACCAGCAGTCAAGGTACGTCGTGTGGAAGTGGAACCAGCAATCATTCACAAACAGGGCAATAACAGCAAACCAGCAGATAATTGGAGGACAACGAGATTCCGGGATGGAACTAGTAAAATCAGATGTTGGGTTTGTGACAAAATAGGACACATCTCAAGGGAATGCTGGGAGATAAGGCGCAAACGGGTGAGAGCACCATCGCCGATGTACCGAAGGCCACCGGAGGAAAGAAAAGCAGCAGCCGAGGAGGAACGCCAAACAACATCGAAGGCGTTAAACGAACGCGTCAGCTTTGAGGAGCAAAAGCTGACTCCCGTTACCAAATGCTCCATAACCTTCATCCCCATTTCCAGATTGGCAAAAGGTGGTGATAGCTTGATGGTGCGAGGTGAAGTAGAGGGACGATCCAGTTTGATAACATTGGACACCGGAGCAACGAGAACGATTGTGCGGCCGGATTTTATCACGGATGGAGTTGAGCCTATGGAAGGGTTCAAGTTACAAACGGCGACAGGCGACAGTGCAGCTATTAAAGGAAAGAAGGAGGTGGCAATACGAATCGGGAACAACAGTTTTCGACATGAAGTTCTGGTTGCGGATATTGTGGATGGGGTCATCCTGGGAATGGACTTCATGAAACGAAATGGATTCGTATTGGATGTCGGACGGAGAACATCGAGCTACGGTAATGTCGAACTGCCTTTGCAACTGAACAACGGAAAGGAGCCAGTCGTAAGAAGGATTACATTGGATCATCGGACGAAGCTACCACCACACTCGGAAACGGTTGTTTGGGGGAAATTGGATGGAGGTCCTGGAACACAAAGGTTGTGGGTTGTGGAAGCCAACAGTGGCGAGATACAAACCAAAGAAATTATCATTGGTAAAGCTTTGGTTAAACCGGATTGTGACTTTAGAGTTCCGATACGGGCTCTTAATTTATCGGATGTGACAAAAACAATCAAAAAGGGAACTATCATCGGTCGAGATGAGGAAGTATCCACCATTATAAAATGTGAGGAGGCGAATCCGTGTGTAAAGGCCAAGGACCAACGACAACGGAAAATAACGGAGGAACTAACGCAGAAATGGACGGAACAATTAACACCGAAAGAAAAACAAGCAGCAAAGGAGTTGCTTCAATAATATATGTCCATTTTCTGTGGTGCACCGGAAGATAATGGCAGAAATAATATGGTTAAACACCGGATCGACACAGGAACATCAACTTCTATTCGACAATCGCCAAGAAGATTACCATTGGCTAAACAAGCAGAAGTGGATAAGATGGTAACTGATATGCAAACATCGGGAGTAATCGAGCAGTCAACGAGTCCATGGAGTTCACCAGTAGTTTTGGTGGAAAAGAAGGATGGAAGCATGAGATTCTGCGTTGATTATCGGAAGCTCAACACAGTTACCAAAAAGGATAGTTACCCGTTACCAAGGATCGACGACACACTGGATACATTGGCAGGAGCACGGATGTTTTCAACATTGGATTTGCAGAGCGGCTATTGGCAAGTAGAGGTCGCAGACGAAGATAAGGAAAAAACAGCGTTCAGTGTGTGCCTGAACGCTGTTCAGGCACACACTGAACGCTGAATTGAATTATGACAATTCAATGTCATGCCATTTGGACTTTGTAACGCCCCTGCAACTTTCGAACGGCTAATGGAACGCGTACTTAAAGGACTCCACTGGAAAACATGCCTGGTATATTTGGACGACAACATCGTTATAGGAAAGGACTTCAACGAGCATCTACGAAATCTAGAGGAGTAATTCGAAAGAATCCAATCAGCTGGATTGAAGTTAAGTCCGAAGAAATGTGTATTGTTCCGGGATGAAGTCAAATATTTGGGACACAAAATAACAACAAGCGGCATTCATACAAATGGAGACAAGATCTCCGCCGTAAAGGATTGGCCAAGACCGCAGAATTTACATGAACTAAGGAGTTTCATCGGACTATTCACATATTATCGACGATTTGTGCCAGGATTTGCCAACATCGCAAGGAGCTTACACGAGCTGACACAGAAGAACAAACCGTTCCAATGTAGTGATGAACACGAGGAAGCATTCAATGAACTGAAGCAGCGATTATGTACAGCACCATTGCTTTCGTATCCGGTTCCGAATAAACTTTTTATTTTGAATACGGATGCAAGCAATTTTGGCTTGGGAGGTGTGTTGTCACAGGAAATCGATGGACAGGAACGTGCCATCGCATATTATTCCAAGATCTTATCGAAGCCAGAACGGAACTACTGTGAACTACTTACTAACAAGAAGAGAATTGTTGGTCATAGTGAAATGTGTGGAACATTTCCGGAAATACCTCTATGGCCAATCATTTCTATTAAGAACGGATCATGGCGCCTTGACATGGCTACTTCAGTTTAAAAATCCCGAAGGACAAGTAGCACGGTGGATTGAGCGATTGGGGAGTTTTGTCTACGAAATTCAACATAGGAAAGGAAGCGCTCATGGAAATGCGGATGCGTTGTCAAGACGACCATGTAGAGTGGATTGTAAACATTGCGGACGGGTGGAAAACAAGGAAAACATCGTCGATATCAGACTAATGAAAGTGTTGCCAGCTGATGAATGGACCAACGATGTTATCTCCAAAGAGCAACGTGAGGATCCAGATTTGGCAGTAATTATCAAATTCATGAAGGAAGAACATCGTCCCACATGGAGTGATATTGCGGATAAAGGCCCAATTATCAAGGCTTATTGGGCCCAATGGGATAGTTTAACCATGGAAGACGGCTGCTTAAAGCGATCATGGGAAAGCTCCGATGGCAAGACAAAGCAATCGTTGGTAGTAGTACCGAGGATCAGGATGGCGGAAATATTGGAGGAATACCACGGAGGAACAAGGGGAGGCCACCTAGGAATTAACAAAACGTTAGCCAAGGTACGTGAAAGGTTCTACTGGGCAGGATGTAGACAGGCAGTGGCTGAATGGTGTCAAAAGTGTGACCAATGTATGGCCGTGAAAGAACCGGCAAATAAGAGCTGTGGATCGATGCAACAATATAATGTGGGAACACCATTTGAGAGGATTGCCATAGATGTTGCAGGACCATTTCCAACCAGCGATAGTGGCAACAAATATGTTTTGGTAGTAATGGACTACTTCAGTAAGTGGCCAGAGGTATACCCGATTCCAAATCAGGAAACAACCACAATCGTCAATGCAGTGGTATACAATTGGATAAGCCGTTATGGGGTACTAATGGAACTGCATTCCGACCAAGGGCGGAATTTTGAATCGGTTGTCTTCCAGGAGATGTGCCAGTTACTGGGAATTAATAAAACGCGGACAACACCTTTCCACCCACAGTCTGATGGTATGGTGGAGCGTTTCAATGCCACATTGGAGGAGTTTATAGCCAAAACAGTGGATAAAAACCAGCAGAATTGGGATCAAGGTATTCCATTGTTCTTAATGGCTTTTCGATCGGCGGTGCATAACACAACAGGAGTAACACCAGCGACAATACTTTTTGGCAACAATTTAAGACTACCAGGCGATCTCAAATTCGGAGCGGTTCCATCATCAGCTAAATGTGGACAAGCATATGTGGACAACTTGAAAGAGGAGATCAACAACATACACGAATTTGTCAGAGAGAAAATCAAATTGTCAAGTGATAAAACAAAGGCTCGGTATGATGTACGAGCTAACAATAAAGGATTTGACGAGGGTCAATTGATATGGCTTCACAACCCACAACGTAAGAAAGGGTTATCACAAAAATTGCAGCCTGGATGGAAGAGACCGTACAAGGTCATAACAAGAATAAATGATGTGATCTATAGGATCCAAAGAGGAGTACGAGGAAAACCCAAGGTTGTACACCTGGAACGACTGGCGTTCTATAGAGGAAGAGGTCTGGATCCTGTTCGGGACATACAGGTTTGGGCGGAGGGTAGTGTCACGAATCACAGATGTCACCTGTGATAATTAAGAAGAAAATTATAGCAGTAGGGATTACCCTGTAACCAAATGTTTACACATACGAACAGAATAAAAATAAATAATGAAATAGGCGGAGCGAACAAAATACAACGAAGAACATTCGCGAAGTGTAGAGAAGAAAAATAATGGAATGTTCTACAAGTATTTGTGTCGTATAAATACGTGTAGACATTTGAGTTACGAAACAGTTCAATTTTGAATTTCGAAGAGTTAATATCGGGAAATGATAAAAAGTGAAGTGTTAAAATAATAGTGGTGATAAATATTGTGTAAAATAATAGTGAAAATAAATATTAGTGAATTATTTGTGAAATAATTGTGGAATTTTGGTGGGAAATAAATTTAATTAAAATTAATCTTTGCGAGTTTTATATTCATAATCTAGTGATCGAACCGGATAAAATTATTTGAATAACCACTCGGCGAAATCGTAACAATATTATAAATAATATAGAATGTTAATAATTTCAATTCAATCTTAGGAGACAATTATACAACATAATAGAAACTAGCAATAGTATAAGATAAGTACTTACATGTTTTTTGTAAAATAGATATAAAATATAAAATCCTTAATATCTCCGTAAATACTTGTCCTATCGCAATTTTTAAGAAATTTTGATAAAACTTAGCTAAAAGGTAAAATTCTTTTTAATTAGAGATCCAATGGGAATTTTGATGATATTTTTGAAAAAATTGTAGATTTTAAATATTTTAACGAATCACAGATGTCACCTGGGATAATTAAAAAGAAAAATTATAGCAGTAGGGATTACCCCGAAACCAAATGTTTACAAATACGAACAAAATAAAAATAAATAATATGAAATAGGCGGAGCGAACAAAATTCGACGCAAAGAACTTTCGCGAAGTGTAGAGATGCAAAATAATGGACTGTTCTACAAGTATTTGCGTCGTTTAAATATGTGTGGACATTTAAGTTACGAAAGAGTTCAATTTTGAAATTCGAAGTTTTAATATCGGGAAGTGATAAAAAAATAACTTGAAGTGTATATTTAACGAACGATACCGACTGAAATGTTGTTAATGGTGCTAACATGTTTATTATGGATATATTAATCGATATCAACCATAAAAACGAGAAATTTTTATTTCAAGCATTTTGGAAAAACAGACAGTGGTTAGCCTATCTGTTTTTTTTGCCATAAAAATTTTTGTTCTCCGATTTGAATGAAATCTGGTACAGACATGCGGTACCAATTAAAAATAAGCACTGTGCAATCAGTTTGCTAATTTTATTTGTTTTACCTGTTTTTTGAAGCATTTTTGGTTGCCATTTTCTCTCATACTTTAACTGTCAATATTTAACGAACGATACCGACTGAAATGTTGTTTATGGTGCTTACATGTTTATTATGGATATATTAATCGATATCAACCATAAAAACGAGAAATTTTTATTTCAAGCATTTTGGAAAAACAGACAGTGGTTAGCCTATCTGTTTTTTTTGCCATAAAAATTTTTGTTCTCCGATTTGAATGAAATCTGGTACAGACATGCAGTACCAATTAAAAATAAGCACTGTGGAATCAGTTTCCTAATTTTATTTGTTTTACCTGTTTTTTGAAGCATTTTCTCTCATACTTTAACTGTCAATATTTAACGAACGATACCAACTGAAATGTTGTTTATGGTGCTTACATGTGTATTATGGATATATTAATCGATATCAACCATAAAAACGAGAAATTTTTATTTCAAGCATTTTGGAAAAACAGACAGTGGTTAGCCTATCTGTTTTTTTGCCATAAAAATTTTTGTTCTCCGATTTGAATGAAATCTGGTACAGACATGCGGTACCAATTAAAAATAAGCACTGTGCAATCAGTTTCCTAATTTTATTTGTTTTACCTGTTTTTTGAAGCATTTTTGGTTGGCATTTTCTCTCATACTTTAACTGTCAATATTTAACGAACGATACCGACTGAAATGTTGTTAATGGCGCTAACATGTTTATTATGGATATATTAATCGATATCAACCATAAAAACGAGAAATTTTTATTTCAATCATTTTGGAAAAGCAGACAGTGGTTAGCCTATCTGTTTTTTTTGCCATAAAAATTTTTGTTCTCCGATTTGAATGAAATCTGGTACAGACATGCAGTACCAATTAAAAATAAGCACTGTGGAATCAGATTCCTAATTTTATTTGTTTTACCTGTTTTTTGAAGCATTTTTGGTTGGCATTTTCTCTCATACTTTAAGTGTCAATATTTAACGAACGATACCGAATGAAATGTTGTTTATGGTGCATACATGTTTATTATGGATATATTAATCGATATCAACCATAAAAACGAGAAATTTTTATTTCAAGCATTTTGGAAAAACAGACAGTGGTTAGCCTATCTGTTTTTTTTGCCATAACAATTTTTGTTCTCCGATTTGAATGAAATCTGGTACAGACATGCAGTACCAATTAAAAATAAGCACTGTGGGTTTCCTAATTTTATTTGTTTTACCTGTTTTTTGAAGCATTTTTGGTTGGCATTTTCTCTCATACTTTAACTGTCAATATTTAACGAACGATACCGACTGAAATGTTGTTTATGGTGCATACATGTGTATTATGGATATATTAATCGATATCAACCATAAAAACGAGAAATTTTTATTTCAAGCATTTTGGAAAAACAGACAGTGGAACAACGCCTATCTGTTTTTTTTGCCATAAAAATTTTTGTTCTCCGATTTGAATGAAATCTGGTACAGACATGCAGTACCAATTAAAAATAAGCACTGTGGAATCAATTTCCTAATTTTATTTGTTTTACCTGTTTTTTGAAGCATTTTTGGTTGGCATTTTCTCTCATACTTTAACTGTCAATATTTAACTAACGATACCGACTGAAATGTTGTTTATGGTGCTAACATGTTTATTATGGATATATTAATCGATATCAACCATAAAAACGAGAAATTTTTATTTCAAGCATTTTGGAAAAACAGACAGTGGTTAGCCTATCTGTTTTTTTGCCATAAAAATTTTTGTTCTCCGATTTGAATGAAATCTGGTACAGACATGCGGTACCAATTAAAAATAAGCACTGTGCAATCAGTTTCCTAATTTTATTTGTTTTACCTGTTTTTTGAAGCATTTTTGGTTGGCATTTTCTCTCATACTTTAACTGTCAATATTTAACGAACGATACCGACTGAAATGTTGTTTATGGTGCATACATGTGTATTATGGATATATTAATCGATATCAACCATAAAAACGAGAAATTTTTATTTCAAGCATTTTGGAAAAACAGACAGTGGAACAACGCCTATCTGTTTTTTTTGCCATAAAAATTTTTGTTCTCCGATTTGAATGAAATCTGGTACAGACATGCAGTACCAATTAAAAATAAGCACTGTGGAATCAATTTCCTAATTTTATTTGTTTTACCTGTTTTTTGAAGCATTTTTGGTTGGCATTTTCTCTCATACTTTAACTGTCAATATTTAACGAACGATACCGTCTGAAATGTTGTTTATGGTGCTAACATGTTTATTATGGATATATTAATCGATATCAACCATAAAAACGAGAAATTTTTATTTCAAGCATTTTGGAAAAACAAACAGTGGAACAACGCCTATCTGTTTTTTTTGCCATAAAAATTTTTGTTCTCCGATTTGAATGAAATCTGGTACAGACATGCGGTACCAATTAAAAATAAGCACTGTGCAATCAGTTTCCTAATTTTATTTGTTTTACCTGTTTTTTGAAGCATTTTTGGTTGGCATTTTCTCTCATACTTTAACTGTCAATATTTAACGAACGATACCGACTGAAATGTTGTTTATGGTGCTAACATGTGTATTATGGATATATTAATCGATATCAACCATAAAAACGAGAAATTTTTATTTCAAGCATTTTGGAAAAACAGACAGTGGTTAGCCTATCTGTTTTTTTTGCCATAAAAATTTTCGTTCTCTGATTTGAATGAAATCTGGTACAGACATGCGGTACCAATTAAAAATAAGCACTGTGCAATCAGTTTCCTAATTTTATTTGTTTTACCTGTTTTTTGAAGCATTTTTGGTTGGCATTTTCTCTCATACTTTAACTGTCAATATTTAACGAACGATACCGACTGAAATGTTGTTTATGGTGCTAACATGTTTATTATGGATATATTAATCGATATCAACCATAAAAACGAGAAATTTTTATTTCAAGCATTTTGGAAAAACAGACAGTGGTTAGGCTATCTGTTTTTTTTGCCATAAAAATTTTTGTTCTCCGATTTGAATGAAATCTGGTACAGACATGCGGTACCAATTAAAAATAAGCACTGTGCAATCAGTTTCCTAATTTTATTTGTTTTACCTGTTTTTTGAAGCATTTTTGGTTGGCATTTTCTCTCATACTTTAACTGTCAATATTTAACGAACGATACCGACTGAAATGTTGTTTATGGTGCATACATGTGTATTATGGATATATTAATCGATATCAACCATAAAAACGAGAAATTTTTATTTCAAGCATTTTGGAAAAACAGACAGTGGTTAGCCTATCTGTTTTTTTGCCATAAAAATTTTTGTTCTCCGATTTGAATGAAATCTGGTACAGACATGCGGTACCAATTAAAAATAAGCACTGTGCAATCAGTTTCCTAATTTTATTTGTTTTACCTGTTTTTTGAAGCATTTTTGGTTGGCATTTTCTCTCATACTTTAACTGTCAATATTTAACGAACGATACCGACTGAAATGTTGTTTATGGTGCATACATGTGTATTATGGATATATTAATCGATATCAACCATAAAAACGAGAAATTTTTATTTCAAGCATTTTGGAAAAACAGACAGTGGAACAACGCCTATCTGTTTTTTTTGCCATAAAAATTTTTGTTCTCCGATTTGAATGAAATCTGGTACAGACATGCAGTACCAATTAAAAATAAGCACTGTGGAATCAATTTCCTAATTTTATTTGTTTTACCTGTTTTTTGAAGCATTTTTGGTTGGCATTTTCTCTCATACTTTAACTGTCAATATTTAACGAACGATACCGACTGAAATGTTGTTTATGGTGCTAACATGTGTATTATGGATATATTAATCGATATCAACCATAAAAACGAGAAATTTTTATTTCAAGCATTTTGGAAAAACAGACAGTGGTTAGCCTATCTGTTTTTTTTGCCATAAAAATTTTCGTTCTCTGATTTGAATGAAATCTGGTACAGACATGCGGTACCAATTAAAAATAAGCACTGTGCAATCAGTTTCCTAATTTTATTTGTTTTACCTGTTTTTTGAAGCATTTTTGGTTGGCATTTTCTCTCATACTTTAACTGTCAATATTTAACGAACGATACCGACTGAAATGTTGTTTATGGTGCTACATGTTTATTATGGATATATTAATCGATATCAACCATAAAAACGAGAAATTTTTATTTCAAGCATTTTGGAAAAACAGACAGTGGTTAGGCTATCTGTTTTTTTTGCCATAAAAATTTTTGTTCTCCGATTTGAATGAAATCTGGTACAGACATGCGGTACCAATTAAAAATAAGCACTGTGCAATCAGTTTCCTAATTTTATTTGTTTTACCTGTTTTTTGAAGCATTTTTGGTTGGCATTTTCTCTCATACTTTAACTGTCAATATTTAACGAACGATACCGACTGAAATGTTGTTAATGGCGCTAACATGTTTATTATGGATATATTAATCGATATCAACCATAAAAACGAGAAATTTTTATTTCAATCATTTTGGAAAAACAGACAGTGGTTAGCCTATCTGTTTTTTTTGCCATAAAAATTTTTGTTCTCCGATTTGAATGAAATCTGGTACAGACATGCAGTACCAATTAAAAATAAGCACTGTGGAATCAGATTCCTAATTTTATTTGTTTTACCTGTTTTTTGAAGCATTTTTGGTTGGCATTTTCTCTCATACTTTAAGTGTCAATATTTAACGAACGATACCGAATGAAATGTTGTTTATGGTGCATACATGTTTATTATGGATATATTAATCGATATCAACCATAAAAACGAGAAATTTTTATTTCAAGCATTTTGGAAAAACAGACAGTGGTTAGCCTATCTGTTTTTTTTGCCATAACAATTTTTGTTCTCCGATTTGAATGAAATCTGGTACAGACATGCAGTACCAATTAAAAATAAGCACTGTGGGTTTCCTAATTTTATTTGTTTTACCTGTTTTTTGAAGCATTTTTGGTTGGCATTTTCTCTCATACTTTAACTGTCAATATTTAACGAACAATACCGACTGAAATGTTGTTTATGGTGCATACATGTGTATTATGGATATATTAATCGATATCAACCATAAAAACGAGAAATTTTTATTTCAAGCATTTTGGAAAAACAGACAGTGGTTAGCCTATCTGTATTTTTGCCATAAAAATTTTTGTTCTCCGATTTGAATGAAATCTGGTACAGACATGCGGTACCAATTAAAAATAAGCACTGTGCAATCAGTTTCCTAATTTTATTTGTTTTACCTGTTTTTTGAAGCATTTTTGGTTGGCATTTTCTCTCATACTTTAACTGTCAATATTTAACGAACGATACCGACTGAAATGTTGTTTATGGTGCTAACATGTTTATTATGGATAAATTAATCGATATCAACCATAAAAACGAGAAATTTTTATTTCAAGCATTTTGGAAAAACAGACGTTAGCCTATCTGTTTTTTTGCCATAAAAATTTTTGTTCTCCGATTTGAATGAAATCTGGTACAGACATGCGGTACCAATTAAAAATAAGCACTGTGCAATCAGTTTCCTAATTTTATTTGTTTTACCTGTTTTTTGAAGCATTTTTGGTTGGCATTTTCTCTCATACTTTAACTGTCAATATTTAACGAACGATACCGACTGAAATGTTGTTTATGGTGCTAACATGTTTATTATGGATATATTAATCGATATCAACCATAAAAACGAGAAATTTTTATTTCAAGCATTTTGGAAAAACAGACAGTGGTTAGCCTATCTGTTTTTTTGCCATAAAAATTTTTGTTCTCCGATTTGAATGAAATCTGGTACAGACATGCGGTACCAATTAAAAATAAGCACTGTGCAATCAGTTTCCTAATTTTATTTGTTTTACCTGTTTTTTTAAGCATTTTTGGTTGGCATTTTCTCTCATACTTTAACTGTCAATATTTAACGAACAATACCGACTGAAATGTTGTTTATGGTGCATACATGTGTATTATGGATATATTAATCGATATCAACCATAAAAACGAGAAATTTTTATTTCAAGCATTTTGGAAAAACAGACAGTGGTTAGCCTATCTGTTTTTTTGCCATAAAAATTTTTGTTCTCCGATTTGAATGAAATCTGGTACAGACATGCGGTACCAATTAAAAATAAGCACTGTGCAATCAGTTTCCTAATTTTATTTGTTTTACCTGTTTTTTGAAGCATTTTTGGTTGGCATTTTCTCTTATACTTTAACTGTCAATATTTAACGAACGATACCGACTGAAATGTTGTTTATGGTGTTAACATGTTTATTATGGATATATTAATCGATATCAACCATAAAAACGAGAAATTTTTATTTCAAGCATTTTGGAAAAACAGACGTTAGCCTATCTGTTTTTTTGCCATAAAAATTTTTGTTCTCCGATTTGAATGAAATCTGGTACAGACATGCGGTACCAATTAAAAATAAGCACTGTGCAATCAGTTTCCTAATTTTATTTGTTTTACCTGTTTTTTGAAGCATTTTTGGTTGGCATTTTCTCTCATACTTTAACTGTCAATATTTAACGAACGATACCGACTGAAATGTTGTTTATGGTGCTAACATGTTTATTATGGATATATTAATCGATATCAACCATAAAAACGAGAAATTTTTATTTCAAGCATTTTGGAAAAACAGACAGTGGTTAGCCTATCTGTTTTTTTGCCATAAAAATTTTTGTTCTCCGATTTGAATGAAATCTGGTACAGACATGCGGTACCAATTAAAAATAAGCACTGTGCAATCAGTTTGCTAATTTTATTTGTTTTACCTGTTTTTTGAAGCATTTTTGGTTGGCATTTTCTCTCATACTTTAACTGTCAATATTTAACGAACGATACCGACTGAAATGTTGTTTATGGTGCATACATGTGTATTATGGATATATTAATCGATATCAACCATAAAACCGAGAAATTTTTATTTCAAGCATTTTGGAAAAACAGACAGTGGTTAGCCTATCTGTTTTTTTGCCATAAACATTTTTGTTCTCCGATTTGAATGAAATCTGGTACAGACATGCGGTATCAATTAAAAATAAGCACTGTGGAATCAGATTCCTAATTTTATTTGTTTTACCTGTTTTTTGAAGCATTTTTGGTTGGCATTTTCTCTCATACTTTAACTGTCAATATTTAACGAACGATACCGACTGAAATGTTGTTTATGGTGCTAACATGTTTATTATGGATATATTAATCGATATCAACCATAAAAACGAGAAATTTTTATTTCAAGCATTTTGGAAAAACAGACAGTTAGCCTATCTGTTTTTTTTGCCATAAAAATTTTTGTTCTCCGATTTGAATGAAATCTGGTACAGACATGCAGTACCAATTAAAAATAAGCACTGTGGAATCAGTTTCCTAATTTTATTTGTTTTACCTGTTTTTTGAAGCATTTTTGGTTGGCATTTTCTCTCATACTTTAACTGTCAATATTTAACGAACGATACCGACTGAAATGTTGTTTATGGTGCATACATGTGTATTATGGATATATTAATCGATATCAACCATAAAACCGAGAAATTTTTATTTCAAGCATTTTGGAAAAACAGACAGTGGTTATTAGCCTATCTGTTTTTTTGCCATAAACATTTTTGTTCTCCGATTTGAATGAAATCTGGTACAGACATGCGGTATCAATGAAAAATAAGCACTGTGCAATCAGTTTCCTAATTTTATTTGTTTTACCTGTTTTTTGAAGCATTTTTGGTTGGCATTTTCTCTCATACTTTAACTGTCAATATTTAACGAACGATACCGACTGAAATGTTGTTTATGGTGCATACATTTTTATTATGGATATATTAATCGATATCAACCATAAAAACGAGAAATTTTTATTTCAAGCATTTTGGAAAAACAGACAGTGCCTATCTGTTTTTTTTGCCATAAAAATTTTTGTTCTCCGATTTGAATGAAATCTGGTACAGACATGCGGTACCAATTAAAAATAAGTACTGTGCAATCAGTTTCCTAATTTTATTTGTTTTACCTGTTTTTTGAAGCATTTTTGGTTGGCATTTTCTCTCATACTTTAACTGTCAATATTTAACGAACGATACCGACTGAAATGTTGTTTATGGTGCTAACATGTTTATTATGCATATATTAATCGATATCAACCATAAAAACGAGAAATTTTTATTTCAAGCATTTTGGAAAAACAGACAGTGGTTAGCCTATCTGTTTTTTTGCCATAAACATTTTTGTTCTCCGATTTGAATGAAATCTGGTACAGACATGCGGTATCAATGAAAAATAAGCACTGTGCAATCAGTTTCCTAATTTTATTTGTTTTACCTGTTTTTTGAAGCATTTTTGGTTGGCATTTTCTCTCATACTTTAACTGTCAATATTTAACGAACGATACCGACTGAAATGTTGTTTATGGTGCATACATGTTTATTATGGATATATTAATCGATATCAACCATAAAAACGAGAAATTTTTATTTCAAGCATTTTGGAAAAACAGACAGTGCCTATCTGTTTTTTTTGCCATAAAAATTTTTGTTCTCCGATTTGAATGAAATCTGGTACAGACATGCGGTACCAATTAAAAATAAGCACTGTGCAATCAGTTTCCTAATTTTATTTGTTTTACCTGTTTTTTGAAGCATTTTTGGTTGGCATTTTCTCTCATACTTTAACTGTCAATATTTAACGAACGATACCGACTGAAATGTTGTTTATGGTGCTAACATGTTTATTATGGATATATTAATCGATATCAACCATAAAAACGAGAAATTTTTATTTCAAGCATTTTGGAAAAACAGACAGTGGTTAGTTAGCCTATCTGTTTTTTTTGCCATAAAAATTTTTGTTCTCCGATTTGAATGAAATCTGGGCAGACATGCGGTACCAATTAAAAATAAGTACTGTGCAATCAGTTTCCTAATTTTATTTGTTTTACCTGTTTTTTGAAGCATTTTTGGTTGGCATTTTCTCTCATACTTTAACTGTCAATATTTAACGAACGATACCGACTGAAATGTTGTTTATGGTGCTAACATGTTTATTATGCATATATTAATCGATATCAACCATAAAAACGAGAAATTTTTATTTCAAGCATTTTGGAAAAACAGACAGTGGAACAACGCCTATCTGTTTTTTTTGCCATAAAAATTTTTGTTCTCCGATTTGAATGAAATCTGGTACAGACATGCAGTACCAATTAAAAATAAGCACTGTGCAATCAGTTTCCTAATTTTATTTGTTTTACCTGTTTTTTGAAGCATTTTTGGTTGGCATTTTCTCTCATACTTTAACTGTCAATATTTAACGAACGATACCGACTGAAATGTTGTTTATGGTACATACATGTGTATTATGGATATATTAATCGATATCAACCATAAAAACGAGAAATTTTTATTTCAAGCATTTTGGAAAAACAGACAGTGCCTATCTGTTTTTTTTGCCATAAAAATTTTTGTTCTCCGATTTGAATGAAATCTGGTACAGACATGCGGTACCAATTAAAAATAAGCACTGTGCAATCAGTTTCTTAATTTTATTTGTTTTACCTGTTTTTTGAAGCATTTTTGGTTGGCATTTTCTCTCATACTTTAACTGTCAATATTTAACGAACGATACCGACTGAAATGTTGTTTATGGTGCTAACATGTTTATTATGGATATATTAATCGATATCAACCATAAAAACGAGAAATTTTTATTTCAAGCATTTTGGAAAAACAGACAGTGGTTAGTTAGCCTATCTGTTTTTTTTGCCATAAACATTTTTGTTCTCCGATTTGAATGAAATCTGGGCAGACATGCGGTACCAATTAAAAATAAGTACTGTGCAATCAGTTTCCTAATTTTATTTGTTTTACCTGTTTTTTGAAGCATTTTTGGTTGGCATTTTCTCTCATACTTTAACTGTCAATATTTAACGAACGATACCGACTGAAATGTTGTTTATGGTGCTAACATGTTTATTATGCATATATTAATCGATATCAACCATAAAAACGAGAAATTTTTATTTCAAGCATTTTGGAAAAACAGACAGTGGAACAACGCCTATCTGTTTTTTTTGCCATAAAAATTTTTGTTCTCCGATTTGAATGAAATCTGGTACAGACATGCAGTACCAATTAAAAATAAGCACTGTGCAATCAGTTTCCTAATTTTATTTGTTTTACCTGTTTTTTGAAGCATTTTTGGTTGGCATTTTCTCTCATACTTTAACTGTCAATATTTAACGAACGATACCGACTGAAATGTTGTTTATGGTGTTAACATGTTAATGGTGGATAAATTAATCGATATCAACCATAAAAACGAGAAATTTTTATTTCAAGCATTTTGGAAAAACAGATAGTGGTTAGCCTATCTGTTTTTTTGCCATAAAAATTTTTGTTCTCCGATTTGAATGAAATCTGGTACAGACATGCGGTACCAATTAAAAATAAGCACTGTGCAATCAGTTTCCTAATTTTATTTGTTTTAACTGTTTTTTGAAGCATTTTTGGTTGGCATTTTCTCTCATACTTTAACTATCAATATTTAACGAACGATACCGACTGAAATGTTGTTTATGGTGTTAACATGTTTATTATGGATAAATTAATCGATATCAACCATAAAAACGAGAAATTTTTATTTCAAGCATTTTGGAAAAACAGACAGTGCCTATCTGTTTTTTTTGCCATAAAAATTTTTGTTCTCCGATTTGAATGAAATCTGGTACAGACATGCGGTACCAATTAAAAATAAGCACTGTGCAATCAGTTTCCTAATTTTATTTGTTTTACCTGTTTTTTGAAGCATTTTTGGTTGGCATTTTCTCTCATACTTTAACTGTCAATATTTAACGAACGATACCGACTGAAATGTTGTTTATGGTGCTAACATGTTTATTATGGATATATTAATCGATATCAACCATAAAAACGAGAAATTTTTATTTCAAGCATTTTGGAAAAACAGACAGTGGTTAGTTAGCCTATCTGTTTTTTTTGCCATAAAAATTTTTGTTCTCCGATTTGAATAAAATCTGGGCAGACATGCGGTACCAATTAAAAATAAGTACTGTGCAATCAGTTTCCTAATTTTATTTGTTTTACCTGTTTTTTGAAGCATTTTTGGTTGGCATTTTCTCTCATACTTTAACTGTCAATATTTAACGAACGATACCGACTGAAATGTTGTTTATGGTGCTAACATGTTTATTATGCATATATTAATCGATATCAACCATAAAAACGAGAAATTTTTATTTCAAGCATTTTGGAAAAACAGACAGTGGAACAACGCCTATCTGTTTTTTTTGCCATAAAAATTTTTGTTCTCCGATTTGAATGAAATCTGGTACAGACATGCAGTACCAATTAAAAATAAGCACTGTGCAATCAGTTTCCTAATTTTATTTGTTTTACCTGTTTTTTGAAGCATTTTTGGTTGGCATTTTCTCTCATACTTTAACTGTCAATATTTAACGAACGATACCGACTGAAATGTTGTTTATGGTACATACATGTGTATTATGGATATATTAATCGATATCAACCATAAAAACGAGAAATTTTTATTTCAAGCATTTTGGAAAAACAGACAGTGCCTATCTGTTTTTTTTGCCATAAAAATTTTTGTTGTCCGATTTGAATGAAATCTGGTACAGACATGCGGTACCAATTAAAAATAAGCACTGTGCAATCAGTTTCCTAATTTTATTTGTTTTACCTGTTTTTTGAAGCATTTTTGGTTGCCATTTTCTCTCATACTTTAACTATCAATATTTAACGAACGATACCGACTGAAATGTTGTTTATGGTGCTAACATGTTTATTATGGATATATTAATCGATATCAACCATAAAAACGAGAAATTTTTATTTCAAGCATTTTGGAAAAACAGACAGTGGAACAACGCCTATCTGTTTTTTTTGCCATAAAAATTTTTGTTCTCCGATTTGAATGAAATCTGGTACAGACATGCGGTACCAATTAAAAATAAGCACTGTGCAATCAGTTTCCTAATTTTATTTGTTTTACCTGTTTTTTGAAGCATTTTTGGTTGCCATTTTCTCTCATACTTTAACTATCAATATTTAACGAACGATACCGACTGAAATGTTGTTTATGGTGTTAACATGTTTATTATGGATAAATTAATCGATATCAACCATAAAAACGAGAAATTTTTATTTCAAGCATTTTGGAAAAACAGACAGTGGTTAGCCTATCTGTTTTTTTTGCCATAAAAATTTTTGTTGTCCGATTTGAATGAAATCTGGTACAGACATGCAGTACCAATTAAAAATAAGCACTGTGCAATCAGTTTCCTAATTTTATTTGTTTTACCTGTTTTTTGAAGCATTTTTGGTTGGCATTTTCTCTCATACTTTAACTGTCAATATTTAACGAACGATACCGACTGAAATGTTGTTTATGGTGCTAACATGTTTATTATGGATATATTAATCGATATCAACCATAAAAACGAGAAATTTTTATTTCAAGCATTTTGGAAAAACAGACAGTGGTTAGCCTATCTGTTTTTTTTGCCATAAAAATTTTTGTTGTCCGATTTGAATGAAATCTGGTACAGACATGCAGTACCAATTAAAAATAAGCACTGTGCAATCAGTTTCCTAATTTTATTTGTTTTACCTGTTTTTTGAAGCATTTTTGGTTGGCATTTTCTCTCATACTTTAACTGTCAATATTTAACGAACGATACCGACTGAAATGTTGTTAATGAAGCAAACAGGTTTATTATGGATAAATTAATCGATATCAACCATAAAAACGAGAAATTTTTATTTCAAGCATTTTGGAAAAACAGACAGTGGTAAGCCTATCTGTTTTTTTTTGCCATAAAAATTTTTGTTGTCCGATTTGAATGAAATCTGGTACAGACATGCAGTACCAATTAAAAATAAGCACTGTGCAATCAGTTTCCTAATTTTATTTGTTTTACCTGTTTTTTGAAGCATTTTTGGTTGGCATTTTCTCTCATACTTTAACTGTCAATATTTAACGAACGATACCGACTGAAATGTTGTTAATGAAGCAAACAGGTTTATTATGGATATATTAATCGATATCAACCATAAAAACGAGAAATTTTTATTTCAAGCATTTTGGAAAAACAGACAGTGGTAAGCCTATCTGTTTTTTTTGCCATAAAAATTTTTGTTGTCCGATTTGAATGAAATCTGGTACAGACATGCAGTACCAATTAAAAATAAGCACTGTGCAATCAGTTTCCTAATTTTATTTGTTTTACCTGTTTTTTGAAGCATTTTTGGTTGGCATTTTCTCTCATACTTTAACTGTCAATATTTAACGAACGATACCGACTGAAATGTTGTTTATAGTGCTAACATGTTTATTATGGATATATTAATCGATATCAACCATAAAAACGAGAAATTTTTATTTCAAGCATTTTGGAAAAACAGACAGTGGTTAGCCTATCTGTTTTTTTTGCCATAAAAATTTTTGTTGTCCGATTTGAATGAAATCTGGTACAGACATGCAGTACCAATTAAAAATAAGCACTGTGCAATCAGTTTCCTAATTTTATTTGTTTTACCTGTTTTTTGAAGCATTTTTGGTTGGCATTTTCTCTCATACTTTAACTGTCAATATTTAACGAACGATACCGACTGAAATGTTGTTAATGAAGCAAACAGGTTTATTATGGATATATTAATCGATATCAACCATAAAAACGAGAAATTTTTATTTCAAGCATTTTGGAAAAACAGACAGTGGTAAGCCTATCTGTTTTTTTTGCCATAAAAATTTTTGTTCTCCGATTTGAATGAAATCTGGTACAGACATGCAGTACCAATTAAAAATAAGCACTGTGCAATCAGTTTCCTAATTTTATTTGTTTTACCTGTTTTTTGAAGCATTTTTGGTTGGCATTTTCTCTCATACTTTAACTGTCAATATTTAACGAACGATACCGACTGAAATGTTGTTTATGGTGCTAACATGTTTATTATGGATATATTAATCGATATCAACCATAAAAAGGAGAAATTTTTATTTCAAGCATTTTGGAAAAACAGACAGTGGTTTTTTTTGCCATAAAAATTTTTGTTCTCCGATTTGAATGAAATCTGGTACAGACATGCAGTACCAATTAAAAATAAGCACTGTGCAATCAGTTTCCTAATTTTATTTGTTTTACCTGTTTTTTGAAGCATTTTTGGTTGGCATTTTCTCTCATACTTTAACTGTCAATATTTAACGAACGATACCGACTGAAATGTTGTTTATGAAGCAAACAGGTTTATTATGGATATATTAATCGATATCAACTATAAAAATGAGAAATTTTTATTTCAAGCATTTTGGAAAAACAGACAGTGGTTAGCCTATCTGTTTTTTTTTGCCATAAAAATTTTTGTTGTCCGATTTGAATGAAATCTGGTACAGACATGCGGTACCAATTAAAAATAAGCACTGTGCAATCAGTTTTATTTGTTTTACCTGATGTTTGAAGCATTTTTGGTTGGCATTTTCTCTCATACTTTAACTGTCAATATTTAACGAACGATACCGACTGAAATGTTGTTTATGGCGCTAACATGTTTATTATGGATATATTAATCGATATCAACTATAAAAACGAGAAATTTTTATTTCAAGCATTTTGGAAAAACAGACAGTGGTTAGCCTATCTGTTTTTTTTGCCATAAAAATTTTTGTTCTCCGATTTGAATGAAATCTGGTACAGACATGCAGTACCAATTAAAAATAAGCACTGTGCAATCAGTTTCCTAATTTTATTTGTTTTACCTGTTTTTTGAAGCATTTTTGGTTGGCATTTTCTCTCATACTTTAACTGTCAATATTTCACGAACGATACCGACTGAAATGTTGTTTATGGTGCTAACATGTTTATTATGGATATATTAATCGATATCAACCATAAAAAGGAGAAATTTTTATTTCAAGCATTTTGGAAAAACAGACAGTGGTTAGCCTATCTGTTTTTTTGCCATAAAAATTTTTGTTCTCTGATTTGAATGAAATCTGGTACAGACATGCGGTACCAATTAAAAATAAGCACTGTGCTAATTTTATTTGTTTTACCTGTTTTTTGAAGCATTTTTGGTTGGCATTTTCTCTCATACTTTAACTGTCAATATTTAACGAACGATACCGACTGAAATGTTGTTTATGCTGCTAACATGTTTATTATGGATATATTAATCGATATCAACTATAAAAACGAGAAATTTTTATTTCAAGCATTTTGGAAAAACAGACAGTGTTAGCCTATCTGTTTTTTTTGCCATAAAAATTTTTGTTCTCCGATTTGAATGAAATCTGGTACAGACATGCAGTACCAATTAAAAATAAGCACTGTGCAATCAGTTTCCTAATTTTATTTGTTTTACCTGTTTTTTGAAGCATTTTTGGTTGGCATTTTCTCTCATACTTTAACTGTCAATATTTCACGAACGATACCGACTGAAATGTTGTTTATGGTGCTAACATGTTTATTATGGATATATTAATCGATATCAACCATAAAAAGGAGAAATTTTTATTTCAAGCATTTTGGAAAAACAGACAGTGGTTAGCCTATCTGTTTTTTTTGCCATAAAAATTTTTGTTCTCTGATTTGAATGAAATCTGGTACAGACATGCGGTACCAATTAAAAATAAGCACTGTGCTAATTTTATTTGTTTTACCTGTTTTTTGAAGCATTTTTGGTTGGCATTTTCTCTCATACTTTAACTGTCAATATTTAACGAACGATACCGACTGAAATGTTGTTTATGCTGCTAACATGTTTATTATGGATATATTAATCGATATCAACCATAAAAAGGAGAAATTTTTATTTCAAGCATTTTGGAAAAACAGACCGCCTATCTGTTTTTTTGCCATAAAAATTTTTGTTCTCCGATTTGAATGAAATCTGGTACAGACATGCGGTACCAATTAAAAATAAGCACTGTGCAATCAGTTTCCTAATTTTATTTGTTTTACCTGTTTTTTGAAGCATTTTTGGTTGGCATTTTCTCTCATACTTTAACTGTCAATATTTAACGAACGATACCGACTGAAATGTTGTTTATGGTGCTAACATGTTTATTATGGATATATTAATCGATATCAACCATAAAAACGAGAAATTTTTATTTCAAGCATTTTGGAAAAACAGACAGTGGTTAGCCTATCTGTTTTTTTGCCATAAAAATTTTTGTTCTCCGATTTGAATGAAATCTGGTACAGACATGCGGTACCAATTAAAAATAAGTACTGTGCAATCAGTTTCCTAATTTTATTTGTTTTACCTGTTTTTTGAAGCATTTTTGGTTGGCATTTTCTCTCATACTTTAACTGTCAATATTTAACGAACGATACCGACTGAAATGTTGTTTATGCTGCTAACATGTTTATTATGGATATATTAATCGATATCAACTATAAAAACGAGAAATTTTTATTTCAAGCATTTTGGAAAAACAGACAGTGGTTAGCCTATCTGTTTTTTTTGCCATAAAAATTTTTGTTCTCCGATTTGAATGAAATCTGGTACAGACATGCAGTACCAATTAAAAATAAGCACTGTGCAATCAGTTTCCTAATTTTATTTGTTTTACCTGTTTTTTGAAGCATTTTTGGTTGGCATTTTCTCTCATACTTTAACTGTCAATATTTCACGAACGATACCGACTGAAATGTTGTTTATGGTGCTAACATGTTTATTATGGATATATTAATCGATATCAACCATAAAAACGAGAAATTTTTATTTCAAGCATTTTGGAAAAACAGACAGTGGTTAGCCTATCTGTTTTTTTTGCCATAAAAATTTTTGTTCTCTGATTTGAATGAAATCTGGTACAGACATGCGGTACCAATTAAAAATAAGCACTGTGCTAATTTTATTTGTTTTACCTGTTTTTTGAAGCATTTTTGGTTGGCATTTTCTCTCATACTTTAACTGTCAATATTTAACGAACGATACCGACTGAAATGTTGTTTATGCTGCTAACATGTTTATTATGGATATATTAATCGATATCAACCATAAAAAGGAGAAATTTTTATTTCAAGCATTTTGGAAAAACAGACAGCCTATCTGTTTTTTTGCCATAAAAATTTTTGTTCTCCGATTTGAATGAAATCTGGTACAGACATGCGGTACCAATTAAAAATAAGTACTGTGCAATCAGTTTCCTAATTTTATTTGTTTTACCTGTTTTTTGAAGCATTTTTGGTTGGCATTTTCTCTCATACTTTAACTGTCAATATTTAACGAACGATACCGACTGAAATGTTGTTTATGGTGCTAACATGTTTATTATGGATATATTAATCGATATCAACCATAAAAAGGAGAAATTTTTATTTCAAGCATTTTGGAAAAACAGACAGTGGTTAGCCTATCTGTTTTTTTGCCATAAAAATTTTTGTTCTCCGATTTGAATGAAATCTGGTACAGACATGCGGTACCAATTAAAAATAAGTACTGTGCAATCAGTTTCCTAATTTTATTTGTTTTACCTGTTTTTTGAAGCATTTTTGGTTGGCATTTTCTCTCATACTTTAACTGTCAATATTTAACGAACGATACCGACTGAAATGTTGTTTATGG
The DNA here is from genome assembly GCA_963932295.1 of Tipula lateralis. Taxonomy (NCBI): domain Eukaryota; kingdom Metazoa; phylum Arthropoda; class Insecta; order Diptera; family Tipulidae; genus Tipula; species Tipula lateralis. The sequence continues at coordinate 43,169,108 of OZ010737.1, forward strand.
TGCTAACATGTTTATTATGGATATATTAATCGAACATTTTGGAAAAACAGACAGTGGTTAGCCTATCTGTTTTTTTCCCATAAAAATTTTTGTTCTCCGATTTGAATGAAATCTGGTACAGACATGCGGTACCAATTAAAAATAAGCACTGTGCAATCAGTTTCCTAATTTTATTTGTTTTATTAAGAAGAGAATTGTTGGCCATAGTGAAATGTGTGGAACATTTCCGGAAATACCTCTATGGCCAATCATTTCTATTAAGAACGGATCATGGCACCTTGACATGGCTACTTCAGTTTAAAAATCCCGAAGGACAAGTTGCACGGTGGATTGAGCGATTGGGGATTTTTGTCTACGAAATACAACATAGGAAAGGAAGCGCTCATGGAAATGCGGATGCGTTGTCAAGACGACCATGTAGAGTGGATTGTAAACATTGCGGACGGGTGGAAAACAAGGAAAACATCGTCGATATCAGACTAATGAAAGTGTTGCCAGCTGATGAATGGACCAACGATGTTATCTCCAAAGAGCAACGTGAGGATCCAGATTTGGCAGTAATTATCAAATTCATGAAGGAAGAACATCGTCCCACATGGAGTGATATTGCGGATAAAGGCCCAATTATCAAGGCTTATTGGGCCCAATGGGATAGTTTAACCATGGAAGACGGCTGCTTAAAGCGATCATGGGAAAGCTCCGATGGCAAGACAAAGCAATCGTTGGTAGTAGTACCGAGGATCAGGATGGCGGAAATATTGGAGGAATACCACGGAGGAACAAGGGGAGGCCACCTAGGAATTAACAAAACGTTAGCCAAGGTACGTGAAAGGTTCTACTGGGCAGGATGTAGACAGGCAGTGGCTGAATGGTGTCAAAAGTGTGACCAATGTATGGCCGTGAAAGAACCGGCAAATAAGAGCTGTGGATCGATGCAACAATATAATGTGGGAACACCATTTGAGAGGATTGCCATAGATGTTGCAGGACCATTTCCAACCAGCGATAGTGGCAACAAATATGTTTTGGTAGTAATGGACTACTTCAGTAAGTGGCCAGAGGTATACCCGATTCCAAATCAGGAAACAACCACAATTATACAATTGGATAAGCCGTTATGGGGTACCAATGGAACTGCATTCCGACCAAGGGCGGAATTTTGAATTGGTTGTCTTCCAGGAGATGTGCCAGTTACTGGGAATTAATAAAACGCGGACAACACCTTTCCACCCACAGTCTGATGGCATGGTGGAGCGTTTCAATGCCACATTGGAGGAGTTTATAGCCAAAACAGTGGATAAAAACCAGCGGAAGTGGGATCAAGGTATTCCATTGTTCTTAATGGCTTTTCGATCGGCGGTGCATAACACAACAGGAGTAACACCAGCGACAATACTTTTTGGCAACAATTTAAGACTACCAGGCGATCTCAAATTTGGAGCGGTTCCATCATCAGCTAAATGTGGACAAGCATATGTGGACAACTTGAAAGAGGAGATCAACAACATACACGAATTTGTCAGAGAGAAAATCAAATTGTCAAGTGATAAAACAAAGGCTCGGTATGATGTACGAGCTAACAATAAAGGATTTGACGAGGGTCAATTGATATGGATTCACAACCCACAACGTAAGAAAGGGTTATCACAAAAATTGCAGCCTGGATGGGAGAGACCGTACAAGGTCATAACAAGAATAAATGATGTGATCTATAGGATCCAAAGAGGAGTACGAGGAAAACCCAAGGTTGTACACCTGGAACGACTGGCGTTCTATAGAGGAAGAGGTCTGGATCCTGTTCGGGACGAACAGGTTTGGGCGGAGGGTAGTGTCACGAATCACAGATGTCACCTGTGATAATTAAGAAGAAAATTATAGCAGTAGGGATTACCCTGTAACCAAATGTTTACACATACGAACAGAATAAAAACAAATAATGAAATAGGCGGAGCGAACAAAATACAACGAAGAACATTCGCGAAGTGTAGAGAAGAAAAATAATGGAATGTTCTACAAGTATTTGTGTCGTATAAATACGTGTAGACATTTGAGTTACGAAACAGTTCAATTTTGAATTTCGAAGAGTTAATATCGGGAAATGATAAAAAGTGAAGTGTTAAAATAATAGTGGTGATAAATATTGTGTAAAATAATAGTGAAAATAAATATTAGTGAATTATTTGTGAAATAATTGTGGAATTTTGGTGGGAAATAAATTTAATTAAAATTAATCTTTGCGAGTTTATATTCACATTTATAATCTTAGGAGACAATTATACAACATAATTGAAACTAGTATAAGAGAAGTATTTACATGTTTTTTGTAAAATAGATATAAAATATAAAATCCTTAATATCTCCGTGAAAACTTGTCTTACCGCAATTTTGACGAAATTTTTACAGAACTCAACTAAAAGGCAAAATCCTTTAAATAGAGGTCCAATGGGAATTTTGACGATATTTTTGAGAAAATTGTAGTTGTAAAATATAAAATCCTTAATATCTCTGTAAATGTTTGTCAATTTTGACGAAATTTTGACAAAACTTAACTAAAAAGTAGAATCCTCTCTAAATAGAGGTCCAATGGGAATTTTGATGATATTTTTGAAAAAATTGAAGTTGTTAAATATAAAATCCTTAATATCTCTGTAAATTCTGGTCCTATCGCAATTTTGATAAAACTTAACTTAAAGGTAAAATCCTCTCTTAATAGAGGTCCAATATTCTAAAATCAAATATTTTGACGATATTTTAAAAAAAATGGTAGATCTAATATATAAAATCCTTAATATCTCCGTAAATACTTGACCTATCGCAATTTTTAAGAAATTTTGACCTAGTGGAATTCTTTATATTCTTATTAGAGGTCCAATTGGAATTTTCACGATATTTTATCTTTTATATTTTTCACGATCTAATATATAAAATCCTAAATATCTCCGTAAATACTTGTCCTATTGCAATTTTAAAGAATTTTTGACAAAACTTAGCTAAAAGGTAAATTCTTTTTAATTTGAGGTCCAATTGGAATTTTGACGATATTATTCTAAAAATGGTAGATTAAATAAATGGCCAATAAATAAAAATATTAAAAATGGAAAATCTTATGTGTGACTTATTCCGTTTTTAAATTCAATCAAATAAAAATTTGATATTTTTAGTTCAAAAATATTCCTTAAAGTAGAATTTTTATATTATAAATATATTTCGGCAATCAAGTTGCCATTTTCAGTATTTATCATGAACTTATTCAGTATATATCATAAATAGTTATTTATAAAATGGAAATAAATTATTAAATGCAAAGAAAAATATATTCAATTCACAAAAATTTACAGTTTAAAGAAAATAAATTGTATTTGCATTTATTCTATTCATAAAAAACAATTGGAAAATTAAAAGAAAATAATTTCATCTAATCTTACACTTTCATTAGACATCAAAAATGGAAAATTAAAAGAAAAAATTTTGTCGTTTCAAAATTTGAAAAAAAAATCCGGAGCCCACAGATCTCAACCGGCAACAAACCCGTTCACCAAATCCGAGAGCCTCACACTTTTGAAATGTAAGTATTCCAGATCAAAGCAACATTGAATCACTTTTGCGATGCCGCGCACCCACCCCGAAAAGAAAGGAGGCGGGTCGATATGACTGTGAGATGAGTGTGTTTTCACCCATCAGACACAGTCATATCGACTGGCCTCAAGGGGTGTGGGTGGCGCGACATCGCTAAGTGTTTCCAACATTACTTTTCTCTGAAATACTACATAACTTAATGGAGGCTTAGTGATACGAGAATATTAACCTGCTAAGACTATAGACTATTTTTACGGTAAACCCCACCAACCGGTTGCATTGTTCCTAACTAGTCACCTATTCAGTTTCGAACCTATGTTGTTTGTCATGTCATGTCGTCTTATCCCACTCTACTATTATTATACATGCACAATCAAGTTAAATACACAAAACTATATAATTTCAAAAGTATAAATTGTAAACGCGTATATATATTCTATTACCTATAATGTTAATGGCTTGGTTGGTAGCATATCGGCTCACAACGCTAAGGTTCCTGAGTTCGAACCCCCAAACAAACTATTTTATTTTTAAAATGTTTTTTTCTTTGAAAAATTGGAAAACATAAAGAAAATTAATAGTTTTTTATCTAATTTTATCTAATTTTTATCCAAAAAAGTTGCGTTAATAAGCATATTGCACACAATATTTCACATCCTGGTATCCGTGCGACTCGTAAATTGATTTCTGCTCGCTACTTTTGGCCCAGCATAAACAAGGACGTCAATTATTGGACAAAAGCCTGTTTATCCTGCCAAAAATCTAAAATCCAGAGACATATAAAATCTCCTCAGGGACTCTTCGAAATTCCACCAGGTCGTTTCGAACACATCCATTTAGATATTGTGGGACCATTACCTACCCCCATCAACTGGATACACTTATATACTTACCGTCGACAGATTCACACGCTGGCCCGAAGCATATTGCATGACCGATATGTCTGCAACCACTATAGCAACTACATTTGTCCACAATTACATATCCCGATTTGGCATTCCTCTAGAAATAACTACTGATCAAGGAACGCAGTTCGAGTCCAAATTATTCACTGAGTTAACAAAACTCCTTGGCTCCCATCGGATACGGACAACAGCCTATCATCCTCAAGCTAATGGTATGGTTGAATGATTTCACCGCCAACTTAAAGCTTCTCTTAAGGCCAGAGGCAATACAATCCATTGGAGTGCCGAATTACCACTAGTTTTACTTGGAATTCGAGCCACGGTTAAAGAAGACCTGAAGTGCTCACCTGCGGAAATGGTCTATGGCCAAACTATTAAATTACCCGGTGAGTTCTTCATCGAAAATCCTCTTCCGTCATTGCTCACAACCGACACAGTTGTCAATCAACTCCGCACCACCATGCAAAATCTCATCCCCACTTCAACTAGACAGGCGAAACAAACAGATATTTTCTGCTGATCAGAAAGCAGCTATGACACGACATAAAAAAGTTCGATTTTCTGTATAACATTTCGATATTCGCGGGCTCTATCTGCGAAGGTACAGTCAGTTGTTACTACTTTGAATAGATATTTTGTTGTTCGTGTCCGACATCTATTCAAAGTATAATGCACCACATTATTAATTTACATTATCATAATTAGCAACTGCATTATCTTATTTTGATGTTATTATTTCTCAATCGTGGCGCGCATGTCGCTTGGTTGAGTGACGAGCTATAATATTTCGGCCATTACATTACATTACATTTTCTGGGGTGACATCGACATGTGCGTGGAGAAATAAGTGTAAACCTAAATCATTAACAACAAACAATTTTCCATTTTTCGAATTGTATTAGATAAAAAACTATTAATTTTCTTTATGTTTTCCAATTTTTCAAAGAAAAAAAAATTTTAAAAATAAAACAGTTTGTATGGGGATGCGAACTCAGGAACCTTAGCGTAGTAAGCCGATATGCTACCAACCAAGCCATTAACATTATAGGTAATAGAATATATATACGCGTTTACAATTTATACTTTTGAAATTATATAGTTTTGTGTATTTAACTTGATTGTGCATGTATAATAATAGTAGAGTGGGATAAGACGACATGACATGACAAACAACATAGGTTCGAAACTGAATAGGTGACTAGTTAGGAACAATGCAACCGGTTGGTGGGGTTTACCGTAAAAATAGTCTATAGTCTTAGCAGGTTAATATTCTCGTATCACTAAGCCTCCATTAAGTTATGTAGTATTTCAGAGAAAAGTAATGTTGGAAACACTTAGCGATGTCGCGCCACCCACACCCCTTGAGGCCAGTCGATATGACTGTGTCTGATGGGTGAAAACACACTCATCTCACAGTCATATCGACCCGCCTCCTTTCTTTTCGGGGTGGGTGCGCGGCATCGCAAAAGTGATTCAATGTTGCTTTGATCTGGAATACTTACATTTCAAAAGTGTGAGGCTCTCGGATTTGGTGAACGGGTTTGTTGCCGGTTGAGATCTGTGGGCTCCGGATTTTTTTTTCAAATTTTGAAACGATAAAATTTTTTCTTTTAATTTTCCATTTTTGATGTCTAATGAAAGTGTAAGATTAGATGAAAATGTAAATTATTTTCTTTTAATTTTCCAATTGTTACTTTAATTTTCCATATTTTATGAATAGAATTGTTACTTTAATATTCCATAAAACTGTATTTTTGTGAAATGAATATAAGAAAAAATAACAATTTATTTTCTTTGCATTTTATAATTTATTTCCATTTTATAAATAACTATTTATGATATATACTGAATAAGTTCATGATAAATACTGAAAATGGCAACTTGATTGCCGAAATATATTTATAATATAAAAATTCTACTTTAAGGAATATTTTTGAACTAAAAATATCAAATTTTTATTTGATTGAATTTAAAAACGGAATAAGTCACACATAAGATTTTCCATTTTTAATATTTTTATTTATTGGCCATTTATTTAATCTACCATTTTTAGAATAATATCGTCAAAATTCCAATTGGACCTCAAATTAAAAAGAATTTACCTTTTAGCTAAGTTTTGTCAAAAATTCTTTAAAATTGCAATAGGACAAGTATTTACGGAGATATTTAGGATTTTATATATTAGATCGTGAAAAATATAAAAGATAAAATATCGTGAAAATTCCAATTGGACCTCTAATAAGAATATAAAGAATTCCACTAGGTCAAAATTTCTTAAAAATTGCGATAGGTCAAGTATTTACGGAGATATTAAGGATTTTATATATTAGATCTACCATTTTTTTTAAAATATCGTCAAAATATTTGATTTTAGAATATTGGACCTCTATTAAGAGAGGATTTTACCTTTAAGTTAAGTTTTATCAAAATTGCGATAGGACCAGAATTTACAGAGATATTAAGGATTTTATATTTAACAACTTCAATTTTTTCAAAAATATCATCAAAATTCCCATTGGACCTCTATTTAGAGAGGATTCTACTTTTTAGTTAAGTTTTGTCAAAATTTCGTCAAAATTGACAAACATTTACAGAGATATTAAGGATTTTATATTTTACAACTACAATTTTCTCAAAAATATCGTCAAAATTCCCATTGGACCTCTATTTAAAGGATTTTGCCTTTTAGTTGAGTTCTGTAAAAATTTCGTCAAAATTGCGGTAAGACAAGTTTTCACGGAGATATTAAGGATTTTATATTTTATATCTATTTTACAAAAAACATGTAAATACTTCTCTTATACTAGTTTCAATTATGTTGTATAATTGTCTCCTAAGATTATAAATGTGAATATAAACTCGCAAAGATTAATTTTAATTAAATTTATTTTCCACCAAAATTCCACAATTATTTCACAAATAATTCACTAATATTTATTTTCACTATTATTTTACACAATATTTATCACCACTATTATTTTAACACTTCACTTTTTATCATTTCCCGATAATAACTCTTCGAAATTCAAAATTGAACTCTTTCGTAACTTAAATGTCAACACATATTTATACGACGCAAATTCTTGTAGAACAGTCCATTATTTTGCATCTCTACACTTCGCGAATGTTCTTCGTTGTATTTTGTTCGCTCCGCCTATTTCATTATTTATTTTTATTTTGTTCGTATGTGTAAACATTTGGTTACAGGGTAATCCCTACTGCTATAATTTTCTTCTTAATTATCACAGGTGACATCTGTGATTCGTGACACTACCCTCCGCCCAAACCTGTTCGTCCCGAACAGGATCCAAACCTCTTCCTCTATAGAACGCCAGTCGTTCCAGGTGTACAACCTTGGGTTTTTCTCGTACTCCTCTTTGGATCCTATAGATCACATCATTTATTCTTGTTATGACCTTGTACGGTCTCTCCCATCCAGGCTGCAATTTTTGTGATAACCCTTTCTTACGTTGTGGGTTGTGAAGCCATATCAATTGACCCTCGTCAAATCCTTTATTGTTAGCTCGTACATCATACCGAGCCTTTGTTTTATCACTTGACAATTTGATTTTCTCTCTGACAAATTCGTGTATGTTGTTGATCTCCTCTTTCAAGTTGTCCATCATATGCTTGTCCACATTTAGCTGAAGATGGAACCGCTCCGAATTTGAGATCGCCTGGTAGTCTTAAATTGTTGCCAAAAAGTATTATCGCTGGTGTTACTCCTGTTGTGTTATGCACCGCCGATCGAAAAGCCATTAAGAATAATGGAATACCTTGATCCCAATTCCGCTGGTTTTTATCCACTGTTTTGGCTATAAACTCCTCCAATGTGGCATTGAAACGCTCCACCATGCCATCAGACTATGGGTGGAAAGGTGTTGTCCGCGTTTTATTAATTCCCAGTAACTGCCACATCTCCTGGAAGACAACCGATTCAAAATTCCGGCCTTGTTCGGAATGCAGTTCCATTGGTACCCCATAACGGCTAATCCAATTATATACCACTGCATTGGTGATTGTGGTTGTTTCCTGATTTGGAATCGGGTAAACCTCTGACCACTTACTGAAGTAGTCCATTCCTACCAAAACATATTTGTTGCCACTATCGCTGGTTGGGAATGGTCCTGCAACATCTATGGCAATCCTCTCAAATGGTGCTCCCACATTATATTGTTGCATCGCTCCACGGCTCTTCTTTGCCGGTTTCACTGCCATACATTGGTCACACTTTTGACACCATTCAGCCACTGCCTGTCTACATCCTGCCCAGTAGAATCTTTCACGTACCTTGGCTAACGTTTTGTTGATTCCTAGGTGACCTCCGCTTGTTCCTCCGTGGTATTCCTCCAATATTTCCGCCATCCTGATCTTCGGTACCACCACTAGCGATTGCTTTGTTTTGCCATCGGAGCTTTCCCATGTTCGTTTTAAGCATCCGTCTTCCATGGTTAAACTATCCCATTGGGCCCAGTAAGCATTGATAGCTGGGTCTTTATCTGCAATGTCGCTCCATGTGGGACGATATTCTTCCTTCATGAATTTGATAATTACTGCCAAATCTGAATCTGATTGCTCTTTGAAGATAACATCGTTGGTCCATTCATCAGCTGGCAACACTTTCATTAGTCTGATATCGACGATGTTTTCCTTGTTTTCCACCCGTCCGCAATGTTTACAATCCACTCTACATGGTCGTCTTGACAACGCATCCGAATTTCCATGAGCGCTTCCTTTCCTATGTTGGATTTCGTAGACAAAACTACCCAATGGCTCAATCCACCGTGCTACTTGTCCTTCGGGATTTTTAAATTGAAGTAGCCATGTCAAGGTGCCATGATCCGTTCTTAATAGAAATGATTGGCCATAGAGGTATTTCCGGAAATGTTTCACACATTTCACTATGGCCAACAATTCTCTTCTTGTTACACAGTAGTTCCGTTCTGGCTTCGATAAGGTCTTGGAATAATATGCGATGACACGTTCCTGTCCATCGATTTCCTGTGACAACACACCTCCCAAGCCATAATTGCTTGCATCCGTATCCAAAATAAAAAGTTTATTCGGAACCGGATACGAAAGCAATGGTGCTGTACATAATCGCTGCTTCAGTTCATTGAATGCTTCCTCGTGTTCATCACTCCATTGGAACGGCTTGTTCTTCTGTGTCAGGTCGTGTAACCTCCTTGCGATGTTGGCAAATCCTGGCACAAATCGTCGATAATATGTGCATAGTCCGATGAAACTCCTTAATTCATGTAAATTCTGCGGTCTTGGCCAATCCTTTACGGCGGAGATCTTGTCTTCATCTGTATGAATGCCGCTTGTTGTTATTTTGTGTCCCAAATATTTGACTTCATCCCGGAACAATACACATTTCTTCGGACTTTACTTCAATCCTGTTGATTGGATTCTTTCGAATACTTCCTCCAGGTTTTGTAGATGTTCATTGAAGTCCTTTCCCATAACGATGTTGTCGTCCAAATAAACCAGGCATGTTTTCCAGTGGAGTCCTTTTAGTACGCGTTCCATTAGCCGTTCGAAAGTCGCAGAAGCGTTACAAAGTCCAAATGGCATGACATTGAATTGCCATAATTCATTGCCCACACTGAACGCTGTTTTTTCCTTATCTTCGTCTGCGACCTCCACTTTCCAATAACCGCTCTGCAAATCCAATGTTGAAAACATCCTTGCTCCTGCCAATGTATCCAGTGTGTCGTCGATCCTTGGTAATGGGTAACTATCCTTCTTGGTAACTGTGTTGAGCTTCCGATAATGCTTCCATCTTTCTTTTCCACCAATACTACTGGTGAACTCCATGGACTCGTTGACTGCTCGTGAACTCCATGGACTGCTCAATTACTCCCGATGTTTGCATATCAGTTACCATCTTATCCACTTCTGCTTGTTTAGCCAATGGTAATCTTCTTGGCGATTGTCGAATAGGTGTTGATGTTCCTGTGTCGATCCGGTGTTTAACCATATTTGTTCTGCCATTATCTTCCGTTGCACCACAGAAAATGTACATATATTTTTGAAGCAACTCGTTTGCTGCTTGTTTTTCTTCAGATGTTCAATGTTCCGTCCATTTCTGCGTTAGTTCCTCCGTTATTTTCCGTTGTCGTTGGTCGTGGGCCTTTACACACGGATTCGCCTCCTCGCATTTTATAATGGTAGATACTTCCTCATCTCGACCGATGATAGTTCCCTTTTTGATTGTTTTTGTCACATCCGATAAATTAAGAGCCCGTATCGGAACTCTAAAGTCACAATCCAGTTTAACCAAAGCTTTACCAATGATAATTTCTTTGGTTTGTATCTCGTCACTGTTGGCTTCCACAACCCACAACCTGGTGTTCCAGGACCTCCATCCAATTTCCCCCAAACAACCGTTTCCGAGTGTGGTGGTAGCTTCGTCCGATGATCCAATGTTATCCTTCTTACGACTGGCTCCTTTCCGTTGTTCAGTTGCAAAGGAAGTTCGACGTTTCCGTAGCTCAATGTTCCTCGTCCGACATCCAATACGAATCCATTTCGTTTCATGAAGTCCATTCCCAGGATGATCTCATCCACAATATCCGCAACGAGAACTTCATGTCTAAAACTGTTGTTCCCGATTCGTATTGCCACCTCCTTCTTTCCTTTAATAGCTGCACTGTCGCCTGTCGCCGTTTGTAACTTGAACCCTTCCATAGGTCAAAGTCCATCCGTGATAAAATCCGGCCGCACAATCGTTCTCGTTGCTCCAGTGTCCAACGTTATCATACTGGATCGTCCCTCTACTTCGCCTCGCACCATCAAGCTATCACCACCTTTTGCCAATCTGGAAATGGGGATGAAGGTTATGGAGCATTTGATTGTGGGAGTCAGCTTTTGCTCCTCAAAGCTGACTCTTACTCGTTTAACGCCTTCGTTGTTGTTTGGCGTTCCTCCTCGGCTGCTGCTTTTCGGTCCTCCGGTGGCCTTCGGTACATCGGCGATGGTGTTCTCGCCCGTTTGCGCCTTATCTCCCAGCATTCCCTTGAGATGTGTCCTATTTTGTCACAAACCCAACATCTGATTTTACTAGTTCCATCCCGGAATCTCGTTGTCCTCCAATTATCTGCTGGTCTGATGTTGTTGCCCTGTTTGTGACTGATTGCTGGTTCCACTTCCACACGACGTACCTTGACTGCTAGTTTGATGATGTTGTTTGCAGTCTCGTTGGTTAGTGCACACGCGATGGTTTCCGCAAACGTTGCTTTTGGAGACAATACAACTGCACGTCTCGTATCGGGATCCCGTATACCATCGGTGAAATCGTCGATCTTGATCCGCTCTGTGTATTCTCCTGCCATGTTGTAGTGGGCGAGGTGCACTAACCGCTCTATATCAGCCGCATACTCCTGGAGCGTCTCTCCAACCCGCTGACATCTTCCCCTCAACTCCATACGATGTAGCTCCCGTTGATGGTCACCACCGTATTTGCGCTCCAGAGCCAACATGATTTTGCCGTAATCGGCTCGTTCGTATTCCGGTACTTTTTGTAGTAGTTCCGCAGCACTTCCCTTTAACGCCACAATTAATGCTGCACAATTATTAACTACGCTCAATTTTCCATTGACATCCTCCCTTAAATCTTGTTGAAACTTTTCCAGTTGTTCCATTCGTTCTAGAATTTGTTGCTGTCCAGTTAACATGTTTTCTTGATCGGCTCGCATTTTCGCCTCCAATCTTTCTTGGCCGCTTGTTATTTTTCCTTCGAGGCCACCGATTATTTGCTCCTGCACGCTAACCATTTCATTTTTAAGACCTCCAATCATATGTTGCATTGCGGCTATCAATTGCCCCATATCGAACGCTCCTGGTGTCGTTGGAGTGGTTTCCCGTACGATGACATTCTGATCTTCTTCCGTTTTGGTCGTTGCTTCCATTGTTATTTCAACCTGTTGGATTTCGGTTGAATCCGGTGCCCCCGTATTAAAATCATGTTGATCTGGGTCAACATTATCATCCAACAAAGCTGTATGGAGTATCAAATGCAACTCATTTCGGTTGCCCGCAGTTGGTAGATTCCGAAGCCCCAACTCCTTCTTCAAATCTGCCACTTTTAAGTCCATTAATTTCATTTTGGATATTCACAATCCCACCACTGTCACCAATTGTTATGATTTCGCCGAGTGGTTATTCCAATAATTTATCCGTTTCGATCACTGGACTGTGAACTGATTTCAAAATTTGTATAAGACAATCGAAGCTATAAAGTAAAAGGCAAACCTTAATTTTAGTACCATTGAGCAATCATTGAATTTGTACTATTAAAGATCTCATCAACAGTTGTATAGTATGGAAGGATAGTTTCAAGAAGCTTTTCGTATGCTTACTGAGCCCCTCTATACATGTGTCCGTATCTGCTTTGCTAAATTCACTAATTGATTGAAAAAATCACTAAGCTCACACACCTTCAGTTTGGGAACAATCCAATATGTAATAACTGGTCCTATGTCGGCCACTTTTTCAGCTACTGTCCACATATCGGTATTTTCAATGTGTTTACAGTGCGCGGGAAACGTCGTAAGAGGACTATCAAACAGATTCAGAGTTTTTTCAATTGAACGAAATCTACTTCATCTGACGTATCATTGGAAATTACTAAGCCCGATGCGGATTGTACTTCCAATACTTGTGTATGGGAACAAATAACATCCTATAAAAACTTCTCTTATGAACAGTGCATTGGAAAATCTAGAACGAGAAATTGTCGGGGAACCGGTTATATCAGAAAACTAATAACCTCACTTCGATCATTACGACAGGCTATTGTTTCTATAAATGATTCTATTGGCGACCGATTTCTGGGACCGGTTCGGCATCACTACGAATATATCATCCCTCAGTATAGAACTGTCTCGATTTATTTGACCGATCCAACTTTCTCACTTTCATATACTTTCACCTAAAGATCGAACGAGACTGAACGAAATAATCGAACCCTTTCCTTTAAGTGAAGCCAATCTTAAAGAATTGGGTCACATGCTGGTATAATACGTGATCAAGGGAGTGATAGTGCCTGAAGTTAAGCAATCAAAATTTTGCATAAGGCCATTGGCAAAGCTTGAATCTGTCTGGATGTTCAAGAGGTGAGCAATGTGAAGGATGCGTATCCGTTGCCGTTCATCAATTATTGTTGAGTAGAATGGAATAAACACGAAGCATTTCTACATGCTTTTTGACAGATCCAATTTATCGTGGTTCCATTTATATTGTGTAATGTCCCCACAAACTCCAAGCGTTATTGTTAGGTGCCCCATTGAACGAATTTATTAGCAGTGCGAAGGTTATGTTTTATTCCAGACGGATTCTGATGCTAGAAAGCACTCTTACAGTATAGGGTAGATAGTATAGGATTCTATCCTTATATGAATTATATACCGTCCACGGTAGTCTGCCCTATAGTCTTCAAGGATCTTTAGTTGAATCAACGGGACAGTTTATGTCAGATTTTTTAGGTCCGTATTCACAAGTTAAGCTTTCATTGTCACTCTGTTGGATCAATATTACGTATGAACTGGGGATACAATGAGGATAATACCTAAAGACAAAGCTATTCGAAAGTAATCCAAAAGAGTCAGAGGATTACACGGTAACGTAAAGTGTTATAAATCAAAGCTACACCAGTCAACAGAATTAAATAATCCAGGCACATTGGGACATCACAAAGTTTATTATTTCCTCATGGGAAATCACAAAAAGTTATTCAATCGGAATTTGGGTAAATTGAAAATGCAATCGAATCGATCAATCGTTTAACAGTTCGGACCGTAAAATATTTACACTATATACCACAGTAAATATCGATCGGAAATGGAAATTGAATCCAGTCTTATATATGTGTACTGACCATAACCATGATAAACCAACATACGAGTGTTATAAAATTTTCATATTTGCCAACATAATCGTAAACATTTTTGTGTTTACTGATTGTACCACCCATAAAAATCTATTATCGGAAAAAGCACATTTTCATGGGAAAACCAAATTGAAAAGCACATAAAAAAGTTTTTCACAATTTTGCAATCAATTCTTATATATGTACATACATCCATACATAAAAGGTGATAAAAAAATTGTATCGACATATACCTGTTCGATAGAAAAGTGAATTTCCGAAATGAAGTATAAGAAAATCATAAGAAGAAGATGAAGCCACAATCATGTAAAACAATAAGCAAAGGTGAAAGGAAGTAAAATAGCAAAAAGGTATATTAATACTCGATGATAAATTAACAAGATAATAAATTATTCGTTATCAAACCACACCACCACTACTTTTTGTTCCACCCCAACCCCTCGAAAAAAATCAGCAAATGTATCTTTTTTTTGTTCTTGAATTTTATGTATATAAGAACTCATAATCAATTTCAGATCATTATATTCTGTTCGATGATACATAAAAAACGAATTTCTTTATAAATCGAAGACGTTCAGTATAAACACACTCGTATACGTGCACATAGGCATGCACAAGGCACACTTGAAATGTATTGAATTGTTCAAGAGTTCGGAATTCATTTATGCGCTGAAGTGATGATTGGTTATATTTGTACAGGCGTTGTTATGCTGTTCATCGGCATTCAATCTTATTTATGAGCCTCAATATGTTGATTAGCTGGATTTCTTGCAAGAAGTCCCGGTAAATTTTAACGAAAATTATAGAGTTGGATTAGAGTTTTGCCATCGCCCATTGGTTAAGTAATGATGGATTACTATTTATCGGATATTGACCTGTCCTTAGGGTCAATGGCCTTGAACATAAACAATGAATTCAAGCCTGGTTGTGAATAATTTTGAAGTATTCGTTTATATTTTTACAAGGGAAGTGTATTCGCGAACAGAGTGGGTGAGAAAATACAATAAAATGTTGCTCTCAAAAGCGCATGAAGTGTTCCCTGGAAGAAGTCCAATTGGTTGTTCAAATAGTGATAAAAATTTGCTGAACATCTTCATGCATATTCCAACTCGATTTATAATTTATAATTTACCATGTATCGCAACTGTGCAAAGAAGCTGTGGTCACTGTAATCAGGAACGTCTCCGCATGAAACTGAAACATGCAAACCAATATCAGTTTGACCGACAGTAAGAGATTAAAACCAATCAATCTACATATGATCAAGTATACTTCAGGTCAAAAATAAATGAATAATTTCCTTAAGGAAGTGTACTGAAACCGGTACATTTTACTTTCGTGATCTAGCTATACCAAAAAACACAAAAGCACTGTCACTATATTCGCAAATGACACTGCAACTGGGTAATGGGAAGAAAGAGAAACTACATCAAAAACCTGCCAGGACCTATGAAATAAGTTGTTAGGCCTTCAGTAATATCGGTTGGTTTTTGTCATCTCTCTACAGCCATATAAAATTTTCGATCACTCATAATGCCACTTTTGTTTAACTCACCAAATAATGATGAATATGATGCCCGACATAATAAGAGTCCAGTGATGTAAAACACGTTCTTTGACTTTGTACTGAGCGTTTAGCCTTTCATAAATCATTAGTTACAACTGGGTTGCAACTGGGTTTTACGTAGGTCGAATACGTAAAAATATCGTTGGTTTTCACGCTAACCCGACTGACGTCTTATGGAAAAGTTTATATCTGCGGGTATATTTCACATAACACGACATGTTAACCCTCCTCTCCAGTTAGCCAAGCCTCTGACCTTCATGGTTGGTGTTTCATGTCCGACTACGTTCTTTTATGCTGTAATTGATTAAAGTATCCAGTATGAACTTTTGTTTAATTTTTTCTATGGGCCTTGAATGTCTTGAAAGCAATAAGTCGTGCAGCGACCTTTTGATTCTACAATTATGATAGTTGAAATGAGTTTTCGAACTGTTGAATTAGTGTCGGTTTAGTACTTAGCAAATCTTCAACCTTAATCGTTCGAGATCATTCATTGATTCCGACAGTTGATGAAATAAGGCATAAATGAATTGATTAATTTGAATTAAGACGAAATCAATATCATGTATATTGATTTGATTGTAACTGCTTAAATATGGCAATGTCTAAAACAATAACCTCCGTAACTCAATCGGAGGTCACAAAGTAACTAATTTGGCAAATACATCTCTTTACTCGTAAATTTTTATTTTCTGCATGGTGAGATTCTATGCCATTCTATGCCAGGAACCAAGTGTGTGAACTTATCCCAGGATCTCATCCCAGAAAAAACTAAAATGTTCATCAGGTAATACCAATTTCATCCCATCCCAAGATTGTTCAAAATCACCCCAGAAAATTGTGTATTTGTTCTAAATCGGGAAATAAGTACTCAAGATCGAACAAGTTTCTACCTTCTATAAAAAAAACTTACAAATCATAATCAATGAGATTTTCAATCCAGATCAAAGTCTGTGTGGAAAATAATTTATTATATCCAAAAGTATAATTGTTTTTAATCTATCTTAAAACTTATATGAGTTAAAAACGATCTCATGTGAAATCGAATTGATATTATGTCCACTAACTACCAGCAAAACGACAACACCAGCCGTATGTTGAGATTTGCGCTATTGGCCAATATGTACATGGCCCAACTTGTTTTTTTTATATAATAAAGATTTATATTGATGGTTCCTTAGAACCACGAGTATCGTTCTCGATCTCATCGGATTTTGAATAGATTGAACCAGGGTTAAATCATTAAGTGCTATCCGGAAAGTACGGTCAGAGTCATTACAGTCTAATGATAATAATGCCGATGATATAGTTGATTTAATTGAAGAAGTAACCTACTACGCTGAAACTCTTCAATTTTTATCAATTAAGCCATTTTGTGTGATTACTCACACAGATGTTCAGCATAAAATGCTGGATATTCTTCTACAAGAGAACAAAATCAACAAATTAATTGTGTATGTTGATGCCACCGGAGGCTTAGTGAGGAATCCATTGCCAACGTCAGCATGTTTTTTATACTATGCACTCGTCGTACAAGTCAAAGTAAATGACGAAGAATCCAATGATCTATTTCCATTGTGTGATATGGTGAGCTCACGCCACAATATGGATACCATTGCGAGTTGGTTGTCATCATATAGGAATGAGGTAGTAAACCGAATAAAAGCTTGGCCGCCATTTCATAGCATTGTTACTGATTTTAATTTTGCTCAAATAAATGCCATTACAACCCTATGATTTCAAAAGATTTGGTTCTCATTTATTTATGCGTTTCTCGTCTAATGCACTGTATGAAAGCTGATGTAAATAAATACTTTTCAAAAAATTGTAATACAAAACTTTTGAAAGAGATTGTCGCTGCGCTACATTTGATTAGTAGTTATGAAGAATTGAAAGAAGTTTGGCGCAACTTTTCTATTATTCTGCAGAATAAACACTTTACACCGTTTGTGAACAAAGCACTCGAAAATATAGTGAACCTTTCTAAAGATTATAAGATAAGCGTTATCATCGAAAATAATAATTCAGAAGTAGAATCCAACTGTAACTCGATAAAATATGAATCGTGCAATAGGAAATTCAATGAAACCTTGTATCAACAGAGTCGATTTTATGAGGACCTTCAAAACATTTCAAAAACCTGTTTAGAACAATCTTTGTTGGACAATCCAATAAATATGTATTATAATCCAGAATACATGACAATGTTCTTAAAAAAATATTTGACCTTTTTACCACTATGGCCAACTATTTTTCATGAAAAAACTAGAAGCAATGGTCCAGTTGAAAATTATTTCGCTACCATTAAAAGACGTATGAAGCAATCAAAGACTCTTGGTAATCTATTATGTGGAAAAAGAATCAGAATGTTTCAAAGTCAAGCATCTGACCAACTTGGTTTTTTAAAAAACGGTTCCATAACTAATCAAAATTATTATTTTACATGCGCTTTTGATTCGTTTATGCAGTGCATGCAGAACGTTGATATCACAAATTTCGCCAACCAACATAATGTCTTAATGGAACTGATTCATGCTTTAACAACGAGAAAAATGTTATTGGCCAATGCTAAGCGTTACAGTATATTAGCTAAACTATATGGATTAACTTGGGATTGCACTGCAATTATCACAAAAATCTCAACATATTTCTGCAAAGAGTTAAACTATGGAAGCGTCATAGCAAAGGCGCAATGTAAATTGTGTCACTAAATGGATTTTTTTTTTTTTTTTTTTTTATTATATTATTGAAACTAGTCTTTCCAGACTAACCATCAATTTACATCTGAATTCTTACAAACTGAAATATAATGTGGTCACTGTTGATCCAGCGATGGACAGTGCCTGTTCGTTGGTAGGTAGCTGCTCACATACTAACGAGCTCGAAGGGTTTGGTTCTATTAAGTCTCCTAACCAAATGTTCATTATCCAGGAGCCGAGAGGCTTCCGCATTGACATCTTCATTAGTCTTGATTCATGCTTCAATGCAAATTGTTTTATTTCGAGTTTTATATCTAGAATCTCCCAATCACGATGCAAATCACTATTACGAATGTACCAGGGTCCATTGACTATACTCCGAAGTACCTTATTCTGGAAGTTTTGTATAAGTTTAATGTTAGTATTTTCAGTACAGCACCAAAGCTGAATGCCATATAGCCAAATCGGCTTAAGAACCTGATTGTAAATCAGTATTTTGTTGCATATGCTTAATTTAGACCTTCGCCCAATTAGCCAGTACAATTGTCTATATTTAAGATCAAGCTCTTTTCTTTTCTTCTTCACATGCTCTTTCCATTTAAGTTTAACATCCAGAGTCATACCCAAGTATTTAGCAGAGTTCACGTTCGGCACCATCACATCGTTTAAGCTGATTGTCGGTGGATTAACCAATGATTTATTCGTAAAGTTGACATGGGCAGATTTTAATTCATTAAGTTTGATTTTCCATCGCTTGGTCCACTGGCGAATTTCATCACTTGCACATTGAAGTTTATTCGCCGCTTCATCCACAGTATGTTCTGTTGATAGTATCGCGGTGTCGTCAGCAAACGTTGCTATGCTTACGTGGTCGGGCTGTGGTATATCACTTGTATATAGTAGGTAAAGGACTGGACCTAGAACGCTGCCTTGTGGAACACCTGCCCTTATCTCTTTCAGTTCAGAATACTCATCTTCTTGTCTTACTCTAAAAAGCCTTTCAGATAAATATGATCTCAAAAGATCAATATATGGCCCCGGAAGCATAGCATTAAGTTTATGTATTAAACCCTCGTGCCATACCTTATCGAAAGCTGCTGCCACATCCAGAAATAAGGTCGAACAAATTTGTTTTTCTTCTAACGACTTTTCTATAATGTCTGTTATTCTGTGAACCTGATCAATTGTAGAATGTTTGCATCTAAACCCAAATTGATGACCCGGTATTAAGTCTCTACTTTCTATAATTGCCTTCATTCTCTTCAAGAGTAGTCTCTGAATTAGCTTTAAAATGATAGGGATCAGTGATATCGGACGATACGATTTAGCTTCATTAGGCGGTTTACCTGGTTTCGGTAACATAATAACTTCCGCAACTTTCCAGGCCGAAGGAACATGTCTTAATCTAATAACAGCATTAAACAAGTGAGTAAGTTTAGCGATAGCTTTCTTTGGTAGTTGCTTTAAAATTTCTCCCGTTATAAGGTCATATCCAGGTGCCTTTGCTGACTTCAGATTGAATTGTATTTCACTGGTAACTTCTTTTTGGGTTGTTAGAGGAATTTCACCCTCATAATTGCTGCTTTCATTTTCGATTATAATATCCGATTCAATCTCATTCGGTTTGAAAATATCAGCCAAATGGTAAGCAAATTCTTCAGCTTTTGCTTTGTTATCTCTAGCCCACGAGCCATCATTTCTCTTAATAGGAGGGATTTGCGTAATTGGGGTTTTTATATAATACTTTTAGTTGCCTTCCATAGTGAGTAGTTCGTATCTTCATCAGCGGTCAATTTTCCCAGATACAAAGAAAACGATTTTTCATTTAGCTTCTGAATTTCTCGCTTAAGCTGTTGTGATTTATTATTTAGAATCGTCTTATCAGATGGACTCCTTGTTTGTTGCCATTTTCTCCTAGCTTTTCTTTTTTCTAAGACAAGATTCCGAATTTCTATTGGGTAACTTTTACCAATGGTTTTTGATACTGTTCCATTAGTATTATTCCAAGCGGTAATCTGAATGATATCGGTGAAATTTTCTACCTCTTCTTCTAGGTCCTGAATAGTTTTTAGTCGTGTTTGTAAGTTAATCTTGTTTTCTACTTCAGATCTGAAGCTCGCCCAATCAGTTGTTTTATTGGCAAGAGTCGGTCTCGTTTCCTTACTAATGGTAAGCTGGGTTTCGGGTAATTGATAATGCTGGCATTCACGGTGTTTAATATAGTTTTTTATTATAACAGCAGTTATCCGGATGAATTGTTTCATAAAGTTGGTAACCGTGAATTTTGACGTAAGATTGCCTGGTGGAGTGGGTCTCAGATATCAGACACACATCGATATTTTGCATTTTTTAAAAGGCTTCTAGTTCATGCTTTTTATTTTTAATACCGTTAGCATTTCAAGTAGCAATTCTCAGGTTTTCTTGGTATATCATTTTGAGAGAGTTGATTAGTATAATAAAGCAGAATTTCTCTGCTCCAATCTTTGTAGCCTTTCAGAAAGGTTGTTTATGGCATTCATAACATTTTGCATCATTTCCATCATAGTATTCGAATGGGTAGGGTTCAAATTTGGTCCGGAACTGACCTTTCCTGTCTCAGCTACTTGCGCATATGATAAACCACCTCTTACATGATGACTAAACGATTCTGATGGTTGACTTTTTTGTAAATTCGTTGGTTTACTTAGATTATTTCTTCTTTTTTGAAGTTCTCTTGCTACCAGTTACCATCCTCGGTAACTTGCAGGATGGGCTTGTGCACAGTTTGAACACTTTGCTGCAGTAATCTTGGGTTTCTCACAAGAAATAGTTAAATGTTTCTCAGCACATTTAACACATCTAGGTTCGTGTTGGCAGAACTTTTGAGTATGGCCATATCGCTGACAACGTTTACATTGCGGAATTGTACGGTTACTTCTAACCGCTTCAATTTTTACACCCATATGGCACATATGTTTTATTTCATAAATTTTTTGAATATTTTCTTTGTAATCGAAGGTCAGCATAAATAAAGGAAGTGGAATTCTTAGTTCTTCATCCCCTTGCTTAGTCTTTTTAATTTTGTTGACGACATCAAGGATTTTAAAACCTCTTTCACTCAACTCTCTCTTAATATCTTCTGGGTCGCATGAATGGTGCAAATTTCTAACCATAACCCTTATCGGTCGTGTATGTTTATTTTCATAAGAATGCCACTGTTGCTGCGAACCGTTTAGGTATTCTGTTAGATTTCTATAATCTGTCTCGGTGACTACATTTATTTTCAGTTGTTTGTTGTTCATCAATTTGGCTTGGAAATTGATGCTGTTATCCTGTAATGACTTGTTAATGTCGGAGTAATTTGTCACATTGCTAAGTACTACAGGAGGCGGAATTTGTTTACCTTTTCTAGGTTCTTTAATCTTTTGGAATTGTACATACTTTGCTGATGAGATGTTTTTTTCGGGCTTTGTTTTGGTTTTTTGAGTTGGATCTTTTTCAGTTTTGTCTGATGAAGTACCAGCTTGATTACATTTTTCTAAAGGAACCTGATACATTATATTGCCTTTGTGGAACAGAAAAAACTATATGTGAAATATCAACAAATGATGTAATCTTTGTTTATGTAGAAACAGTTAAATCCGAAGAAATCACGGTCTTCAGCTTACCAGCAAAATTGAATTACTTCGAACAAGAGTTTAATCTAAACAGTTTTATTAGTTACCTCAAATCACCCAAGCATTACGTAAGCTATTTAAAAAGAAACGATCATTGGGAAAAGTATGATGACTTGATGGAGAACGCAATTAAAATTAAATATCCACATACCTTAAGAGTCTCCCCTCATTTACTAATCTACACAAAAGTAGTGTGGAAGTAGTAGTGGAATTTTTATTTTTTATATTATAAACAGTGTTACGATTTTGCCGAGTGGTTATTCTAATAATTTATCCGGTTCGATCACTAGATTGTGAATATTAAACTCGCAAAGATTAAATTTCAATTAAATTTAGTTTCCACCAAAATTACACAAATAATTCACTAATATTTATTTTAACTATTATTTCATACAATATTTATCACTATTATTATTTTAAAAATTTACTTTCACTTTTCATCACTTCCCGATATTATCACTTCGAAATTCAAAATTGAACTATTTCGTAACTCAAATGTCTACACCTATTTATACGACGCAAATACTTGTAGAACATTCCATTATTTTTCATCTCTACACTTCGCGAATGTTCTTCTCGTAGTATTTGGTTCGCCCCGCCTATTTCATTATTTCTTTTTATTTTGTTCGTATGTGTAAACATTTGGTTACAGGGTAATCCCTACTGCTATAATTTTCTTCTTTATTATCACAGGTGACATCTGTGATTCGTGACACTATAAATATATTTCGGCAATCAAGTTGCCATCTTCAGTATTTATCATGAACATAAATACTGAAGATGGTTCATGATGAATACTGAAAATGGCAACTTGATTGCCGAAATATATTTATAATATAAAAAATAAAAATTCTACTATAAGGAATATTTTTGAACTAAAATATCAAATTTTTTATTTGATTGAAGACTAAATATTACCTATCAGGTTCAAAACCAATTCCATATATAACTATATATATATATATATATATATATATATATATATATATATATATATATATATATATATATATATATATATATATATATACATATATATATATATATATATATATATATATATATATATATATATATATATATATATATATATATATATATATATATATTGTTATATCTCGTTCTCGGATATAATATTATTGAGTTTTAATTAGTTAGGTTACCACTGGTGAGGCCTTACTAATTATTGAGTCAAAACACCGTTGATTTATGTGTAAAAAGAGACTAACTTTTATTTCAATTTATTTTAACTTATATACAAAAAATCTTACTTATAAAATTACTGACTATGCATATTATCATTGTTTTATATCAACCTATAATAAAAATTGTGCATTAGTCAAAGCTAAATATGAAACTATTAAAAACAATTATGTTTTATCCATATAGAATATTGTCATCAATAATCAACTGTATATGCGTATATTATTTCTTTACATATACATGTTATATTCCATAACATTCTCCCCCCACATGACGAAGTCAACAAGTTAACAACGGATTCTTAATTATATTTGTTTTGATATAAGTTTAGCCGAACGTCCTTGAGTTTGCATTATATGAGTTGTTTCGGGAGCCTGCAGACTAGTTGAACTACCATCAGCCATATTATCTTGAAGCTGAGATTGTATAGGAAGTGACGGATCTTCTGTCTCATCATTGCAGATAATAGGTATCGGACTAATCTTAGCGATGGATCTTCTAAGAGTTCCGTTTGGAGTTTTTAAGGTGACGACTCTAGTTAATTTGTCGTGTCCTGGATGCGTTTCTATTACTCTAGCCATTATCCACTTAGTGGGTGGTATATTTTCATCCCTTATGAGAACTAACTGGTTCTTTTTTATATTTATTTGTCGGCTTGTCCATTTGGCACGTTGCTGCATATTATGTAGATAATTGTTGCTCCAAATTTTCCAAAATTCATTGTGCATCCTTTCGACTAGCTGCCACCTAGTTAATAGTTGTGATTTTAACTGCAGTGGTTTGTCGTCTGGTGGAGCAAACATTGAGTTCCCTATTAAAAAATGTCCTGGTGTGAGACATTCAAGCTCGCTGGGATCCTCCGTTAACGGACATCGTGGTCTGGAGTTTAATGATGCCTCGATTTGATATAATAACGTAGTTAATTCTTCAAATGTTAACAATGCGGGTGAAGTACTTTTCTTCATGTGTTGTTTTACTAATTTCACTCCTGCTTCCCATAAACCCCCAAAATGTGGAGATCCTGGAGGGATGAAATGCCATTGTATTCCTTGAATTGATAACATATTTGCAATATTGTTTGAATTGTGATAGATGGACTGCAGATATTTATTCGCTGCAACAAAATTTGTCGCATTATCACTATATAAGTTTGCAATATTTCCTCTACGTGATATAAAGCGTTTGAGGGCAGCAAGAAATCCTTCACATGTTAGGTCACTAACTAGTTCTATATGTATCGCTTTTGTTGTTAAACAGAAGAAAATTGCGATGTAACCTTCCTGGCTTTTAGATCCTCTACCCTTGGACATTCGAAAGTTTATTGGGCCGGCATAATCTACCCCCGTATTGGTAAATGCTCTGGATGGTGTGACCCTTGGTGATGGTAAGCTTCCCATTAGTTGCGTTGCACGACCAGCATTTAATCTAAAGCACTTGTGACAGTGGCGGTTATGTTGTTCCGTAGCTCTTTTGCCTTGAAGAATCCAAAATTGCTTTCTAATTAAAGCAAGTGTTAAGTCCACACCCCCATGTAGAGTACTCTTATGCGCCCAATCGAGAATCAAATTAGTGAGATGGCACTTATATGGTAATATAATAGGGTGTTTCTCGTTATAGTGTAGATGAGCGTTACTGCTCACTGCTCCTCTTTCTCTTAATTTTTTAATTTCTTCGGCGAATGAGGTAAGTTGTGTAATCTTTACAATGCTGATTTTCGCCTCCTCTATTTCTTGAACTGTTAAAGGACCCTTGCTCCGTTTATCCTTATGACAGATGTTCCAGTAAAAGCGCCTACAATATGCGATGACTCGTATTGTTTTCGTGAAAGAAGAGAATTTGTCAGTTATAGTTGAATCCGGTATTATTGTGCTTATTGCACAAACAGGAAGCTGTTGTTTCTTTTCTATCTCCGTTTCTGCTATTACTGTTTGGAATGTATCATTAGCATTGCTTCTAAGCCAATCTGGGCCCAACCACCATAACTTATGATCGCACAGCTTGTCAGGGTCTATTCCGCGTGTAGCACATGTTTCCATTGTCCGGGGCTGAGGATAGAATGAATCTGTGAGATTCTGTTTGCAACAAAAGTTTTCCATTTACTGGGGTGTCCTTGTAACCAGGATAGCACTATTGTTGAATCGGTCCAGGCATGCATTCTAATATTTGGGATACCAAGAGCCTCAGCAACAGTCCTTAGTAGCTTCGCTAGTAACAAAGCCCCACACAGTTCTAGCCTTGGAAGACTTTGCCTTTGACTGATTGGTGCCACCTTAGTTTTTCCCGATATCAAAGTTACAGTAGTTGTTCCTGCCCCTTTAACCTTGCAATAAACAGCTGCAGCGTATGCTAATTCGGACGCATCGCAAAACCCATGCAGCTCCATATCCTGACAATTGTGATCCGTGTTGATCCAACGTGGAATTTTTATTCTTTGAAGCTTGTGGAATGTTGTCTTATATTTGATCCATTTATCCTTTATTTCCTCAGGTAGTTCTTCGTCCCATGACACTCCTTTTATCCATAATTCCTGAAACATGAGTTTCCCAAGAATAATTGTTGGGGCAAACCAACCTAGTGGATCGAAAATTTTAGATATTTCTGATATTACGGCTCGTTTCGTTGGTGGTCCTGTATCAGAACTCGTGTTGACTTGGAATTCAAATTCGTCATTCCACATAATGCCCAAAGTTTTAATAGATTCATGTTCCTTACATATGATGGTTGGTTTAGTTTCCCTATGTTCTTCTGGTATTCCTTCCATAACCGAGTTATTATTCGATGCCCATTTTCGTAGCTTAAATCATCCAGAATCAAGCATACTTCGCAATTGTTGCTGACATTTTATAGCATTATCTTGTATCGTATCAGCACCAGAAAGAACGTCATCAACATAAAAGTCTCTCAGCAGAATTTCTGAAGCCATAGGATATTTGTTTTGCTCATCTAACGCGAGTTGTCTAAGTGTTCTTATGGCCAAGTATGGAGCAGATGATGTACCGTATGTTACTGTTCGTAACTTGTAAACTTTTATTTGTGCATCTGGATCAGCTCCCCAAACTATTCTTTGTAGATTTTGTTGACTTTCGCTCACCAAAATCTGTCTATACATCTTCTCGATGTCTGCAATAAATACATATCTGTGCTTCCTCCACCTTGTTATTATCGATGGTAGATCTTGTTGAAGTGTTGGGCCGACTAATTGGATGTCATTAAAACTTAGTCCATTTGATGTCTTTGCCGATGCGTCAAATACTACTCTTAGCTTAGTACTTGTACTAGATTGCTTGATCACTGCATGGTGCGGTAGATAGCTTAAGTTGGTTTTGCATGTATCGTCACCTGTATTTATTGGAACCATGTGTCCTAGTTCGATGTACTCATTCAGAAAGTTGTGATATTCTCGTTTTAATTGTGGATTCTTCTCTAATCTCCTCTCCACTTGTAGCAATCTTGCTATGGCTTGATTCTTACTATCTCCTAAAGTGAGTTCATCCTTTATTGGTATAGTGATTTCATACCTTCCATCGGCTAATCGATTAATTGAGTCTTTGTATAGCCGTTCGCATAGCTCTTCGT
The DNA here is from genome assembly GCA_963932295.1 of Tipula lateralis. Lineage (NCBI taxonomy): Eukaryota > Metazoa > Arthropoda > Insecta > Diptera > Tipulidae > Tipula > Tipula lateralis. The sequence continues at coordinate 43,196,179 of OZ010737.1, forward strand.
CTTCTGAGTTTTGGTTACATCTGCTTATTTCTTCAATTTCCCAGAATTTACGTAGTCCTAAATCCAAATCAGTATGAGATGTCAGAGTTAAAGATATCGATTTTGTTGTCGGTTGGTTTTGTGTCATCCCCATAAGAATCCATCCTAACTCCGTTCTTTGAGCTACTGGATGATCTGACGAGACCTTAATTACTCCGTCTACTAAAATATTTGCATATACATCCGCACCTAGAATCATGTCAATAGATGCAGGTGTCTCGTAATTCGGATCTGCTAATGTAAGGTTTTTCCATGGGTTGTTATCAGCTCCTTTACCTGGTTCAGTTGGCAAACATCCAGTCAATTTTGGTAGAATGAACGCTTCTACCACCTGTTTAAAGTTTGATGAGTAATGTGGTGATATGGTCACGTACACCTTATATTTTATATTTTAACAATTATGTTTTATCCATATAGAATATTGTCATCAATAATCAACTGTATATGCGTATATTATTTCTTTACATATACATGTTATATTCCATAACATATATATATATATATATATATATATATATATATATATATATATATATATATATATATATATATATATATATATATATATATATATATATATATATATATATATATATATATATATATAAATATAAATGAAATCGAGAACGACACTCGTGGTTCTTAGGAACCATCAATATAAATCTTTATTATATAAAAAAAACAAGTTGGGCCATGTACATATTGGCCAATAGCGCAAATCTCAACATACGGCTGGTGTTGTCGTTTTGCTGGTAGTTAGTGGACATAATATCAATTCGATTTCACATGAGATCGTTTTTAACTCATATAAGTTTTAAGATAGATTAAAAATAATTATACTTTTGGATATAATAAATTATTTTCCACACAGACTTTGATCTGGATTGAAAATCTCATTGATTATGATTTGTAAGTTTTTTTTATAGAAGGTAGAAATTTGTTCGATCTTGAGTAATTATTTCCCGATTTTGAACAAATACACAATTTTCTGGGATGATTTTGAAAATTTTTGGGATGGGATAAAATTAGTATTACCTGATGAACATTTTATTTTTTTCTGGGATGAGATCCTGGGATAACTTCACACCCTTCCAGGAACCGTATCCTCCACAAATTCTTGTCTTCCTTTCTTATAAGAATAAACATTATGAATATTTAAAGAATAATTATAGAATAAGAAAGTCTCATCTCCCTCTTGGCCAAAATATTCCAAGTTCTAATATATGTTAAAACCATTAGATATTCGTACGCTCTAGTTAAATAATGAATTCCAAATGTCAACAGGATAAAAAACCAGGTAGCTTCCATATGTTGTATTAGCAACCTTTAAGTTCACTTCAGCCCTTCAGGCTACCAAAATAGATAAACAATATATTTGTGATACAAAACAAGGAAGGTTTTTAGGTTATAGATCAATTATTGATAACACCAATCGATTTATCAAATATATTTCACTCCCCTACAAAATTGTTTGTTTACCCTACAAATTAGACGTTATTATGTAATAATAACAATTTTGGGTATTTTTTTGATTAATTTAAACATTTCTTTCGGGGAAATCAAAATAATTTCCCTCGACGCCCAATTTATGTTGTATATATGTATATACATACATACATAATAATTATATAGCAGTAAGCATCTAAAACAAGCAAAAATTGATAATCATTTCGAACCATACCACTCAAGCCTGCGTAAGACATAATTTGACTCGTTCCATGTAACAATTTCCTTAAGATATTGTCTTTAAATTATTATCCTTCGCCTTAATAATAACGTTATTATTATTATTATTATTACTACCACTACTATTATTATTATTATCTTGAGCATTATTACAATGATTATTATATCAGTAGAGAAAATCCAAGAAATAATCAAATTATAACTCAACACAAGTAACTTTATAATTTTGTTTGATTGGAGAAGAAAACGAAGAAGCAGAAGTAACACCAAGATGTGATTTATCAATGTCAACGAGATAAAATTAAAAAATATAAATCTTCCTTGTTTCTCGTGAATATCCATCCCAATACCAATATATAATGCCTCTGAAGTTTTAACGAAGGCGGTGTTGTGATATATTTATCGTCGTCGGTATACTCTCTGCAAATTTATACGTTGTATGGTGTCAAAATGAATTGTGTCATGTGGGACAAGCAATTCCAGAGTATTAGTTGCATCAGACTTGGGTACAGTGATTGCGACAGATAATTCTAAGCGCCAATCACAGGCAATTATTGAAAATAGTCTTTCCAGACTAAACTATAATGTGGCCACTGTTGATCCAGCGATGCACGAGTACTACTCGTTAGTAGGCATCTGCTCACATACTAACGAGCTCAAAGGGTTTGGTTCTTTTTAGTCATCTTACCAAATGTTCATTACCCAGTAGTCGAGAGGATTCCCCATTGACATGTTCCATTTGCCTCGTTTCATGCTTTGTTGCAAATCTTTTTTACCTGATTCCGGAAGTTTTGTATAAGTTTGATGTAAGTGTTCTTAGTACAACCTTAAATCTGAATGCATTATAGACAGATCGGCTTTAGAACCTGATTATAAATCACATCCAGTGTCATACCCAAGTGCAAGTTCGTGCATTAATCAATGATTTATTCATAACGTTGACATGGACTAATTTTACTTCATTGAGTTGGATTTTCATCGCTTGGTCCTCTGGTGAATTTCACTTGCACATTGAAGTTTATTCGCCGCCTCTCCTATACAATTTGCCCTATTGATAGTGTAGCGGTGTCGTCAGCAAATGTTGCTATGCTTACATGGTCGGACTATAATATTTCACTGGTATATAGTAGGTATATAGGACTTGGCCCGGAACCATGGCTTTATCTCTCTCAGTTTAGAATACTCATCTCCTTATCTTACTCTTCATAAGGACATAAGGTAGTGGAAGCATTACCTTTGTTTATGTATTAAACCCTCGTGCCATACCTTGTCGAAAGTTGCTGACACATCCAGAAATAAGGTTGTTGCATGTTTGCATCTGAATCCAAATTGGTGATCCGGTGTTAGATCTCTACGTTCTATTATTGACTTCCTTCTTCTCCAGAGTAGCCTCTCCATTAGCTTTGAAATGATAGTAAGCAGTGATAGTGTGAAACAGTTTAGTGGGCGGTTAACCTGGTTTCGGAACATGGTGTAATCTAATAACAGGATTAACCAAGTGAGTTAGTGTAGCGATAGCTTTCTTTGGTAGTTGGTATGAACCTTTGCTGACTTCACATCAAATTTTATTTCCCTAATAACGTCTTTCTGGGTTATAAGAGGAATTCCACTCCCATAATTATTGCTTCCATTTTCGATTGTAAGTCTCATTCTGTTTAAAAATATCAGCCAGATGATTAGCAAATTTTTCAGCTTTTGATTTGTTATCCCTAGCCCAAAAGCTCGCTTAATAAGAGGGTTCTGCATAATTGAGGTAGTTCCTATTTTCATCAGCGTAATTTTCCAAGATACTAAGAAAACGATTTTTCATTTAGCTTCTGAATAATAAATAAAGCTGTTGTGATTTGTTATTAAGAATCATCTTGTCAGATGGACTGACTCCTCGTTTGGTGCCATTTCCTCCTAGCTTTCTCCTGGATAACTTTTACCAAGGGTTTTGGATATTGTTCCTTTGGTATTATTCCAAGCAGCTATCTAAGTGATATCAGTGAAGTTTTCTACCTCTTCTTCATGTTTCTGTGACGTGTTTAGTCGTGTTTGTAGGTCAACCTTGCTTTCTAATTCAGATCTGAAGCTCATCAATTAATTTTGCAACTTGAGCACGAAAAATAATGATATGATTTTACATAGGCTCATTGACGTGAGTCTGCATCTTATGAGACATTTCAATTGTTTCGAAATCCGGCTAAATGTGAACTATATGATGCTGCCTGTGGTTTGTTGGTCCAAAGTCGGTAAGTTCTATTTTTTCTGTCATGCAGACATATTGCCTATACATTCGCGCATTTTGCGGGTTTGTTTTTCGTTTCACTCATTAGCTAATATGTCGATATGAAATATTTCACAACAGTATGAACCAGGATTTCTGCTTTACTAAACGTTAAAAATTCTGAAGTTCACCAACCCGAAGTCAAATCCAAAAATATGAATTCTCGAAATACCGTGCCAAACTCACAAAAGTTAGACCAACAAACTCCCTTGCTCATCAAACTGAATATATACCCCGGCATTGGCTTAACATACAAAGTATTCTTACTCAGCGGATATAATCTCTAAACGCATACACCCAAAACATAAGCCTCCCCTTATTGAACCATAAATGAACAAATAAAAGCCTTAAATATAACCCGTCACCAGCCTGGTAAGGACAAATTTCGTTTTACTTGAAGGGAACAAAAGCTCTCACCCACCTAAATCAGGAACACCGGGGCCAAGCAGGAACCAACTGCCCAGACGCTCTTAAGCTGCCAATATTGATAGTTAAAGTATGAGAGAAAATGCCAACCATAAATGCTTCAAAAAACAGGTAAAACAAATAAAATTAGGAAACTGATTGCACAGTGCTTATTTTTAATTGGTACCGCATGTCTGTACCAGATTTCATTCAAATCGGAGAACAAAAGTTTTTATGGCAAAAAAACAGATAGGCTAACCACAGACAATCGTATCACATATGCATGGTTCAACCTTCAATACTTACACTCAATTTCATTACCCAAAGTGTGTTTAAGTATTGCCGACTTGCAATAATTTTGGAAAGCCAATCGTCTGAAGGAACAATCTCCCTTGATCATTAAAATTAAAGAAACCGGATATAATTTCAAACGCATACCTTGAACATTAGCCACCCCTTATCGAAGCAAAACGAACAAGCATCTACTAATATAGACTAAAGTAGAAGCCGTCACCAACCTGGAATAAGGACAACATTCGTTTTGCTCAAACTGAACAAAAACTGTCAACCACCTAACACATGAGTCATTCAATGACATACAATGAAACCAAATCATCTACAAAACTACCCAGTCGTTCTTAAGCTCCTATACAATTGAAGAGCCTCTTTCAGATAAGCCCGTATATAAACTTTACTACTTGATCCACAACCCGAGATTATCAACCCGAAGTGATTCCACAACCCTGAAGTGTCAGAATAATGTCAGAATTAGTCACACCAAACCAAACCACAATAAAAGTCAATTGCCCATAACTATGTTCATGGAACACCTGCAGAAAGTTGACGAATATAATAAAAATGTGCAACAGACTAGAAAAGCCAAAATCCTCTCAAGTACCTCTTTTTTGACTTTCTTAACATATTGTATCTCAAATACATTGTTCAACCTCTACTATGTACAGACAATTTCGATACTCAAACTGTGTTCAAGACTCACCGACTCTTTACTGCGACCTACTTTTACAAAGACCTACTCGCCCTTGATCATCAAAGTATAGGAGGGACCCGGTATTAGATTATCATCCAAAGTTTTCTTTCGCATCGATTTTAATACCAAACGCATACCTCACATAGAAGCCACCTGTTGTCAATATAGAACCAGCCTGCTGCACGAATAATTTTCTTTTAGCTTGAAGTGGAAAAAATCTGTCACTAGTCTGACAGACGCAACGAGGTTCCTCACTCGGGCGAATCACAAATAAATAGTATTTACCATCTTTTATATCATTTCAGGTCTATACTTCTTTAGGCTTTCCACGAAAGGTTAGTGTGTCTAATCGTTCCATACTACCTGGTTTGGCCAAGTATGGTTATACCCATACATGTGTATCTCAAATAAATGAGTGAACTTTTGTTTGACTGTATTGAGTGTCGTCGAATTGTATTCGTTTCCTGATTTTACGATCTGTTGGTTACACGCTACTGATCGAGCCGAATATTGAAATGTCATTAGCTCCATTGAGTCGCACCAGTTTCCTTAAAATTGTCTAACAATTCCCAATGCTTATTGTCACCAAACTGATTGTTTATACGATCAAATATGTCGGTTTGGCTTTTAATAATCTACCCGAGTGCGTGAGGCTCGCAAACCTCTAGCTGGACAGCGCTGCAGAACATGAATTAGTTACTTTAATACAAAATCAATATGTTAGATAGATTTAAGACATAAATCCGTAAACGATACTAAAAACAACATTAAGAACAATAAAACGGCACTAAAACCGAATGAACCATACGAGATGTTTATGTCTCAGCACCAATTGATTTTTATTATTATACTCGTATAGAGAGGAAAACGTTCAATAACGACCAGCGCATTTAGCGCCCAAAAGCTTTTAACTTTGTAGCCACCTTTGTTTTTATCTCTGTTATAAACATATGAGTGATACGCAGATGTAATTAAAATTGGTCCTAATGGCTCATAAAATTTGGAACAGGGATGGATTTGTATGTCTATATTGAGGGGCTGTTAGGGTCTGAGCTTTTGGTCTTATATCAAAGTAGACTTTAACAATTCGTCTTCTAATACTTTTATTTGTCACTAGGGCATAGTGGCCAAATTTGTGTTAAGGTTCCCTTCAAATCCGGGATCTTACTTTTATCGAGCCTGTCGCTGGCAATCCTTAATGGCTTGAAGCACGTTTCTAACAATCATAACCTTAATGGGTTTGTGTGTCCGATGAAGTCAACTATTTTGAGATAATTCTTAATCTCGTACTTCATTTCCATCCTGTTAGTGACTACTGCCTTTGTATAGGCCTGCGCACAATTCGTATAATTTAATAGGTTGTTAAACAGCAAGCTTTTGAAATTTTATATTTGCTGCCAGTGGCGACGATTCTCAACTTAAGTCAAATAAACGCGGTCATTGGAAACGTAAACGACTTTTGAGAGAAGTCAAATGAGAGAAGCAGCTATCTTCATCTTCACAAAAGACTGTGGTATGAGATATTGTTTCGAACGAGCCAGTAAAGGTTTCAGCGAGAACCGAAGTCCCATTTACCGAGAACTAGCAAAAAGGTACGGAGGTGTCTAATAGCACAATATGCTAATGTTCCTCATAACTGTCGTGTCATATACACCAAAGCAAGATTTAGAAGGCCACTTAACTCGGCATCTCTTGTATTTTGATGTTATCGAGTTTTACAAAACCTTAAGGCATTCAGTGTGACACAGGTATAGGCATTTCTCACGAATAGCAAAGATCTATAAGTGGGCAATTGTGTCGAGTTTCACCCGTACTGTCACTAGTGATCTCACGGTCGAAAAGCACTATTCTATCACAACTAACGCAGCACCGATAAACATCAGCAGTCTTGACGAGTTGATCAAAGTATATAGGCACTAGTAATGATGACTAATGCGACAAGTAATGATGACTATTTGAATCTTAGAATGTAGTTTCTTGTTAAGACACCAGGTCTGTACTACGAGTAACGAATTTTAACAAGTCGGACATAATATTGAACTGTCCTAATAAAAGGCAAAATTCAATTGTCAGTGGAGCACTGACAGAAAAAGCCCTTTGCCATTCTACCTGAGACGGAAATACCAATTAGCTATAAAGTTACAAAAAAGCTTCATGTGAAAAATCTGTCAACAATCCTTTCAAGAACTTTCGGGAAAATTGATAACCTGCTAATGGGTTCAACTAATTTTGGATCAAACAATCTTTGTTCCTGCTCCAAGAACAACGAATATTAGGTTAGGTTAGATTAGGTTGAGTGGCTGCTGCAGCACACTTAGACCGGCGACGGTCCGTTGTGGTACCACAGGATATTACTCCCCTTTTATCCTTATGAGAACCACTTTGAGCTTCTTATGTAGCGTGATAAGTCTCGCACATTACAGTTTTTGAAATCAGAAAAGAAGTCCATTAAGAACTTACCCAAATATTCATGTCATCCTCCTCCTCGTCCATACAGCTTCTGCAAAAGTCATTAACTTGAAGGCAGTTTCCTGTGAGTATCTCGACGATCGTTTTAAGTTCACGTCTTCGTAGGGAGATAAGTGCCTTTGGCGTTTCAAGTTCGGCTTTGGCCAGACTTGACTTGCAACCCTACATGAGAGAGTGTTCGTCCATCTAATGGGTCTCCCAAACTTTGCCCTTTCCGGTAGCAGTTGGAGAGTTGTACCATGCCTCGCTAGTTCGTCCGCCCTGCAGTTTCCCATAACTTCTGAGTGGCCGGGGACCCAGACTACCTGGATGTTGAAATGCTCACTCATCTCATTTAGGGACGAGCGGCAACCCAATGCCACTCTAGACGTCATAGAAACAGAAACCAGCGATTTGATTGCCGCTTGACTGTCCACATAAGTTGCGATATCAGTCGAGGATACCACATTATGTCTTAACCAGTTCAGGAACTCCTCAATCGCTATCACCTCTGCCTGGTACACACTGCAGTGATCAGAGAGGCGAACTGCTATATCTACCTCTAATTTATCACAGAAGACTCCAGCTCCTACTTTACCGTGTAGCTTGGAGCCGTACGTAAAGAACTGCAATGCTTCCGTTTCCGCTGCTGACCCGCTCCTCCAAGATTCCTTTGAGGGGCAGGTAGTATGGAACCTATTTTCGAAGCACAGAGTCGGTGTAACATAGTCTAGATTCGCCAGTTCTTTCCTCAGCGATCTGACTATTGTTGAGTGTCCTGTCTGAAGACATTGCCACTGAGATATGGCTGATAATCGAGTGGCCGACATTTGGACGACATTTGGTTTCCTTGATTGATAAGAATTTCTCAATGTTTTAATTTTTTTGCCTACTAGGGTCATTGCAGTCTAGCAAAAGACTTCGTCATTGAGAACCTGATAATATTAGCCGATGATGGTGGCTGAACAGAGTTATAATGCATTTTGTCTGAAGTTCAAACAGCACTCATCAATAAGAGCAGCTTTCTTGTATAAAATATGCAGCCTAAATTGATGTTAAGATACGGTTCCGGTATTAAACCCCTGATCTTACAGTCCCGAGATGCTAGTAGTGTCACGCTTGTAAGACCAACGAGTTGTCGTGATTGTTGATAGTTGCTTAGCTTGCTGAATTGGCAGATAATGACATCATCAAGGAAAATTGACAGTTGGAGAACAATCCCAGTAGCTCTAGCAGCGTATAAAATCTCAAAAAAAGTTTATCGAATTGGATAAAATTGTGATGCATTTTTATGAAATCTACTGGCCTAATAGGGGGGAGGGCAATAAACCTTAACAAAATGGGTGATCCTCCTGACAATATATAAACCTATTTTCGTATTCATTCTCGTATCAATTTTTAGATTCATAAAATCTCGAACATAACAATAAAAATAAGCTTTCGCACATCTGCGAACCGTGTATACGAGTAGGTAGGTATATAGGTACATCTCGAATGAGTATATATAAAACACACATATTTCCATTATAGCTGAACAGGTGTGCCATTAGCTTATTTTTACACCGAACACAACATACCTACATATACCCGTATATTAAGTTATTCGATTAACAAAATTGATTTTGTCGACGACGACGACAACGACAACGAACAAAAAGCAGATCCAATCCATTGCATCTACTCGTACTCGCGCGCATATAATTTAAGCATTTTAATACACAAATGTGACTCAACATTTCGAAATAAATTATAAATTAATTTTTAGTCGCCCGTGAGTATATACGTTGGTGGGTGGGTGACCTGGAGTATGATTATCGATGTCGACCAGAAATTATTTTGTATTACAGTAAAAAATTTTAATTGATAACATACACACACACCTGGTCGCGATTTAAATAAATAATTTAGGTGTTATCGGGTGTTTAACTTCATTATCTAAAATTGATAATTGGTTTAAAATAAATTGTTTTACACAAATTAAATTAGCAAAATTAATTAATTTTTGGTCTAGAACATATGTTCGTTGGCTATGTCAATATTTTCATTACGTACAGCTCGGTTTGGAATGTATATAGTTTGGTATCGGGTTGAAATTGTGTAGTTACCTGGATACGAAGGCTTGGCTGCATTGAGGCAGGCTCTGCTTCAAAAATAGTGGAATCCTATGGTTGAATATCTGTGCTACACCAACACGAGCCAGGTCATTTCCGATCTAATTTTTACTTGAATTCCAGATTTTTAGTTGCCCAGTCGAGTTTCAATAGAACAAAAGAAGTTTGTAGGTGTTTTCTCTGATAAACTTTAAAGCTGTATTGCACAAAGCTCTATATTGAGTCAAAATGTTGTAGTGACCTGAATATAAAGACCAAAGTGGTTTGAGGCTGGGTCTGCTTACAAAATATGAAGACGAAGATGGCAGTACGCTGGTTATGTCTGAATACCTGTGCCACACCAGCAGGAGCCAGATCATTACCGGGCTCGATTTTTTATTTTCTTGAATGCCTTTTCTTGAATGCCTTGTCCAACGACATTGTCAGTTGTTTTCCTTCATAAGCTTTATAGTTCCATAGAACAAAGCTCTATGGAGGGTAAAAATATTGCAGTTCTGTATACTTACACAAAAGTGCTTTGTGACAAGGTCTGCTTCCAAAATAATAGAGAATTTAGATGGCGGTACTCTAGCAATGGGTAAATAACTGTGCCATACCATCATGAGCCAAATCGTCACCTGGCTCGTGCTTTCATGTACCTGAATACCAGTATGACTCAGCACCTAGTGGGCACGTAGAAGGCAGTACGCTAGCAATGGCTTAATACCTGTGCCGCACCAGCACGAGCATTTTCTTTACCTGACTCGTGCTTTAATTTTTCTGAATGCCAATATGCCTCAGTACATACAAAAGAGTTATATCAAAGTTGTCCGCTGCAGAATTGAGTTTCAACAGTACAAAACATTTTAAGTGGTGCTTTTCCTGATGAGCTTTAAAGCTGTATAGCACAAAGATAATCAAGATAAATGTTGCAATGGCCTGAATACTAAGACCAAAGCGCTTTGAGGCAAGATCTGCTCCCAAAATAGTGGAGACATAGATGGCAGTATGCTAGCAATGGCTGAAAACGTGGGGCACACCAGCACGGGCAAGGTCATCACCTGGCTATAGTATTTTCATTTTACCCAATGCCAATGTATCTCCCACCTACATAAGAGTTACCTCATTCATTATTTTCAGTTGCAGAATCGAGTTTCCATAGAACAAAATAAGTTTAGAGGTGTTTGCCCTGATAAGCCTTAAAGCTGTATAGTACAAAGCTCTATATAGGGTCGAAAAGTTGAAGTCCTGAATACTTAGACCAAAGTGGTTTGTGGTGAAGGTCTGCTTTCAAAACTGTGGAGACGTAGGTGGCAGTACACTAGCAATGGTTAAATACCTCTTCCACATCAACACGAGCAAAATCATCACCTGGCTCATGCTTTCATTTTCCTGAATGCCAGTGTGAGGTACACTGGCACCACATATACATAAATGCTATCACAAAGGTCTATGTCAAGTCAAAATATTGTTATAATCTGGATACTAACACAAAGGCAGGGTCTGCCTCCAAAATATTTTATTATAGAAGTGGATGAATGTACGCTAGCAATCTTATTATATATTGGTGCCACACCAGCACGATTCATGTCATCACCTGGTTTATGCTTTATCTTATCCAGCCGGGTCAACATTTTGTAATGACCTGGATACAAAGACTTAAGTACTTTGAGGCAGGGTCTGCTTCCAAATACCACCAACTCCAGTATACTGAATGGTAAACGGTTCTTGGTGCACTCAACCACCATTAAGAGAAGGCAGACAAAATTCCAGTGTCAGAAGTAATTTGTTTTGCCGAGTAAGGTTAGACTTTTTCGAGGTTGTGTCAGAAGGCATTGACGTGTAATATAATGATTCCCTAAACAGGCCATAAGGGTACCAATGTAATACGGGAAGATTTTATGTCAAATGTTGTAATGACTTGAAAACTGACTTAAGTCATCACCTAGCTCGTGCTTTCATTTTCCTGAATTCTAACATGTCTAGACGTCTATATAAGAGTTGTCCCAATTATGATTGTCAGTTTTGGAATCAAGTTCCAGCAGTGCAAAACAACTTTCGAGATGTTTTCGCGCTGATAAGCTATAAAGCTGTAAATAGCACAAAGCTCAATATGTTAAGTCAAAATTATGTTGAAACCTGGATACTAAGACAGAACTGAACTGAGGCAGGGTCTGCTTTTTGGCCAAAATAGTACAGTCGTAGATGACAGTATACGCTAGCATTGGCTGAATACCAGTGCCACATCAGGACGAGCCATGTCATCACCTGATACATGATTTCATTTACCTGAATTTCTAGCATGCTTCAGCACCTATATAAGAGTTATATAATTTATGATTGTTAGTTGCAGAATCGAGTTTCAACCAAAGGAATTTTAGAGGTGTTTCCCTGATGAGGTTTAACGGTATGGCACAAAGCTCTATGATAACTATTTTTACTTGAAAAACGGTTCTTTTTCCGGTTCAAATAGCCCATAGCAATATTTAATTACTAATACAGTCAGACGAGGTCGCATTCTTCTTCTGGTACATTGCATCTACAAAACGTAAAAGCTGCCTTATTTTTTTAGGAGGTATCGAGACGTGATGTGATTCGTGAGGAAGACAGTAAATACCACCAACTTCAGTATGATGAATGTTAAACACTTCTTGGTGCTTTCGACACAGGGGAAGATATCATTCGTTTGTTGAAAACCTAATGAAGATATCATTGCATCGTTAAGTCGGTTTCGATCTGATGATGATGTCATTGAGTGACCGTTTGATCGAAAAGATCAAATCCATCTCAACAGGCGTAATGACAGCAGACTTAATCTATTGTAAAGTGCTGTGGCGATTCGGATATGTTAGTTAGTAGTGTACAATCGTGGTCGTGACTACGATCGATTGTGGCGTGACGATAACCACATTTGAGCACCACATATGTGCTGGGTGTATTTTGCCCAACCTATCGGTGTTTTTGGCTGTTGCAGCATAAATCGAAACACATTGAAAAGGAAGTGTTAAATTTTTGGGAGGTTGGGTCCGAACGTGTTAACGTCTAATCTAAAAGATTTCCTAAACAGAGCCGTAATGGTCACCAATGTCATGTAAGAAGCTTTTATGATTTTGATATGAATTTTTGAGTGTTTGCTTGTGTGTTGTAACCCGCTAGGGAGGTTAAGATCTGAAGATGACGTCATTGAATGATAACTTGATCGTATGATCATCATATAAGGAAGGATGTCTGCACTGTGCATTCCTCCGAAGCTGCGTACAGTTTTTCCAAACTTTGAGTGAATTTGTATATAATTCTGTGAAAGTAGCTTATGAAACTTTACAGTTGTAGTCCTTTAAATAAGTATGTGAAGTTAGCCCATTTTTTTATTCCAGCAAAAATAAAAATTTTCATCGGACAACACTATTCTATCCCATCCCAGTTTTATTTTAATATGCGAATTTTTCGAATTTTTCTTACATATATATATTCAATAGTTAATGTAATATAATCATTATATGAAAAGTTTCAAAGTGGATTATCTCCAAAGAACAATCTTTGGTGACATAAATGAAACCTTTCACAGGTAACAATGATGCTTCAGCTTCAAAGTTAGTCCTTAAGGCATAATCACCGGTGCAAATGGTTACCACCTCTTCAATTAAGAAGAACTTAAACGTTCACTTGGCGATTCTAACGGTAAAACTCCTCCTTTCCAGTGAAAGAAGAAACAGGTCGGATACTACCAAGACTGTTCCAGAGTACCGGCCTAAAAGCAGAAAGTATCTTCTGGCTTCAAGTCACAGGGCAACCGGGAAAAGTCTGTGTTTTTAAGAAGTTGTTCTTTACGAGAAAGACCAGCTAATGAAATTATTATGCTGTACCAACTCTATATCCCTGAGAGGGAGTTGAGCTGGAGTATAGCCTGTTCTGCCACCTACTCAGGCCTGTAAGGGGTACAGTTTTTGTTCCGAGCCCGATTCAAGAATCTTCAGATATTCTAAAGGGGTTAAAAAATCAAAACCCGAGACTAAACACCAACAAACAGACCATTTTTGCCAAACAGAGGGAGCCGAAAGGCACACTTATTCAAGGGTTTAAAACCAAGGTGGAAGCACTTGATCTTAAACCCTTCTTTGCTCTAAATAGGGTTACAATAAATGTGACGCAAAAGGCGCTTAGGAGGGTCAAAGTAAAACTGCCCTCCACCATCCCAACTTGATTAGAATGTCTGGCGTAAAGTTTACACAGATAAATTTGCAGCATTCAAAGGCGTCATCCGTTCTCTATAAATATGTAATTTTGATTCTGGAACCGTTGATTCACGGGAACAAAATAAAAGGACTCAATCCAAGGACCTCAGGTTCTCTCTTGGTAAGTAATACCTGCTCGAGATCTACAGCCTTATAAATAACATGAATTACAGACTCCTAAATGAACTTTGTTGTATTTTCGACCTTACAGCAGTCGTCGTTGAAGTTAATGAACATAGTAAAGATATCCTTATCATTTTCGGATGCAGTGCAAATTCTCATCACGTATGCTGGTGTAGCACCAATATTAATCCTAAAGATATTTCACTTTTGGAATACCTATCCGCGCTGACCTAGTCATCGAATGTGGGCCATAAACCTACCTTTTTGACATCCTCAAGACAAGAATTAATTTGTATTAATCTTGCCTCACGGAGTCTTAGTGGAAAAGTCTCATCTTGGATGGTCTAAGATGACGTTACTCTCTCTGACCATCGCTATATCTCTTTCTCTCTAACCAGCAATAAACCTGAAACTAGAAAATTTAGGAACCCAATAAACACTGATTGGGATCCTTACAGACTCCATCTCAACCAGTCACTTCTATATTCAGTAATGCAAATTAGAAAGTGTGGGGGAATGAAAAGGGCAGCTGAAGAAGCACTAATTAGCGCCTATGAGAAGAGTTGTCCTCTAAGTAAGCTTGAAAGAACTGGGACACTATAATGGACTAGAGAATTGGGCAGACTTTGAAACAAAGCCATGAAAACTGGTTCAACGTTAGGTTGGGACTTGTACAAAAATCTTCATAAAGAGAGTGCAAGAAATGCATACGAAATAAAAAAAACATTGAAATGGGGATCTTTCTGTGAGGAAGTGAAACCGCTAAGCTCAAGAAAGTTCAATGTGGGAATATGAAGGTCACTATCAAAACTAGAAACCTCACACGAGTACAAGCCAGGAAGCTTTAAATGTACGAATGACAACTCATTTTACGAAAAATGAGAATTCTAATGAAATTAAATAGAAGTCAAGCCCCACACCAACTATCAACAGCTTGGTGGCGAAGAACGTAGCCAAAGACAGGTGGAGCATCGTTTTTTTCCCGGGTGGAAATTATACTAGTCCAACTTGAACATATCACTAGAGCAAGTTAGGCCCTGGAGAACATTCGAAGTTCTGGGAGAAAAGTCAGGGTAGCGTTCATCCCAAAGACTGGAAAGCCTAAATATGGCCTATTAAAATAATTCTATCTATAATTCTGGGATGGGATAGAATAGTGTTGTCCGATGAAAATTTTTATTTTTGCTGGGATAAAAAGATGGTCTTACTTCACATGCTTCTTCAAATCCTTCACACAATTCATGTTACTGCCTAAATTTGTTTTATATTGAAGTCGTATTTCATATAAGCTTTAACATGAAGCTTATAAAAGCTTTCTTACATCACCCGTTACGTGTCAACAGACAGTCGCCTCTATCGGTTTTGATCACAAACTATAAGCTATTATCGGCAAAAGTCGGCATAAAAAAATCTACATTTTTAGTTCCGGAGCAGCACGCAGAAGCTAACTTAAAGCCGGAGTTGACAACCCCCTTTCATAGTTAATCCTTAAATCTCATTACTCTTTCTACTGTTTGGTTGCCACTACTGAAATAAATTGTAGATCTTCACGTTTTTCCTTCATTTGTGCATGAGATAAGTGAGTTCCTTATATAGAAGAATTTAAACACGGTCTACATCATCCTGCCTCTTCCCTAATCAATGATCAGTTTGTGTGTACCCTTCAGCTCGCGATTTAGGTCTAAGAGCTAAAAAGAGCTTTATACATGAACCTGTTTCGGCTCCTGTTACCGTATAATCCTGTAGGTCAGTTAGCGAATAAAAACCAGTTACTTTTCAGTGTGTGAGCAGATGAAGGTTACTAACCTGTTAATTTAAATTTTAATTTAGAAAATTAATTACCTGATGTACTCCAAATTGATCTCACACTCCTCAAAGTTTTTCACGACAACAACAAAATATAAGTAGCTACACACGTCGACATAAGATTTTCTTAAAATGTTTATTTTTATATAATAAATTAAATTTTAATTAGTTGTTCTTCATCTTATATATTTATAATTTAATTTTGTTTTTTTTTTACTCTTTTTAATTATAATTCACTAATTACATTTTACAAATAATTTAAAGTTTATCATCAAATGGCGTTTTAACAAAATATGTCGTCAAAATACCTTTCCCCTTGACATATATTTGGCCACGGCTTTCGCACGCATATCCAGCGGCCATCAAAATTTTCGACGTATTTTCGGTCGCCTGTAGTCGTCCCATAACACCGCACGAATCCATACGCGATGCAACATTCACCGTATTACTCCATATATCGTATTGTGGCTTTTGGGCACCAATAACGCCGGCAATAACCGGTCCATGATTTAGGCCCATGCGCAAACGAAAGCGTTGAAATGATTCCCGATTGATTTGGTCTAGGGTTGACATTAGGGCAATTGCAAATTCTACTAAAGTGACAACATTATGTTCTTCAGTTCGTTTCTCATCCTACGGTATGCATACATATACACATAAATATATTTTATATATAGATTAATCACTCTACCATAATTATAATATAATTATAGTTTATTTTATAGTAACATAAGATAAATATAAATATTATGGATATATATATATAAGAAGTTAGAAACTTACAGCTCTACTCAACTTTAGTACACACAACAGTTCCAATCCAATAAGCGTTAGAAAATGTTCAAAAAACCACATGTTAGTATTGGATGAGATTAATCAAAATTATATAAATGTATGTGTAATTCAAAATATCCAGCACACCCGCGCCAAATAAACTTACCGTGGCCTCCTCTTGTCCCGGCCGCAATCCCGACGCAATCATGTACGTACTACCAATCGTCTTGATCTTTTCAATTCCGCTGTACTTCGGTTTCAACAGCAGCTTATCAAAATCGCATATAATTTCGTTCAGAAGTCGTAAACATTCCAACCCCTGCTTATTGACATCGGACTCGTCGTAAAACTCTTTGTAGTTGGGAATCGATGCAAACATAACACCAACACTTGTATAACTTTCGTGATACAAATCGTTTGATCGGTCGTTGCACAAAAAATGTTTGGCCACATGAGCTGGCAATATATTTTCGAGCAGAATTTTATTTATCCCTCGCATCGTTTCGACCTCCTCCTGTTCGACCTTCAATTTGGCCTTCCACAAAAAATCGGTGCGCGCCACAAATTCACCCTGCCGATCGAGGGTATGAAGCACCGCAATCACAAGTAAATTAAATAGCAGGCCTTGCAATCCCAACGGCGGGAATTTGCCTTGGTTAACATATTTCTCGTAGCTAATGAATAGGTCACTCGTCCACAGGACCGATATTTGAACGATCAAATAGATGATCATCGTGAAAAATTTCAATACAAATCCGGCGCGCAAAAATGCTGATATGGCGGCTAAGCCGAGTGCGATACAAAATAAAAAGCTAGGCGCCGATTCCAAATTGTGTACATCGTAGATCGGGTCATCGCGATCGTCTAGGTCTGTATAGTTTATTGTCATATTGAAATTACTACTAATATTGCTTTTTGGTGCAGCATCATCGTTAAAATTAATCTGCAATAAAAAAAAAAATAAAAAAATGGTGAGTCGTTTCGGGCACATTCCAAATCGAATCGCTCCGGCCAATATATTTACCACACTAAAAATAGCTGTTGTTGATATTAAAGCGGTCGAAATTAAAAATATTGCTAAACGAATCGAACGACTGCTGGCGATCACTTGTCCCGGCCCATTATTGCCCAGCGGCGATTCGTCCGACATCTGATAATGGCTTAAATATAAAAATAATGCTAATGATATTCCGGTGGCCGCAACCGATCCAATCACCGGAATCGAATTTTTCACAATTATAAATTGTATGAACGCAATCGATAGGAACATGATCATCGCACAAATTAAATCGAAACGAAAATGTGGATCCGGTTGGCAGCGATACATTGTTTCGCGCGCCGTATTACGATACCACATCGTTATCGGTTTTAATTCTCTTGGCGGGCCGAAACAATTAAATTCCGAACACATTTTTTCCGGTGGCAACAGATTCGATTCAATCATTGCGATACTTGCTAGGCCAATATTTTTCGCCATTTTCGAATCGGTTATGTTGGCGAATGGTTTGTCGGCGCCCCAACATTCAACATATTTGGTCATTTTTGACGATGGTCGGGCACGTGTTGGTGCCCCACCCGGTGTTGCTATCCGAATACTATCGCTACTCGTCAGCGACATTTTTCTCATATCGGTTATAAAATTGCCGCTCGACTTGCGTCGCTCGGTGAACGGTGCAATTAGACCGTGCACCGATAGTTTTCGTTTCATTTGCGATTTTTGCGGCAAATCGCTGCCCAATTGATTTTGTGCTGGATCTTTGGTGTTATTCGCTGTACCATTTTCGTTGGGAACGTTCAAAGAGATTTTTTTGATTCTTTCCGTTGGTTCCGATTTTGATTCGTCACCGCTCGTCACAACTTCCTCGACATCACTTGCCACGTGCTCTTCGTCGATTTTAGTCGACGTTACAGCTTCAACACCGGTCACCGGTTTCAGTATATCGTCGTCGGTTGTCACCGGAGACGGTAATAATTCTTGTATCTCCGGATTGCGCTGCTTCTCATCGACTATGGTGTGGCCCTCTGTTTCCGGCTCGGTTATGCTAATTTGATTTGAGTTACTATTACTATTATTACTATTACTATTATTTGGAAGTATTTTGGTAAGATCAGTCGTTGACTTTTTCGGCGGAATAATCAAGTACGTTTCAATTTTGTGATCGGCCAGATAGGCTTCGCGTGACTGCCCATTTCCCGGTTCCACTTCAAATTTATCGCCCAAATAGTCGAGCGTCGATTTTGTTATATGTACTCGACCCGCCACTCCACCACTCTCCATATGATTTGCCAGTGAGACATCATCGCTCCACACATCGAATTGCCATTTGCGTAGACCGAGTACGCCACACAACACGTTCCCGGTGTGTATACCGATTCGCATATCGACATTAAAACCGGTCGCTTCGCGCACAAAACGAATCGCATCAATCATTTGAAGCCCCATATTAACGCAATTGGCAGCATGCTGGGGTCTAGAAACCGGCAGTCCGGACACACAATAATAACAATCACCTAGAATTTTAATCCTAAGACACTGATTTTCTTGGGCGATTTGATCAAATCGGCCAAACAGCTCGTTTAGCGTTTTAACCAGATCGCTGGCGCTCAACTGCTCCGACAGTGGCGTAAAATTAACAATATCGGCATATAATATCGATACGTTATTGTGACGCTGAACGTGGAGTTCATGAAATCGAGTTGTTTGCCCTCCAGGACCCGCTCGTTGACAAGCATCCGCCATTTTTAGCATAATGCTACGTTTCACTTCAGCCGCAATATACGCCGGAATTACACTCAACAACAGCTGTTCTTGTTGCTCTCGTTCACACTCCAACTTAACTCGTTGTTCAATACCCGTTTTAGTACCATCCACAGTGCGTTTATGTGACGCATCCGACATTATACGATAGTATAGTCCGGAAAAACTAGCAGTCGACAGTAAAATTAATTCACTGATCACTTCTTCGACGAAAAATGAATTGTAGTCGGGATAATTATCCCATATCCGGTAGCCAACGTGTATGATACCTAGTATAACGGCTAGAATACACGACACAGGCCATGATATCGGCAACATTGTATGTATCCCCAATATTAGAGCGAATAATGGTAACGGTGCAACCATACCACCAACTATGATTCCAACCAGGCCTAGTACGCCCGTGATTAGTGCCGCGAAACCGAGTGCCGCCCATGGATAGTTCATAACCGCGGGCACATGCAATGCAATCAGAACGCCTAGTATAACAAGACATCCGATCGCCATAAGTGTAAAATTAGTCGCAGTCTGAAATGGAAAATTGGAAAATTCATCATCATCATCATCATCATCATATATAGTTACGACACAATTGACGGTCAATTTGATCGACGACAATTTTGCAATCTATTTAGATAATTTTTGTTGGATTCCCACCTAACCTGAATTCCGATAATCCCAAATACGATTGCGCCGAAACATCCGATCAGTGAAATATTGAGTCCAGACACAAATAAACTTTTCCGCAACCTCTGGCGATATCTCTTGTACAAATCGTCCAGTTGGAAATTGTCTTCGCCTGCAATGATAAAAATAAATGTCGATTATGTGTATACTTCGTTCCATGTATCAACGACTGTGTGGAAATTCGAATCGACTAAAAATAAAAATTCTAAAAATATATGAGAACGTCCTGCGTTGTCTCACTCCAATGCGAACGACATCATAGTTTTTATTTAGTTTTTCCAAGTCATAAAAATAAAAATTTATGAACAAAAACCAAAAAAAAAATTTAATTTTCTTTCTTTGCTCGTTGTCGTAATGTAAAATTAGATCAGCCAAGAAAATGAAATTTTAAGACGGAAATGTTTCTCAAGGTTGAGCTTTTCGTATCAACTTTGGTGACCACCCAGCTCATTGTATCTACATCTGTTGGCATTTGAACTAAAATATATGCTTTGAGACAGTGGCGGCACAAGTACAACGGTTCGATATGCAATCATTTGTTTCGCAGGTGCTAGTGTATCAGTACCTGCATTTCAACAGGAATGACAAAAGAATGTTCGCGGGAAATGCATTAAAGGCTAATCGAAGATAGTATGGCAAGGAATGCGTTGTTGTAATACAATTACAACTTTTCGTTCCGCAGATGATAGTGTACCAACACCAACATTCCAATAGGAATGACAAAAAAGTGTGTTTACCGACGTTCCAATAAAAGTAAAACAGTTCGTAACCCAAACGTATATTCCGCAGTTGTTAGTGTATCAGTACCTGCATTCGATGAGGAATGAGGTAATCGAAAGGATCAAGGGTAATCGAAAATGGTATGGCGAAAAACTTTTGAGAGAAACGCCACGTCCGAATCCAAGTACAACAGTTTGTAACACAAACGTATGTTCCGCAGGTATAAGTGTACCAGCACCTGCATTCCAATAAGAGTGACAAACAAATTTTCTCTGGAAATGCATCTCAGGCTAATCGAAGAAAGTATGGCAAGAAACCACTAATACAAATACCTCGTCCCCATACAAGTACAACGGTTCGTAACACAAACATATGCCCCACAGGCACTAGTGTACCAGTACCAGCATTCCAATAAGAATTTTCGTGGAAAATGCATCCAAGGTAAATCTATGATAATATAACAAGCAATCGCTGAGAGGAAAGTAAACACAAATGTGTGTTCCGCAGGGCAACCAGCCTTCCTACAGGAATGACCAACTAATTCGAGCTAAACAAACATTAAAGGCTCATCGACGATGATATCGGAAGGAACCTCTGATAAAAATGCCACGTATGAGACACATTTGTTATAAAGGAGCAGAACGAGCCAAATAAAACCTCTAAGAAGCCCATTTTTCTGTGGTTTTAAAGGAGAATAAGAAGGAACTTAGTATATATATATTGCACAAGATGCAAATGCAAAATATTTGCATTTGCATCTTGTGCAATTCTCTCTTAACTGATAACTCATTCATCAAAGTTTTTGTCGTGTCTCCAAAATTCAAACATACCACCACATTTGCAGGAGGCACAGTTGGTATCACTTTTTGCATCTTGTCGAATATGTTTATATTCTCCAAACGCGTTATCTTTCATACTCATTCGTACAGTTTCACCCACAGTGATCCACTCTGTCTTATAAATGAGAGGTGTATCACCCATTTCAGACCATAGAGTGTGTATTAGGGTTGAATTGATCGCCCTCAATACAAGCACTTTAGCAGATGCATTCTCAACTTTCATTAACGCGTTAAACCCAACTTTAGAACCATCACCATATACTCTCACTCCATACGCAATTTAGGAGGAAACTATTTCGGTTTACTCACCCTTTTGATGACGTAAAATTATCAGTTAATTTCTCCATGTGCGCTTTAAAACTGAAACGTTGATTATAGCAAAGTCATCTGCAAATTGCAGAACAACTTGGTCGTCTGAGTTTAGTCTATGAATCGAGCTCGTATACAGATTGAACAGAGTTGGTGATAAATTTTACTCCCTTGCGGAAGTCCAATATTCACCTCTCCCTCCAATCTGTAATCACTTCCACACAACTAATTTCCGTCCATTCATAAAATCATACACCGATTCACAAATTTTCCTGGGAAAACCCAAGTTTAAAAGAACTTGATACATTAACCCAAAGAAGGTTTCCGGCAGCACATTACTTGCATTCAAGAATTTTTTAAATTCTTTCTTTCATCACCATTCACTACTTCCATAAAAAAGTTCAACATACAAATTCCCCTGTAATTCGTTGCCAGATTTCTATCTTGATCCCTTTTGGTAATGGGTACCACTCTACATTCCTACCATTTATCCGGTATTTTGACACTCATCCACACTTTATTAAGAATTTCAACGATATTCTAATCATAGCTAAAGGTGATGAAGACTTCGGATGGTCAATTATCTGCTGCTTCGAATTGAACCCTTTTGAATTGGTCATGCACTCGAAAAAATCAATGTTTTAACAACGATTTGTAATCGTTATAGATATGGTTTGACTCCAGGAATCTCTTCAAGTAGATTCCGCACTCATTAGTGGGTCATAAAACCTCACCTTACGTTTATAGGTTTATGAGCTCATTTCCTACTCGAGAACATGCTGTATAAGATAGCAGAAAATGTTCAGCAGAAAAAATGATTTTTATACTCGCCACCAGGGGCACTACTATCGCTAAGAAGAATTTCTTCTGCTGTCATTTTTGTATAGCCAACAGTATAGTGACCATATTATTCTAACTGAGTATCTATAAACAGTTTCGATCGACGCGTAGCCAACGTTGAAGGCATTTGGTATAGTAAATGAAATTTTATTTACACTTTACTGCTTATTTGATGGTTTTAAAGTATCACCTTTAATGAAAATCTCATTGTTTTAACCATAATGGGGGTCCATCCATAGCTCACAGTGAAAAAACTGATTTCTATGTATGGGCCAAAACTTGGAAAAATTCTGGAGGCGCTCAAACTCGGTCGATTATCTTCAAACTTCATATTCAGATGTATTGTCACCTAAGCTATTGGAAAATCATAATAGCATATTGGTTACAGGGGGGTCCATCCATAGCTCACAGTGAAAAAACTGATTTCTATGTATGGGCCAAAACTTTGAAAAATTCTGGAGACGCTCAAACTCGGTCGATTATCTTCAAACTTCATATTTGTATGTATGGAGATAAGATGATTTACCTCAAACTGAAATATTTATTACAGGAGCTTCATTCATAGCTTACAGTAGTTAAACTATAGATGAAATTAATATGTCTTATACAGTATATTATAATCTTATGGAAATAATCTACATATTTTACTTGAAATCTGGAATTAGTTTGTAGTTAAAATACTGAAGAAAATTAAAAAATTTACAGAAAAATTCTGTTGGCTATACAAAAATGACAGCAGAAGAAATTCTCTTTAGCGACAGTAGTGCCCCTGGTGGTGAGTATGAAAACCATTTTTTCTGCTCAATATTTTCTGCTATCTTATACAGCATCTCGAGAACGGGATTTAAAGGTTTCTATCGGTTTATCCTAATCCAATTATCGACCTTCAACAGAATTGACATGACTTTCGGATTCATTATGTGACCGACAGTACGGTTAGTAAATGAAGTATTCTCTGCTTGAAAAGATAATTGATTTTCAAATCAATCTACTCTAAGTACACTATTCAGACCACAGCACATTAGACTAACCTTAGATACCGGCCATAATGTATCTAAGGGTAGTCTGGATACTGATTTAATGTTTAGGTCCTCGATCAGCTTCAGAATGTTGAATTAAAAATTATCGGCCTAGAATCCATTTCGAGGATACGCAGAATGATATTCGTTTATCATTTGCAGCAGTTTAATCCAGATCAATAACAAAGAACAACTGCCGCAACTAACAGACGATCATCTAAGATGTCTTTAAGCGTTACTACCAGTTATATAGAAGGGATAGAAAAAGAATTTTACATCATCTCATGACGAGTTTCTTCTTAGTCAATATCATAAGCTGGCTGGAGCAAAGGATACTCGGGTTAACTGAAAGCTGTGACTCTGCATATGGACAGTTATACCATTTCGAAAACCACTTAGATTTTTTAAAAAACTGGAAATCGGGTCTTGAACGAAATGATTGGATGACTTATACGTTCATCCTAGCAAATTTCGTCAAATCGAGCAACAAGTAACGTCAAAAATGCAGTCGATTGTAACGTAATGTAGAATAGCAGCGGGCCTTTTTATAGTTTCTGATATCTAAATCTAGTGTGGAGGTACCGATATTACATCAGACGCGTTCTCTGGAGGTGGAATAGCTCGTCCACCGATTCGTTATGTCGGAACAACTACCACCCGCGAATTATGCAGTGGAGAACTATAAGAAAGTCAATATACCAATAGCCTTGGGAGTGACATATTTAATTTCGTTCGTTTTAAAACGACAGAATACTAAAATAAAGATAAAATGCCAGTAATCTCTGTAAAAAATGGCCAATATTATTCGAGTTTAAGTCAAAGCTTAACAAGGAATAAATAAAAGCTCTAAGCTTCCAACCAGAAACCTATATTCCGACTATGGATCTTGAATTTGCAACGTAACGAGGTAAAGGGCGGAAAATGTACTAAACTCAAAACCGCAAGCTTATAAGCTTTCTTTAGTCCCTCACAATTATTGTCAATTGTACGAACCACTCCCTTCTGGGTATTATCATCACCCGTCACGAGTATAAACATATGGATACGCTTACTCATACCAACCAACAGGTTTTGACTTTAAATCCTAACGATGGTGATGACTCAATGACCTATAACTTTGTCTATGTATATACGAGTATGTATACCAAATCAGGATTAGAACTTTGACATTTTTAGTTTCTGTTCAATGAGCCCCATCCTCCGTTTGTGTATATGGGTGTGTACCATACATTCCTATAATTTTTATGTCAGCCCAGCATTTATTAGGTTTAAAATTTATGTAACATAATCATATACGTAATCCTTCTCTGTTTATGTATACATAACATGGCAAATATGATTTATGTTGGAAAACAAACGAAATTCGTAAAAAGTTCGAAAGCTCAAAAAAGAAAATGAGAAAATGGAATGTTTGTTGTTTGTGTATTTGTATGTTTTCTACTCGAGTCGACAAGTGTGGAATGGGAATTGTATTGAAGTATATACAACACTGATAAGTCTGTGTGTATAGCATGGGTCCAAATTATGTAAACATTTTCCACGCCAACATTATGTTGTTGTTACATTTTTATTGAGGTAAATAAATCATAATTTTAATTATTTTTTTTTATATAGCTTCGCTTCACTTTGATGTGTTAACCATTCCATTCGTTGTTGTAGCTGTCGGGATTGTTAGACATTGTTTGAATTTCTTTTGTATTGTTCTTAAAAGTTTTTTGCCTAACTCGTTTGTGATGTAAGAAATTTTTGTTCGCTGTTTTGAACTGTATTATATAGGCAAGTGCCGAAAAGTGAAGGATGTAAAAAATACAAATACAGTGGACGGTGTTTACTCGCTTGCTGGATATGTTGCGAGAGAAGATTTGAACTGTATCTTCGAGATTAAGTTATAAAAAGGAATAAAGGTAATTGATTTCTGACTCCAACCAAAACTTCCATTACCCTTGCAAATTCGGTACGAATGTTTGCTTTCAGCTGATCAAAAGTCTGAAATGTGCTCTTCAAATAACTCCAACAAAAAGAAGCTCGAAGTAGTCAAATCTGAAGATATGAGTCAATGTTGCCTCTTTTTGACATCAACGTGCTGGGAATTGCATAAACTGAACTGTGTGATTTGCAGTGGGATACGGTGCGCACCGTCTTGTTGAAACCAGTAATCGTCAAGGTTTTTCACGCAATTGCGGGTAAGTATTATGAGCCAAAATCTGTTTGAAAATACAATGACGTTTCATCTCTTGATGGTCTGTCGGCAATATACTTTGTGTTAATTTGAGTAAAATGCACAGCAAAGTGGTTCCACTAATGCCATAATGTTGAACCTTCTGATTGCTTTAACTAATTCATTGGAACGCCTTTGTCGTTGATCAACTGCATGTTGACGATCTGTCACTGTCCCATTGCCAACAAAATTCAACACCAACCGACGAACAGTGTTGTCAGACGGTGTGTGCTGGCACGACATTTTCGACGATATTCACGTTGAGCAAACAAATCCCGATAGTTATTGCGTATAGACCATAGGCCATTGTATTGTTTCACTTGATCTACGGTCACTATATAGTTTTGAACAAAAGTGAGTTTCTCTATACTTGTTACGATACCGGTATCTATGCACACTTCAGATGAACCAGAATAGTCAATTCCGAATGTGGTTGCGATGCTATCATCCTTACTCTAGCAATTAATATATAGCTGTTAGAGAATGAATAGAAATGGTCTCTTAGCTGGCTTACTAAATCATCTGAAAACAATCAAGGAGGTATTGACTAGCATGAGTGGTTAAGAGGTTAGCCTTTCCAAAACTGAGCTGGTCATCTTTACTAAGAAATACATAGTTTTATAACTTTTACTGAACAGTAAGGCTTGTCCTTGAGTAGAAGTGCCGATGTCGCTTTATCCTAGCGGAAAATCACATGGTGGAACTGCTATTCAGAACAGAATAAACCACTATAAACTCCAAAAATATAGGGAAGAACATATTCAAGCAACCAGCATCTGTCTAGAAGAGTGGTCAGGGAAATGCATCATATCTGCGGTTTACTGCCCGCCGAGACACTCAATTAAGAGCGAACAATTTGCGAAATACTTTAGAACTCTAGGAGATAAGTTCATAGCAGGAGGTGACCTACAACGCAAAGCATATCCAATGGGGTTCGAGATTAACTTCTACGAAAGGAAAACAACTGTGGGACTGTATACAGAATGAAAAGATGGATCACATATCTTCTGGTCACCCAACCTACTGGCCAACTGACAGGTAAAAAATCCCCGATTTACTTGACTTTTGTGTAACAAAGGGTATACCTAGAACATTAGTAAAGGCCGAAACGTGCTACGATTTGTCTTCTGATCACTCTACGGTATTGATAACTCTTAACACGCAGGTTTTACAACTAGAGCCTTCTAGATTCCTGACGAATCAATATACTAATTGGTCTTTATTTAAGTCTACAATAAGCTGGAAGTGTTCATTAAATATTCCATTAAATACAAACTATGAAATTGACGTAGCGGTTCAACAACTAACTAGTATTCTACAACAAGCCGCTAAAATCGCTACCCCGATTAATGCTACGCTGATCAAGTCTGCTAACTTTAAGAAACGTAAACTTTCTCCGAATATTCAACAACTACTTATGACGAAGCGCTCAATAAATAAAGCGACTAAAACGGTGAAAATCGCCTTGTTAAATAAACATGACGAAGAGCTTCAACATTATCTCAAGGGACTTATAGCTACTGAAGCAACGGATTTCTCACTATGGAAAGCTACACGTAAGCGGAAACGACCAACACTCTCATTCCCTCCAATACGACTCTCTGACGGAAGCTGGACAAGAAGTGATCTAGATGAAGCAAATATATTTGCAAAACGCCTTAGCGAAGTGTTTACACCTAACGAGCAAGTTAGAAATCAAGAAAATCTAATCAATTTTGCAGACACGTCTGAAAGCAAGCCAATCAAATACAAGTGGCGCAATGTCAAAGAAACGATCAAGGACAACATCGATGTAAAAAAGGCACCCGGACATGATCTGATAAGTGGCAAAATGATGTCAAATCTACCTGATAAATGTATCAAACTAATAACTTATATATTCAACACTATAATGAAAACAGGCCATTATCCGGAAATCTAGAAAACTTCAGTTATTATAATGATTCGAAAACTTGGCAAAAAACTCTCAAAGCTTTTCGAAAAAATGCAGCCAATTTTGAACAAGAAAACCATCATACCGGATCATCAATTTAGATTTAGAGAAGATCACGGAACCGTGGAACAAGTTCACAGGGTCGTATCTGAAATCAGGAACTCCCTTGAACAAAAAAAATATTGCTCTGCAACGTTCCTAGATATAGCCCAAGCTTTCGATAAGGTATGGCATAAAGGTCTCCTACATAAAATAAGAGCACAATTACCATCAAGTTTCTGTAAAATTATTGAAAATTATTTGCTCAATCGAAAGTTTTTGGTGAAATATAACACCGCATCCACAGATTTATATGATATTCATGCAGGAGTACCTCAAGGCAGTGTACTGGGGCCAGTGTTGTACTTGATCTATACAGCAGACTTACCAACTTCAAATTACGTGAAAGTCTCTACTTTCGCGGATGATACTGCAATCCTAGCTGCCCATCAAAATCGTACGATACCAACAAGAATTCTACAAAAACAGTTAGACAAAATCGAAAAATGGCTAATAAAATGGAGAGTTAAGAAATTCCGCCTGTCAGAATAAATAACATCACTCTCCCATAACACGAAAGTGTTATTAAATATCTTGGACTTAGATAGAAGACTCACGTGGACTCACGAATCAAATTAAAATGCGTTAAACTAAATTGGTTAATTGGAAAACACTCAAAGTTAAGTCTAGAGTGTAAGGTCTTGCTGTACAAAATGATACGTAAGCCCATCTGGACATATGGTATTCAGTTGTGGGGCTCCGCGTGTGCTTTCAATATAATAAAACTGGAAAAAGTGCAGTCACGATTACTTCGAACAATGGTGAACGCACCCTGGTATATACGCAATGCAAACCTTCGACGTGATTGACTTATCGATACCGTACCAGTTTAAACTTGTTTGTCATCCCAACGAATTAGCCAGGGAACTATTAAATAGGCCAAGAAATAGGCGACTAAAAAAATGGATCCCTTGGATTCAGAGCTAGGTAATTCATATTTTACCGAGTGCACATTAATATTAAGAACTAACATAGGTTAAATCTTATATTAATTGAATTTATATTAGCCTTTAAAATTTGATTACATATTGTTAGTTTCCTATGTAGGAAAGATTCAAGAATAAAAGCCATAGGCAGTAAAAAAAAAAACTATACATAGTTTTGAACAAAGGTGAGTTTCTTTACTAGTTACGATACAGGTATCTACTCACACTTAAGATGAACCAGAATAGTCAATTCCGAACTGAATGGTTTTACCATGCGATAAAGGTTGCGATGCTATCATCGTTACTCTAGCAATCAATATATAGTTGTTAGCATCCAATATATAGCTGTTAGAGAGGGACTAGAAGTGATCTCTTAATTGACTCACTAAATCATCTGAAAACAATCAAGGAAGCTTGACAAATATCAACTGTTATCAATTTAACAAGGATGAGTGGTTTAGAGGTAAGTCTTTACAAAACTGAACTGTTCTTCTTTACTAAAAATTGCAAAGTTTTATATTATTTCTACTGAACAGTAAGGGTTGTCCTTGAGTAGAAGTGCCGATGCCGCTTTTATTCTGAGCTGGAGCATTGACTTTATACTGCATAGATAAGTTTACTCAGAGTCTGCATAATTTGGCGATGGAAAAGAAGTCTAAAGCATTGGAAGATATGTTCCACTTTCTCGCTTTCATACCTCGGCTACTAGAGACTGTTTGCACTAGATGTCTTCAAAAAGGATAATCATACGTAATTGAGTTGGTAAGTGGTAAACTGGTGGACTTCGCAAAATCTGTGTTTTAGAACCATATACCTCTCTTGGGCATTGTGGAAGGACAGGATGCATCGCAAAATGAGGCTTTGCAATTTTTCACCGGTGGCCAGTTTGACAAAAACTGAATTTGAAACTTTCCTGTTACCCTGACAAGTTTATCGTAAGATGGAGCACTCACGATTATAGTAATCAATAGATTGCGGTTAGAACTGTAGAAAGAGAGAGTGATACTCCTATCCCATTAAACAAACAACGTAGCGTTAGCCGTCTCACTGTAACACCTGTAAACAATCCAGGATTTAATGTAAAATCACAGAGTACATACAGAGAACAAGAGTCAAGTATACTTTGTTGTGTACTGTTCAAAAATCAACAAAATTTTAGGGGAATAAATGTATAGTCAACGGTGCAACTATACATTTTATAGTCTTCTCATTTCTTCGTTTACATAAAATATGAATTCAAGCAGCCGAATTAAAATAAAGTAATGATTTTGAATGTGTGCAAAGTATTTTATAAAATTGAGATAGGTTTATTTGGTAGTGGTTTATTTGTAGCCTATTAGTATTAGTTTCAAAATAGTTTGTACCATACAGTACTGTATGAAAACTTGTATTGAAATGCAAAAATTTTATACAGAAAATAGATGTTCCGAGTGGCGTGATTTTTTTTACTGCGTAAGCAAAATATTCCAAAATATTTGTAACAAAAATTTCCACTTGAAAATGGGGACATGCGAGTCTTCTACGTAAAATATGCCGTAGCCAAATGTACCATAAATGGATTTTAAAATATGGGCTATAGAATTGTAATATCTCACAAATGCAGATAACCTAGGATTGATTTTCGTTTTACAGGTTTCACTGGAAACGTTTGGACCTTACCTCGAAAATGCGATTCCAACAGCCAATTTAGTCGAAAGGTTTAATAAAATATTCGACTGTGTCAATTACCGAAATTTCTCTATGAAGAATCCCTATGAACAGCCTCGTCGAAAAGGCAATAATATATACAAATATTTACAAGAATCGATAGTTTATTTAAAAAATTTAGAACTAATTTCACCGAATGAAAATTATTTTAAATTTTTGAAAGGTTTTGAATTAACCATTAATTCTCAATTAATGTTAACAGATGAAAGATATGGAATCGATTATTTGCTCACGGGAAAAACTAATAAAGACGCATTGGAAAATTTTTTTTCTACTCTTCGAGGTAAAGGTGGATCTAATTATACAACAACAAGCCACGATATTGGCATTTATTTTGCCAATATTATAAGCATAAAAATATTTTTAAAATACAGTTTTCAAACTCTATTAATGATGAAAGTGAAAATTTAACTATAAATTTGAGTATTATTCGAAATGATTATAAAGATAGTCCAAGAACAACCCGAATTGGCGAAAATAATGAGGCAGATCAAATAGAGACTACTCTCAGAACAACAAATATTCCCGAATTAAAATGAAACGCAATTCTTTATTTTGCAGTCTATTGTGCCTGTAGAACATCAAGTTGCGAGAAATGCACACAATTATTGTTAAAAAATGAAAAAGTATCTGACATTTCAGTAACGGAGACGTTTCTTCATCAAAATTTTTTTTAAAAAGGATGTTAGTAGTTTTGGAGCTTTAAAGGCGCCCACTATCTTTTATGAAAATATTGCTCGGACGATTGTGGAAATTTTTGAAATTAGCTACCAAAATGAATGCCATTGTTCTAATATTTCCCAAAATATGGTTGATAAGTGTATGTCAAAAATAAAAGCATTACACCCAATTTTGGTTGAAGAATATGTCGAGTGTATTGATCACATACAAAAGGTGTTTTTTTATTTTAGTGCTGATAAGAAAGAACTGTAATTGAAGTTATAATGAATTACTGAAATCAAAGAAGCGTCAACTGTTAAAACACTACCATCCGCAAAATCAAAGAAATTAAAAATTTTAAATACATTAAACTAAAAAATACAAACTTTTGTATTTATTTAATTATATTTCCACCATTAGCAAGGGTGAAAAGAGATCTGTGTTAAAGGAAATTCACCACCTTCACATGTGTATCACTAAAATTTCCTATGTATGATTTCTCCAAATTAACATCACTAGACGCAAGAAAAAGCCGTATCGTGTCAACAATCTGACAATCGGTTGTAATCTTGAGCCAACTCTTCATAAGCTCTAGTTAACAACCAGGAGATGTGAAGCCGTTGTATCTTCTTTTAAAGATTGCCATATAATTCGGTTCGAATCACCATGCAGAACGGTTTGTTTCAAATTTAAGCACAATATCAGAAGCTCCTGATCGTGTCAGTGAATAGAACTCAGTTATGATAGATTCTTCTCTCGAATAAAAGAAACCATTTCTTAAATTCATTCAACTATCACATTCATACACAGATGCAGGACAGTTTGATTAACACTCTGAAACATCTTAGGTTATCTGCTTTTGTGAGATATTTCAATTCTATAGCCCGTCTTTTAAAATCCATTTATGGTTCGTATGTCCCCGTTTTCAAGTGGAAATTTTACTTGACTCTGGTTCTCTGTATGTTCTCTGTGGTAAAATATCAACTGTTATGAAATTGAGAGTTAAGTGGTCAAACTTAAAACTCTAACTGATAAGATGAGATTTCTACCGCCTCACCTTGAAGAATAACCATGAATTCGTTAGTGAAAAAGTCTTCAGATAGAACACTCGAAGAACACCTGTTTTATTCTTCGAAAAAAAAATCCGAATCATGCGCCCTTCCTAGGAATCCTGAAAGGATAAAACGACAACTGAAACTCAAGCTTCGCAATTTTTCAAAATAGTTATGAATTAGGCGGCAATCATGTTCTCTTAATGAGGGTTAGCATTTTAATATCCATATGTCTGGGTCTTGAGTTACTTGGGCATCTTGTGGAACTACAGGATGGACAAACCACTGACAAAACGATTCAGGTCTTGGTGATATGTTTGATATAGGTAGGTAAGCCCAAACTGGTATTTATACAAGACATCGTGCATTAAGTCAACTTGCGAGAAGGCTGGATCTGGTATCTAAGACTTCAACCGTAGCTGAGAAGATCTGATCGAGAATGAGATTGATTCACTTTCTCTGCGTCGGTCCAGTACTAGTACACAGAACTCATTGATATCTGAGTCAAGATCACCGATTGGATATTAAAAGATTTCTTTGACAGAATAAGATTTTTACTGAGATTCGATTTACCAACAAAACTAAGGCCCCGAACTAATGAGATATAAAATTTTGTACTATCCAATTAGACAAAATTTGACGTCGTGATTATGGAACTCTTCTGTTTCAACAGAAATCATCCTTATTTTTATTGAGAACAATCAAATGGCAAAGAACACGACCTTGAGATTGAAGATCAAAAAGATAGTCAGAGCTTGATATTTTATCTTATCACTCATTGAAATACCACCAATCATTCAATCGATGGACTATTTGGGATAAGATGGCCAGGTATGCTCCAAGTTCTGTTGATCATCGTTTTTGTCTTGATGATTTTTTCTAAGTGACAATGGTCGGAGAGGGGTATCGAAACACTTTGGTTGTGACGTCAATTGAGCTACAATGCTTTTTATCGTCTTAGAATAACTTAGAAAACTCTACTGACGGAAAGGTTGGTTTCTCTGAGTGAGAAGCTCGCCGCTATTAAATAGTAAGTCCTACTTTTTTTGACGAGATCGGTTCCATTGAACTTCACTTGTCATTTGTCTATATGACTCAACTACATATTCATCAGATCAGACAACTTTCTCGGTAGGGTTTCAGCGTCCAGTTTTGAGGTATAATACAGTAAATCACACAGTTCGATTCTGCACAATCCCAATCACGTATATCGCACTTAAGACAATTCCACCTACCGCAAGTATATTTATACACAACTGTTTATTACCAAAACGTCTGACAACTCAAATTAACGAGCTTGACAAAACGTTGATTATACATATATACGTTGCCGGTCAACATTTTCGACCTTCACACCACGACGACCGCATATAAATTCAAATTTCACACATTGTATCGATTTTGTATCTTTTAAGTTGTAACACCAAGGTGGTAATTTTGACACATCAAACGACTGTCCCGCAACATCTCGGTTACAATTCAACAGTTTTAACATCGCTTCGATTTATACGAACACGTTCTTAAATCTGATTTTTATAGCAACAAATCGTATACAGAATACACATATATCCATATGAACCTTCTCACCTGCAAAATCTTAACTTTACAAGAAAGATAAATAAACGACGATAGAAAACGTCTTAATAAAATCTTCCTGGTATACGATGAGAACGGAAGAATACAACACAACAAAAAAACTGTATACGAGTATGTCTAATAAACACATACCTACACACACTCCCATATATAAAAAATTTTTTGTCACCTGTGAATTGAATTCATCTTAAAGAAAACCAGAATCAGAACGAATTTATATTTCATCGAAAGGAATGGAAATCTTTTTATAGATTTTTATCTCCAAGAAACTGTTGAAGCATATCGTAAATTTTCTATTTATTATAGTTTTTCACTCTGTGGGTGCACATACTCGTGTTGAAATTGGTTGTTTGGTTGGTGGTCAGGTGGTCGGTCATCCAAAAACAACAAAAAATTGCAAATTGACTTATAAATAAATCATAACCGATTTTCGTTGGTGTCGTCGACGATGGTGAACATACATTTGTGTACTGTGTTCGAACGGATTTGGCTATGTGTTGACACAGAGAGTTGTAAAAATCGATTTTATGCTCATGTTGCCCACACTTCGTACATATATACAAACAATTGATTTGGGAATTTGGAATAGAGATTTGATTACAAACAGGGTGAACCAAGTTTTGGATAGACTCAACCTGTACTCTGTATCGTTTCATGTACGACACAACTCCTTTTTGAACGAAATGAATGCTGGTTATCAAAGTGGTAGCTTAGCATAATATTCAGTTCAGATACCTCACTCTGTTATAAATTACTCCGGAGGACTGAAGACCTACAAATGAATTGGCGGCCAAAGGGGGGTTGTTACCCTTTCAACACCTATCACACCTATCTCATTTTACTAACTACTCTTTCAACACCTATCAATTATAATTTGATGGGTGTTGAAAGGGTGGTAAGTAAAAGGAGGGCAGATAATGGAAGCCAAGTGTGACTCATTCAAATAAGGTTCATTTGGGCTGGATTGGGGTGTTGTCCTCCTCATATCATCTAATTTCTAATTTCGTTGGCTTCTTAGAACTCACACTGCAGCGTCAAATAGTTTTTTTTGTTTTTTTGGAGGAGGTGAAACTCTTTATGACTCATCTAGTTGACATACCCACTAAAACACACATATTTTTTATGTATTGTGTTACCACGTTCCACTCATTTTCCCCTTGAAGGATAACACTGATTATATTTTCAATGCACAGTGTCCCGACCAGTAATTCCATTTCTTCTCTCTGCGTCGACCATCTTCTACATTCGATGATATTGTGTTGGGCATCGTCTAGTACACCTGCCTCACAGTAGATGCAATCAGCCGAATCTGTCTTTCCCATTTTATTCAGATATTCCCGGAAGTATCCATGCCCGCTCAGGAACTGTGAAAGGTAATAATTTACTTTCCCCATGTTTTCATTCAATCCACGGCATCAAGTTCGGGATTACTTTGGCAGTCCATCGACCTCTGCTTTCTTGTTCCCAGGATTCTTGCCACTTCACAAGTGTGTGCCTTCTCTCTTCATGTTTTATTCCTTTATATGATGCTCCTTGTGTTCTTGGCGAGAAGCTCTATAGGGATTGCGCCCGCGATGACTTGTACCGCTGCTGCTGATACCGTGCGGTAGGCCGAGGCTATTTTAATAGCCGCCCTGCGTTGTAATTGTGTCAACCTTTTCCGGTACATTTCCTTAGTCAGAGCTTCTGCCCAGATCTCGGCACCATATATTAAAATTGAATCCACCGTAGACATAAGTAGATGGCGCTTGCTTGCCCTTGGTCCCGTGGTGTTTGCCATCAGTCTACTCAATGAAGGAACACGTTTGATTGCTTTGTCGGCAGAATACTTTATCTGCTCCCAAAAGGTCAGTTTCCCGTCGAGCAGTATGCCTAGATATCGAACTGCGTGTTTTGTGGTCACTTGGTCCTCCCCGACAGTCATCTCGATCGTTCTTTCCATTCTGCGTTTTGTGATCACAACTATTTCGGTTTTTCGTGATTTTCCATCCATCTATTTACAATCCTCATCGTTTAGTTGAGCTTCAACTGGGCTGTCTCTATATCACGAACGGATATCAGAACCGCGACATCATCTGCATATCCAACTAGTGAACACTCGTCAGGCATGGGTGTCCGTAGAAGGTCGTCGTATGACGCGTTCCAGATGTTAGGCCCAAGAACCGATCCTTGGGCTGCGCCTGCCGTGTTCTGTCTTCTTCGTTGTCCCTCAGGAGTAATATAAAGAAGCACGCGTTTCCTCAGATAATCTTTTATCATCGTTAGGAGGTATGGCGGTATTCTAAAGTTGTGCTGTAGGGCGTGTAACATATCAACCCATCTCGCAGAGTTAACCAGCAAGACGATACGTCGAGAGTAATAGTTTCTTTCTGTTGCCTTACTTACCGTTTTTATTACTTCCATAATGGCGTCAGTTGTGGAAAGACCTTTTCTAAATCCATATTGATTTGTGAAGAGACGACCAGCTTGCTCAATCGCAATTCGCAACCATCAATCTGGGTTTTATTAGTCTTCCTAATACTTTATTAGCAGTGTTAAGCATGCACAACGGGCGGTATGACGACGCTTTTTCTGGAAGTCCCTTACTTTTATCAATAAGAACAAGGCACGCGACCTTCCAGCTGCTACAGAAAGTACCCATACTAAGGCAAGCATTGTACATGTTGAGTAGTAGATGCGGGTTTATTTTGTGTACTTTTTTAAGTATTTCGCCATGCATACCATCTGGTCCAGGGGCTTTTTTGTTTTTTAAACCTCTAATTGCCAAATCGAGTTCTTCTAAGGAGAAATAAGGGACCTCTCCTATCTCTGGGCCTGTTGGTACTATAGACGTTCCGGATGGCTTGGGAACAAAGTACCAACAATTTTGTCTATCATGGATGCTTCCATGGCGTAACTCGACTTATTGGCTCTTCATGACGAGCTTGTTTCTTCATGACGAGCTTGTTTCGATATCGTCCAACAGTTCTTTCCAGCATCGAGCTTTGCTACTGTTGATGATGTGTCGTAACTGCTTTCTTTTGTCTCTATATTTTCTTGATCGTTGGCAAGTTTCCTCTCGTGTTCTAGCTCGTTGCCATGGACGCCTTGAGCGTAAACAAAGTTGACGTAGCTGTGCGATTTCAGTCGTCCACCAGTATACGGGATTTTTACCACGCCTTGTCGATTTTTTGAGCATAGATGTGTTACATGCTTGCACGATTAAGTTCTTAGTGTTGTCCACCAACTCTTCCACTCCCGTTCGGTCATTAATTTTCCCGTCTTGTATTTATTATTGCTGTGCCTCTAGCTATTGTGCTAGCGAAGATTTCTTCGTCTATTTTTTCTAGATTTCAATTGAGTAGTGGTTCCTGTGGAGAGTAATTGAGGAGAGTAATCCAGTTCTGTCGCAAACCTAATATCTGGGATAGTCGCTGCGTACCAGCGTCAAATAGTAGCCGTTATCAAAAACGATGTAATAAGATTATTGACACCGAGCACGTTGGACCTCCACTAAAATTAAAAAGCTACGTTGAAGGTCCCCACATTTTGGTTGATTGGTATTCTAATCATTATCTATTCTAAGATGTCATTTCTGTCATCGATAAGAACTCTCCTAATTTCACTCCCAATAATAGTGAAGGATAGTACAGTGTTTTGATGAGACCATGGGGTTGGGATTACGACCTTAATGGATGAGCATAAAATGGTTTCTTAAGTACATAATATACCAAATCAACTTCGTTCTATACCTGACACGAGAATCAATCCTACGTCGACAGTTCATCGAACACTTAGCAATGCCTCCCCGAGAAACTAAAATGGTGAATCGTTCTGCTATCCGATTTATAGTGTGAGGTGTCTTAACTATAAGTTTGGAAGTACAATGGAAAATACTTTATAGATTCTACTCAGCCTAAGTAGTCGAAGAAACCTTTTGACTGGTTCGTCACTGCCCGGAAGAATATTTATAACTCGACTATCTGGGATATCTGGAACGATTGATTCGTTTAGAATTCGCCGTGATCTCGCGGGTTTGAATTGAAAAATGCTTCAAAGGCATGTATTATTGTTGTTAATTATTCGTTTGGTTGCCGAGTTCCGTGTTAGACGGCATTAGTGCTATATACCAGAACACATGACCGAGGCCATATTGCAAATTGATGTATCGATATTGTTACAATATTCTTATTTCTCTCTACATAGTCATGTAGTGAGCCAAACTATGATCGGCCAGTATTATGGGATACTATTTAACTGTGATCACTCGGTTACAGGAAGTGAAATCACTTTAACATATCAAATGTATTCGATTGACTATTTCAGGGACGAGTACATGCATATGACTCCAGCCATCTCCAAATTATATCACATCAAGCCAACGTGTCCTCTTCTACCGAGAATGATGTATCCACATGATGCTTCTACCGCCACAAAATCTGAATAAGTATATTTGTGGTCTAGTGTTAAGACTCAGGCCCGTTGGTCTATATAGGGTCTTGTTTATAACGCTGCGAACAAAACATTCCGTAAGTTATGCTGCAGAATGAGGGTTACTGTTTCAATCCGCAGTAGTCTTGACGTAATGTTACATGTATATTTGCACTCTGTATTCCAACTGATGATAATGTCAGTTGGTTATCACTTTCATCTCTCTGTGGGTACCGATTTTCCTTGAATGTGGCTGGGAACTCCAATATTAAATCTTCCAGTTTCCAAAATTTGACTTGTCGAGTAAGGCTTGCATTCGTCTTGACAGATCTAAACACAAAGAAATCAGGATGCTTTCGAATTACAGCTCGATACGTCTAAGCTTCTGTCGGCCTTCAGAGTAACCCATCACAACTGAACGTAGATATACGAATTAACACTCACTCAAATACCATGCAAATTTCATAAAGCTTCACTCTTTACATTGGTGACCTCAACGGTTTCTGACACAACCTCCCAAAAATGTCATCTTACCTCCTGCCCTAAGCTAACCTAACACCAGCTAAAATTAACGCTTTCTCTCTCAATTGGTGGTAGTCCGTTTGGCGCCCTCAAGGCTCAGATATTTCTACGAAGTGTTCGTATCATGTTGTTACTTCAACTATTAAGGTCGGCGATTAGGGTACCCACAAAATGTAATCAGGTTCGTTTCATGTCGCAACAAGTCGAATCACTAAGCGGGGGATCCCAAACGCTTTACCGACATAGGAAGGTGATATTCATTATATAATTAAAAAACCGAGGGGGAAATTTACTTGCGAGAGAAATAATGTTGTGGCATTTCAGAGAGCCTTAATTGCAAATCTATCATCACGCCCCACCAACATCAAATAACTTAATAAAACTGCCCAGGTGGCGCAGTGGTTAAAGCTGCGGCAGTTGGAGCGTGAGGTTCCGGGTTCGAATCCCGATAGGGGCAGGATGCAAAAGGGATCTTTCACTATGAGATTACGATTTGTGGTGTGAATGAACAGAACTATGACCCTCTGTTAGTGTGCAGAACTCATCGGCCAACCCATCTTGTCAGAACTATAGGCTGCATGGAGCTATGCAATGTGCAGATGGTTAGGGAATTCGGACCTATAGCCATACGTCCTCGATTTGGCTGTAATGGCGTAAAAGTAAGGACGTAAATAAGCGAACCGCGACTAAGTAGGGAGTGCCTTGATTCCCAAAAAAGATTAGAGATAAAAAAAAACTTAATAAAATCGATATTTCGAGTTTTAGATCATGTTATTCGCAAGCACTATCGCGTCACGATTAGAACGTATATATACGAGTCCCGCACATCATCATTAAGTTCAAGTCTGATATCATATGCCTGGTGGGATGGTTTTGAATCAATGACGTCATCATCAGATCGAAACCCGCCTAGCGATTACAAACATATAGAAGCAACAACTCTCGAATTATAAGTCACTTCTAAAATACCATTAAAATTATATAAAAGCAACACGCTTTTACACTTTTATGATGATACATTAACCCAATGCCACTAGGGCCACTCACGGTTCAACCCACATACACTTATACAGATTAAAAATACCCAATCGTGATTTTTGGTCAAACTCGAGACCGCCGAATGACAGATCATGCACGCTACTTCGTCTGCCACGGGGGGTGACATTGTGTCAGTATAACAATTCTATATAGTTACGAGATCATTTCGCCCTGTCAAAATTTGAGTAAGTTCACAATCACTCAAGTAAATTGTACGTCGAAGTTTGCTATAATAATTATTTCATTATGGCAAGATGCCCAAAATTACAAAGTAAATATTATTTAATTGTTTGTACTGTGTTATTCGGCAGCCAGTTAGTTTGCATATCGATTGTGACCAATGATTAGCCATTTATGGTCAAGTACACTCCCATATATTTATTCGTTGGTATATAAATACAATTTATGAAACGTTAACATGCAATCGCAACATAGTTTTCGATTTACCATGTATATACCTCACCACCTCCATATGTCTATGTATGTATGCATGTGTGTCGGTATATACGAATGCGGAGTACTTTTCATCATGTTTTTCATATTTCTAACCGACAAATGATACATCCAATTAAGTAATAACATATATACAATTTCATAATTCGCGTGTCGTGATACTATTTTCGTCTATTTATTATTTTCGAAATAACACCAACAACAACTGTACATACATAATATATATGAGCGCGGAAAATGGAAAATTGGAAAATAAATTTAAATAAATCAAATGTTTTCGACTTGTCTCAATCATGTATCGTACATACGAAGCCGCATGTGTTCCAACTCCAATCAAATCTCAAATTTCGATCAATCTCTGAACTGTTGGTGCGATACACACCGCACATACACAGCGTTTTGATTCGTTTTGCGTGCCATGTCGACCTAATGCCACCATAAGTGATGCGACATAACCTCATAAGTCACACGAATCGTACATAGAGAAAAACTTAATTAAAATTTCTAGATTGTACAGTAGTTCGTTGGATTTTAAGACATAAAGTCGCTCGTGCAGCTGATTAAACATAGTTTATGATATGATATGAGCCCAAAATAGACACACGAACCAAATGATGTTCCCTTCTTTATATATTGTAAAGAGGATATGGAAGAAAAATTATTTTATTAGCTTAGGTACGTGATGTGAATCTATTATGAATTATGTGGTATTATTCGAGGTTGTATGTTACACCAGTACCCGATCACAAACTTTGTACAAATCAAGGTGGGTGAAATATTATATGTTCTTTCGGCCTGTGTTTGTATAGGATAGCTTTTTTCGCAATCTGTCAAATCAAACATTCATTTGTTCCATACATTTAATAAAAGGAAGGACAGTACCTCAAACTGGTGCGCCATCTTTTATGGTGTACCCGTTTGAGGTATTGTTTCCACTCAATGTGTGTATCGTCGAAAATATCGTGACCAGTAGGTACAGTCTGACAATACTATTCGTCAACATGCAGTTCATTAGCGACTAAGACATTAGAATAAACAGGATCAAACGGTCAGGGAGAGAAAGCGAGAGAGAGAGAGAGAGAGAAAGCATTGGCCAGAACCCAAATACCGAATAGATGTCACTGAGCCTGATTGTTAGAAGTAAATGTAGTGACCGACAAAGTCCATTTCTCGCTCTCTAGCGACGAAATTGCCAAAATTGTGTCATTTTGAGAACGGAAAATTCAGTTGAGATCCATGACCAAAAAGTTGCTGATTTGGTCAGCGTTAACGCCAAACTATCATTGGGTCATTTGAAAATCCAGATAAGTCAATCGTGTCTGCTCGCATTTCCTGTAATGTACCCCTGTAATGTAAATAATTCATAC
Organism: Tipula lateralis; assembly: GCA_963932295.1. Lineage (NCBI taxonomy): Eukaryota > Metazoa > Arthropoda > Insecta > Diptera > Tipulidae > Tipula > Tipula lateralis. The sequence goes on from OZ010737.1 coordinate 43,238,192, forward strand.
AGTTCGGTTTTTGCAACGAAAATTCCTTAGAGGTCTAATGTCAAAAAAAGCGACTTGGACTGGCCAACCAGATCCCCAGTGTACGCCAACAAACCACAGACCATTCACGAGCTCAAAGCAAACAGTCGAGCCGAAATCATCCACGATGGTTGAATCAAGAAAATGGTGAAAATGACAACCCCCGTTTAGAAAACCCCTTTCATTTTTGTAACGCTTATAATAAAAAAGAGGTCGACAGGCTAACCACAACGGAGACCAATGCATGCTACCACAGTCCTGGAACACGTTGAACAGAGTATCTATAATAGATATTCGAGAGCCTACGACACGTTCAAGCAGCTTTTTTATACACAAGGCTTATAAATATATGGATGAAGAATCTGAACCAAATGCTACTAGTGAAACGGGAATACCCTGTAAAAAACCACAAAAGGTATATAAAGAACAACAACGAATAGGGAGGAAGGTCATAGTAAACCGATCCATCTAAGGAGACCGACGTTTTTTTTGTCCTGAATAATAAAAACGTTTTTTTGTTTTAATAATTTTCTTCGCCTTTGATTTTATATATAAGAATTCGGGTTTTAGTTCAGAAGTGGGATAAAGTACTAATAACAGGACGAAAAAGTGCATTCAAATTGAAAAAATAAATGTGAGATCTTTGTACAATAATCCAATAAGTTGTTATGGATTTCTCAAATCTTTCGGTTGCGAAATTACGGATTATGGGAAAAACGTGGGTTAAGCGACAACGGGAAGCGTATCGGAATTATCGGAATTGTCGCGTTACAAAGCATACTTCCAGAATTTGATCCTGCAAGGGCAGCATCATTAACGTCGGAAGAGTTTGTTGAAAAAGTTGAATCGTTGAAGAATATTTATGAAATAACTGAACGGATTATTATGTTAACAATCGGGAATAAACTAAAAGGATCGGCCAAATTATGGTTTAATTCAGTACAATGCGTATTTACAAAATGGAGAATATTTGCAAACGAACTGATGACACATTTTAAATCACATATGGGCGAAGCAGAGTTACGAGACCAAACATTGGTTGAATATTATTACGAAATGTGTGCCATTGGCCAACGTAAAGTTTCAGATGAATGTTTGATAAAGTATATAATTTTAGGGTTGAATGATTATCAGCTAAGTACATCGTTACGTACACAAATAGTGGCTAATGTGGATGAATTGCATCAACGTATCGAGTGGTATTCGAGCATGTGGCAAGGAAATGCGCAAAATGCACGGACTATTAATGCTGAACACATGACGGGTCGGCCTCATATACACAAAATAACATATGTAGGTCGGGAAAACCAGAAAACAAGGAAGCAACCAACGAAATTCGTCCAACAAGGACATATAAATGTTATTTTTTTTTTTTTTTATATTTTATTCTATGCTATCTTTTTTGGGGCTAAAGGCTCTCCCAGCTCTTTCGCGGTTCGCTTAGTTACGTCCTACTTTACGCCTTAACGGCCAAATCGAGGACGTACGGCTATAGGTCCAATTTTCGTAGAACCATCTGCGCATTGCATAGCTCCATGCCAGCCTATGGTACTGACATGGAAGATGGGTCGGCCCATGAGTTCTGCACTCCAACAGAGGGTCATAGATGTGTTCATTTACACCACCGATCGTAATCAGATGGTGAAAAATCCCTTTTGCATCCTGCCCCTATCGGGATTCGAACCCGGTACCTCCCGCTCCAACTGCCACAGCTTTAACCACTGAGCCACCTGGGCGGTTCATATAAATGTTATAATTGTTCAAAACCAGGACATTTGTCTATAAATTGTCCTGAACCGCAGAGACGAGAGCGATGTAGGAAATTGTTCACGAGTGAATCCGAGAGGACAAACAGAATGCTACATTGCAACGGGCACTCAAAAATCTTTCAATGGGAAAATAACAACTGACGGTGCATGTTCCTATATCAAAACTGTAAGGTTGAATGGTAACGTGGAAGTTTTAGGATTAATTGATTGTGGAAGTCAATGCTCAATTATACGAGAAAGTAATGTTGGGCTTGACATGGAACGATATAAATGTAACGAGTTTGTCAAAGGAGGCGGTGGTGTGGTTGCCAACAAGAAGATACGAGTGAGGGTTGAAATTGACGAAGTTGTCGATGAGATTGAGTTGCTTATTGTTCCTGACCAATATTTAAATACCCAATCTCTAATTGGTCAAAACTTTATTGATAAACCAATCGTAAGAATGATCAGAGAACGAAATACATTAAATTTCCAAAAACTCAACACAAGTGATACTCTGTTAATTAATCAAACTCTGGATAAGGGAGAGAGATGTGATGTTTTAAGTGACGGATCTTCAAATGGACAAAACGGAGGGGTACACGAAGTCCTATTGACTGAAATAAATGTGAATGAGTGTATGACTCCGAGTGAAAGCGAATGTTTATTTAAGTTGATAACAGCGTTCGGTTGTTGTTTTGCTCGAAATTTAAAGGAACTTGGGAAACGGATGTCGAAATGGAAAATAAATTAAAAACTAATGAACCAGTTGTTTATCGGCCTTATAGACTATCTTATCATCAACGCAAAAAAGACAGTGATAAGAGAATTGTTGGAACATAAAATAATACGTGAATCTGAATCACCTTATGCTAGTCCAGTCGTCCTAGTTAAAAAGAAGGACGGTGATGAACGAATGTGTATTGATTACCGACACTTGAATAATAAAACGATACGGGATCAGTATCCCTTACCGATTATGGTAGATCAGCTATCACGACTCAGTGGTTGAAATTATTTTACGGTACTCGATTTAGCATCCGGTTATTATCAGATTACCATGTCACCTGAATCAATACCACTTACAGCTTTCGTAACGCTGGATGGGCACTTCGAGTTTTTGAGGATGCCTTTTGGGCTAACAAATGCTCCGGCTGTTTGCCAAAAAATGATGAACACCATCGCTCGAGAGGTAATACCAAGCACGACCATCCAGGAAGGATGGAAAAGTTAGAACGTTTATTAAAAGTATTAAAGCAACGAGGATTAACTTTAAAATTAAAGAAGTGTCATGAAATTGATTCTCATGGCACACGAGCAGAACTAAACAAAACAAATGCAAGATTAACGTTTCCAACTCCGACAGATAAGCATGAGATACGACAGTTTATTGGCTTAGCAAGTTACTTCAGAAAATTTGTTAAGGATTTTTCAATTATTACTGAACCGTTAACGCGGCTAACTAAAAATTGTGAATCCTTTAACTGGACCAACGAGCAAACCACGTCGTTCGAGTTATTAAAAAGCCAGTTGGGAAGTCGCGATATTTTGACGTTGTATGATCCGAAATTGGAACATGAGGTGTACACCGATGCAAATTCCAAAGGTCTTGTCGGTATTCTATTCCAACGAGACGAAGAAGGGGTAACGAAACCAGTGGCATACTATAGTCGCCGAACAACGGATAACGATATGTCATTCAAATGAATTGGAGGCTTTAGCGATTGTTGAAGCGCTTTACAGATTTCGAATTTATTTAATCGGAAAACCATTCACTTTGGTCACGGATTGTGCTGCATTGACAACATGCGCTACGAAAAACGATTTAATTCCAAGAATAGGAAGGTGGTGGTTGCGGTTGGCTAAATTTAGTTTTAATACTGTTCATAAAAGTGGTCAAAGCATGTAACATGTTGACGCACTTAGTTGAAACACAATCAAAGACGGAGCAGACCTTGAACCAGCAACGATTGATGTGTTTCTAGTATCACAGCAAGATGATTGGCTTATTGGTATGCAACGCCTAGACGACGAGATACAACAAATAATCGAAGTTATGAGTCGAAAACCAATTAATTTTGATGAGCGACAGATGCACGCAAATTATACGGTATTTAAAGGACAATTGTACCGATTTGTACAAGGCAAACGAATGTGGGTTGTGCCTCGAACATTAAAGTGGCGTATAGCTAAATTGAATCACGATGATATGGGACACCCGGGCGTCGAGAAAACCGTTGAAGTAATTCACAGATACTTTTGGTTCTCTCGAATAAGCGACTATGTAAAGAAATATATTTCGTCTTGTCTGGAATGCGGTTATACAAAATCAAAAGGAGGAACAAAGGAGCGTGAAATGTATCCTATTGATAAGATGCCAATACCATTTCACACTATCTACGTGGACCATTTGAGTCCTTTCCCGAAAACGTCAAAGGGTAATACTCATTTGATAGTAATTGTAGACGCGTTCTCAAAATACGTAGTCATTACAGCGGCAAAATCAACGAACACAGCTCCAGTAATATCGATCATGGATGATTGGACTACTCATTTCGGAGTTCCAACGAGGTTAATTAGTGATCGTGGCGCTACATTTACATCACGATCATTTGAAACATATTGTTCTGAAAACAACATCAAGCATATTTTGAACGCTACCGCAACGCCAAGAGCTAACGGCCAATGTGAAAGGTATAACAGGAGTATTTTGGGAATGTTACGGGCAATGGTTGGAGAAATCGATCGGAAATGGGACACAAATATTCGAAATGTACAGTGGGCGTTAAACACAATGACCAATGACACAACAAAACTGTCACCTCAAAGATTGATCTTAACATATGAACCACGAAGTATATTAAAAAATAAACTGTTGCTGTCTATGGAAAATAATAAATACACCGAAGATAAAGTGGAAACAATTAACAAGCTAGCTTATGAGAGAACTACAGCATCTGGCATACGACAGAAACGACGTTTTGATAAAGAACATTGTGCTCCTCATAAATACAACGAAGGCGATATGGTTTTTGTAAAGTGGGAAGGTGGCACATCAAGAAAACTAATCCCAAAATATCGACGACCATATTTGAACGATAAAGCACTTGGTCATGATAGATATCACATTGTTGACGTTCCAGGAGCAGAACAAACTCAGCGAAAATTTGATGGGGTATGCAGTTCCGATCGATTAAAACCTTGGTGTACGTTAGAAGACCTGGAGGAAGAAGGAAATAACCACGACAGCGATGAGGACATCTCTGGTGTCAGGATGGACGACTGAAACGGGAATACCCTGTAAAAAAACCACAAAAGGTATATAAAGAACTACAACGAATAGGGAAGGACATAGTAAACCGATCCATCTAAGGAGACCGACGTAGTTTTTTGTCCTGAATAATAAAAAAGTTTTTTTGTTTTAATAATTTTCTTTGCCTTTGATTTTAAATATAAAAATTCGGGTTTTACTACTACCAAAAGACGCCATCCAACCATCACCACAAATAAATAACATTGTTTAACTAAAACACTCATACTATGCAGGCCTGAGTCTGCTTATTTATCCCAGCACATACCAGCTGGGACCAGGTCAAAACAAGACTATGTTCTATTACATGAATATCAGTAACTCGCTAACAGCAAACAAACCGGAGTAACTTAAATTAACATCCTCTACACAGGTCATATCATCCCACACTGTACTCATAGATGTTTCCCATTCTTCATCCAACGCGGAGGCTACATAAATATTTGGTATAACCCGAACACGTCATAAACAACACAACCCACACGATGACAACATACCGCTAGCTCGCTCGTAGAGAACTCCATTCTTACAAACAATCTAGTACAGACACATTCAGCCAAACTATTCATACACTTAACTTAATTCCACATTCCATCAACATTTCCAACCCTTACAACTTAGAGCAAACATACTCACAAAATATGCACACCTAAAGTAAAGGCAAAGAGAATAAATATAAAGAGGAACATCTTATATGAAACGCGTTTGTTATAAACTAAATATATTTCTGAGTTATTAAGTGCTGGCAAACGAAATAGGATAAACATATATTTTTTAATTCGTTTTCTCTTTCGAACGATAACAAAAAAGAATTATATGAAAATATATCTATTCCATTTTACAATCGAATAATAATAATGAAATAGTAGGCGAAGTTTTAAAATAGTCAAATATTTTTTTTTGTTATCGTTCGAAAGAGAAAACGAATTAAAAAATATATATTTATACTATTTCGTTTGCCATCACTAAATAACTCAGAAATATTTTAAAATTTTTAGTTTATATGCAACCGCGGTTCATATAAGATGTTCCTCTTTATATTTATTCTCTTTGCCTAAAGTAAAGGCGAGAAAATACTACATAAATAAACCCGAACACGATTACGATGTGTTAACTGTAAACTGAAGATCAGGTAATTCATGAATTGAGTTATCTACTGCTTCCTAAATCGGGTGGGTTTATCCCCATATCTACAATGTAAATGGCAGGACGGTTGCGTACAGCTTCGAACCATTTTGAAATCTGAACACTGTCTGCTGACTAATCGATATGAACCAGGAAGTATGCAGATGATGAGAAACACAATTGGCAGGCCCTTTTTTTAAGATTTAGCTTTATTCACTGTGCAGTTAGGTCTGGTTTGAATCCCACCTTTATTGATGATTCTTATGACCGATTTACATTAATGTGGCTTGATTTTGTTAAATCAAAACTGAATTTTCCTCTTTATGAAAGCGAGTGGGGTTGCAAACTTTGGTTGGCATAAATCTTAGACTTCAAAAAATCTAAAAAATATGTCCTATGGACTCATGAAAAATTGAAATGTTTGCTCAGCCACATTCATATTTTGGAATGGTTCGATGATGTATTCAGGCTAAATTTCGCCCTAAACAGGTAACCACTCGAAATGCAACCCGGAAGGTGTAGACTAAAGGCTGTGGAAGGTGTAGACTAAAGGCTGAGTAAAACGTTGGGTTAAGGAAGCATTGCTTCGACAGCTAAACATCCACTAGTCCCAATATAGTCTCACATAAATTCCAGTTAACATCCGTTCCATTATGGTGGTACTTAATCGATTTGATCTTTCTTGAACTACACAGTACCAAATGTGACTAGTTTACAATTTGCAGTCGTAAGCGATTAAGGAAACAGAAACAGCGAAAAACAGATTTATTCCGCAGGGCTATATAGATTCCGAAGACAAGAGTGACATGTAAATGGAAATCGGATGCAACGTACCATGTAGCTGTATATATCACAACAATGCATTCGTCCAAAAAAATATTTAGCAGCTCTGAATATATTAGTTGCTTTCCAATCCACCAACTATTGAACCGCTAGTAGTTCGTTGTGTGTCTTTGCTAAATCATCCATAGTAAATTTAGCAAAGACACGCAGCGAACTCCTAGCGATTGGTCGATTGGAAAACAACTACTGCTCGTTTCTGTTAAAGTGAAACGTTCAAGTTAATTGTCTGTTGCAACACACATCTAAGTGGTATGACTTTGACGTTAGTAAATGTAATATGCAAACTTTCCCTTAGCAGTGTTGATTCTATATTGTGGAGTTGTACCTTGTTCGTTTGTGTGATGCTTGCCTGTTAGTTATACCAAATGCCAGAATAAACCGACCACTGTGTTATTCTATAGTCTAAGCACCTATAAGTAAACCATTGAACTGTTTGACTAATGAAACAACTGCTGGGACTGCAGTTATAGTAAACTATATGTCCTGACAGTGAAATTTTTATAGGAATACGATTAGGGCCAACATTTTGCCTGGAACAGAAACATGCTGTCGTATGTGAGTAAACGTATACGTATAAGCCACATTTGATAGCAGAATTGGCACTGTGATTAACCTAACCAGTATTTTATCGTGCCGAAAAAATGAACAGGATGGTTATAATTGAACCTATATAACCCTTAGATATTTAGGATTGATTACCTCAATTCAAGCTGGTCATGATACTTAGGATCGATTAAAACTCTTAGAGTCATACACAGCATTTTTTGCGGTATAAACTCTCAGTTTACTGAAGTAATGTATGTATAGCCTTGGGACACCTGTTCTCTAATTTAATAGTAGATCGCACCAGGTTAACATGTTTAAGAATAACGGTACGGACATGGCCCTGAAATCCACTTACAGTGATAATATCTATGTTTTTGAGACAGTATGGATCAATAATAGCTGGTAAAACCCATATAAGATAAATTGATTGATACAAAACTTTAGACTACAATCACGACCCAAAGACGTGGTTATAGTCTGGTCAATTAAACTATATATTGCCTAACACAACATTTTTAATCAACAAAACTATAAAAACCCAGATAAATCTACGAAGATCTAATCAACTATAGTCGTTCCTACATTATAATCCAAATTCGATCCAATATTGAGGTTAACTATTAGCATAAAATCCAAGTATATGGCCCTATAAAGACAGGCAACTCAATTTCGAATTTTATAGTTGCAACTATTAAGTTGTTATATGTATCGTCTCATTCTGTATCAAACTATATACTATGTGCGTCTACGATGTACAGCATCTTTTTGAAACGAAGTAAAATAAAGTATTGGAATCAAAGAACTTTAGGGTTTCAGAATGTCATAATTCATAAGAGTAGAACTTTGAAACGCTGTAGGAGTGAGTTTGTATCACTAAGAACGGAGAGTATGGGCCAACAATACAAACACTTCAATTCAAACCGGATGGAGATATATTTCAAACGCTCTCGTTATAAACGGAATCAGACAAAAACCACTCAGCTACACAACAAGTGGACAAAGTTAGCAGCATAATTTAAGACGTGCTAGGACGGATTTCGATCAAGTATGGCAGCAGGAGATAAAACCTTAGAGCTATAATTTATGGAGGGCTGCTTTTGTGTTAAATACGACGACAAATACTCAAAACTAAAGAACATTTCAGCACAGAGCCCGGATGCACAACTATACAGGGTCAGCACTTTGACCGGGTGTAGGTCAAAGGTACCTACACTAATGAGTTGAAGCAGTAGCTATTAGGTAATGAGCTTGGATCATGAGGTTCTCAATATAACAAATAACAAAAAGTATAGAATCTGGGATGAGTGAAACAATCAATAGAGTTATGCATCTACTCATCAAGCATGAAGTAGCCCAATGTACCACTTGTCAATGAGTTGTAGGTTGCAATATATGCGAATAACTTGAAACCCAAAGACTTCCAGCACTCAGAGTAAACAAAGTGGAGCAGTTGCCCACTGTCAAATGAGCAAACTCTTTATCACAACATGAACTCTTGTCTGCTGGAACAAAGCATTGACGTAATTGTTATATCGGAGTATATAAAAATGTTTTTTTGAAGAAATCGACAACACAATCTCCTGTCAAAGGAATTATATGTAAAGGGTGATTTTTTTGTGGTTAGGATTTTCATGCATTAGTATTTGACAGATCACGCGGGATTTCAGACAAGGTGTCAAAGAGAAAGATGCTCAGTATGCTTTGACATTTCATAATGAATAGACTTACTAACGAGCAACGCTTGCAAATAATTGAATTATATTACAAAAATCAGTGTTCGGTTCGAAAAGTGTTTCGCGATTTACGTCCGATTTATGGTCTACATAATCGACCAATTGAGCAAACAATTAATGCGATTGTGACCAAGTTTCGCACTCAGTTTACTTTATTGGACATTAAACCAACCACACGAATGCGTACAGTGCGTACAGAAGAGAATATTGCGTCTGTTTCTGAGAGTGTTGCTGAAGACCGTGAAATGTCGATTCGTCGCCGTTCGCAGCAATTGGGTTTGTGTTATTCGACGACATGGAAGATTTTACGCAAAGATCTTGGTGTAAAACCGTATAAAATACAGCTCCTGCAAGAACTGAAGCTGAACGATCTGCCACAACGTCGAATTTTCAGTGAATGGGCCCTAGAAAAGTTGGCAGAAAATCCGCTTTTTTATCGACAAATTTTGTTCAGCGATGAGGCTCATTTCTGGTTGAATGGCTACGTAAATAAGCAAAATTGCCGCATTTGGAGTGAAGAGCAACCAGAAGCCGTTCAAGAACTGCCCATGCATCCCGAAAAATGCACTGTTTGGTGTGGTTTGTACGCTGGTGGAATCATTGGACCGTATTTTTTCAAAGATGCTGTTGGACGCAACGTTACGGTGAATGGCGATCGCTATCGTTCGATGCTAACAAACTTTTTGTTGCCAAAAATGGAAGAACTGAACTTAGTTGACATGTGGTTTCAACAAGATGGCGCTACATGCCACACAGCTCGCGATTCTATGGCCATTTTGAGGGAAAACTTCGGAGAACAATTCATCTCAAGAAATGGCCCGGTAAGTTGGCCACCAAGATCATGCGATTTGACGCCTTTAGACTATTTTTTGTGGGGCTACGTCAAGTCTAAAGTCTACAGAAATAAGCCAGCAACTATTCCAGTTTTATAAGACAACATTTCCGAAGAAATTCGGGCTATTCCGGCCGAAATGCTCGAAAAAGTTGCCCAAAATTGGACTTTCCGAATGGACCACCTAAGACGCAGCCGCGGTCAACATTTAAATGAAATTATCTTCAAAAAGTAAATGTCATGGACCAATCTAACGTTTCAAATAAAGAACCGATGAGATTTTGCAAATTTTATGCGTTTTTTTTTTAAAAAAAGTTCTCAAGCTCTTAAAAAATCATCCGTTATTATGGCTACGCTATGAATGGACCCATATCAGCCCATATACTGAAACCAACGATGTAAAGCGACTAGAAAATGATCTGGAAACTTTACAGATAACACATACAATCAGAAGGTTGAAAGTCTACACCAAAACTGAATAGCTTCGAACAGAATCGAAGTCTCTAAAGTAATGGCATCTGAGCCAAAAATAATGAGGAACAAGCAAGTATTTGAACCATATCCGTCAGAAACCAATGCAAACTATAGGTTTGTGACACCTAACTTACTTATCCAATGGAATACCTAGACTCCATTACTTTCCAATTCACTAAAAGGGTCTTACTATTATTTATACCAAAACGAGGGAAAGTACCTGAACAAGTTAACGTCTAAACCAGTTTTTGCTCGAGAGAGGAAACTGATACCGGACCATTAGCTTGAATTAGAAATCCCAGGCTGGTTTGGATTAGAAAAATCCGGTGGTAGGTGTGAGCTGAAACTGTTCAACTGGATTTACACCAGAACACTCAGTAGCAAGTACATAGAATAGTGTACACAATACAAAAAGCCATAAAATATTGTTCAGATCTTGGCAAGCTTTTGATAAAGTGTGCCATGTGGTATATAGATGTATACACAGAGCTTCGGCCAATCAAATCTGGTATTCGACAAGGACTTGGTAGTCTATTTGGCAACATTTAGTGTCGACATAGCAATACACCTATCGGATGAATACCCCGACAAACTGTAGACGTCGTTCAGGATAATATAAATACGATCCAAGTATGGATCACCAGTGATGCTCAGCAATGCGACTTCAATTCAAAGAATATAATCGTAAGAGTTGGAAGATTTGCTCGTATATAAATAAAAAGTCATGTTATGGCCACATCTCGCTCGTCTTATATTTCCTACAACATATAAGACAAATCTTAAATGAGTTTTCATTCAACAAATTTAAATAAATAAATAAAATAGCAACGACGATAGTAAGAACAACACAATAATCATGACAATTTAATTTTATTACAAAATAAATAGTTTTTAGTATTTGCTATCAACAAATTGCATACAATTTGTTGTACTTCTCTATTTGTCTAGCTGGCTGCAATATAGCAAAAATGCAATTTATGTATATGCAATGTTGGTATATGTGCATCCATATGATTGCATTGCGAACGAGAATGAGATCATGTGTGTTTATTCGACTGTGTATGTAGATAATGTGGGTGTCTACTGTTTCATGTATGATAGCAAATGCGGGATTAGACTAGACTATTGAATAGATTGTATGTATAAATAGTTACTAGTGAAAGGATGAGTATGTAAATGACTAGCAGGAGGTATACGGTTAGAAACGAATTAAATTCGACACCAAACACGAGTAGGATGAACACAACGGTCCAAAAAGGCAGAATTTGCATGGTGAATTCCCATATCCATCCCAGTACCATATTTGCTAGTATGGAGCAAATCAACATCCAAGAGATGTTGATAAACATACATACATTTTCAATCTGGTTGGTAACAACGTTACAATTTCTCTATACCAGGAAAGTCTGTCTGTTGTAATGGCTGTCGGCTGTTGCCCACGCCCTTTTAGCCCTTCTGAGCACTGCCAAATATGACGGAAATTGAGCCAGCACATACAGTAACTGTCTACATGCGGTTTCGTGAAATTATTTATTAATTATAATCGAAAAGCTCAAATGCCGCCCAGGTGGAGCAGTGGTTAAAGCTGCGGCAGTTGGAGCGGCAGGTACCGATTTCAAATTCCGATTTAGAGGCAGGATGCAAAATGGATTTTTCACCAGAGATTACGATCTGAGGTGTGAATGAACACAACTATGACCTCCTGTTGGAGTGCAGAATTCATGAGCCGACCCATCTTCCATGTCAGCACTATAGGCTGGCATGGAGCTATGCAATATGAAGATGGTTAGGAAAATCGGACCTAGAACCGTACGTCCTTCAATTGGCTGTAATGGCGTAAAACTAAGGACGTAAATAAGCGAACAGCGAAAGAGTAGGGAGTGCCTCGAGCCCCAAAACAGATTGCAAAGAAAGAAAAAAACTCAAATGGGACTACTGAAGCCCATCCTAGCTCTCCAGTGAAAATATGAAAAACTTTACTGATGGATCAATAAGCTGTAGCCTGGCTGGTGTCGGTTCATCCAAGCTAAATCCTAAGGTGTAATTATCTATCTCTTGGTATGTACGCGACTGTATTTCAGGAGGAAAATGCAGAAATCGTCGTTTCTGCATTATTCTAACAGCCAGGATGCGTCTATTGACTCCAATATTGTTTCATTGAAACTGGTGTTGAAAATAGTAATTACCTTGAATCGAATAAGCCGTGTAAATAAAGTTACATTTCACATGGATTGTCACATGGATATCAAAGAAAACGTGTTGGCTTAAAAATTGCCTTGTTTGGATGCAGCTGCCATTTTTATGGTATCTGAGCACTTTTGGTGATCTGCACCACAAGTGATGTGTAACTCCATCTCTTGTCACCTATTACACACGATGCATTGTTCTCTAAATAATCACATGTTTCGAATGAAAATTCGGAACAATGGAAACTATGAACAGTATGTAGAAGGAAAAGAAGAAACTATACTGACTATTTCTTGTACCTCTGTCCTTCATATATTCTTCGTATAGACCATTGATTCCTTCTTAAGGAATCAATGGACCTCGTGTAAAAGTTCGCCAGCATGTGGAGTACGGGTTGAAGGAAGTATATTTTCCTCATATTGATTCGCTCAGCAATTAGTGGTATAGAGAGGAAAACTACATTACGGTTTACGAAAATTATTTGTTCGAACACATGGTGGGCGGGTATTTCTTGCTTCCACATATTGATATATCATATATCTTTATTTATATAGTTTCGTAAATCTTGAACAAGTTCTTAACTTAATGGTCATCGTGTCCCATGAGGAACAATATAGTCTATAATTGGTTTCATTTTCTTCCTAAATATTGAACACAAACGGATTGCTACATATCTTTACCTAGATACTTGCCTCGTATGATTCGGTCAAATCAGTTGTCTGAGACTTTGGCAGAAAGGTTTATAAAATCCTAGCCTGATTTATGTTTGAATAGTAGATAAAAGTCTTGCTTCATTAAGGTCCACATCAATACAGAAGTCGTCACTCGAAGAAGATTGTAACATCAGACAAAACCATTATAGAATCGACTTATTATTTATAGCTATAGCAACTAAGGTCTGCAGCCACACGCATTGACCCATAGTTTACAAGCATTTGGAGATATGTTGCTGTTTGAGTGTATACCTTCTACATCTAGTTATGGGACGATATCACAGTCATTTTAAGAATGCTTTTCAAGGTGATAAACAATCAGGATTATCAGATGTGAGGCTGCATGGGAAATAAAGATGGCACTAGTTCTCAGTTTCGTATCTTGCAGCTTCCAGAAAAAATCGTATTACCTCTTCCGCCGTGACCACTGGAGAACTGGCTCAGTCATGCTAAAACATGACGCTATTATACAACTGGGCCGATAACCAAACACTCTCCGAATCACATACGCTTATCTGTAAATTACAGAGATGGAGAAACCAAATAGAACATTCAAGCTATAGAACTTGAAAGTCTAATTGGCTTATTTAACGATGGTAAAACAGTTACTGGTATAAGCACCAATGCACAGCTTCAGAGGTACAACGGGTATCAGGATGCCAGAAGGAGAGAAGCGAGTACCAAACAATACCAAGACCAATTCCGACTAATCGTTTAAAAAAGAGTATAGACGGGTCGGGAGTGACTGAATTTCAACCAGGTTATAAATCACAAATTAAAGACCTCGATGAAGTAATCCGCTCACCACTTTTCAAGCAATTGTTCTAATAATTATAAACACATCCTGTCATTCTGAGTAAGCTGTGGTTTCTGTAAGCTTTGTTACTAGGCCTATAAAATATGCAGTTTTTGTTTACATATTCTGAAAGAGCTGCAGAATCCCAACTCAGGGCTTAGGTCAGACAGAACCGAAAAAAGAGAGAACCGAAAGATCTACTTCTTTACTTTGGCTGAATTAAACCATGTGTACCCAAATTACGAAACTGTGCTGTACCATTCCATCGTGTCCTCCTCACTCGTAGAACGAGATTTGAAGATATAGAGTCTGTTTAAACTCCTAAATAAAGTTTGCTGCAATCACCTAAAGATTGTTGTGGAAGATAAGGAACTCAGGGGTTAATTAAAGCTGTAAGATCATATCCCCATGCAATACAAATTCAAATCATTAATGGTGAGGCAGCTCAAATATAAATAAAATAGGCATCTCATTCCATAAACACATTTCCATAAACACTTATACGAGTATACTTATCTGGATTTGACTTTCCATTTATTCTGAACAGCATTCTGGTATGCATGTTGAAAATCAGTTTCTAAAGTCGTTGAGCAGATTTACAAATGTCTCCAAACTCAAATCTGGTGGCCTTAAACTATAGTGTAGACTTGGAAGGCAAATACTAAACAAAATACAAAAATGAGGAAGCTATGCATACCACACTTAACTGAAGCACTTGCGAGATTGTTCGTTGGGCTTTAAGGTGTGCCTCACTTACGCCTGCTCATCGATATCGATAACCAAACAACGAACATGATACTGTGCAAATTGCGTCTCAACTCTTCTTTGGTTGCAGATCTTGAGATGTAATTATCACCACAGTCTTTCAGGCGTAAATTTCTGTAATTTTGAGGACAACATTCTGTGGGATGGAAAAAGATCTCAGTGGTTATCGTACCGCAATTGACTTCAATACTGTTTCGTCAATTTGTTTCGGAGAACATTATCTATATGAAGACAGACTAAAACTACTGGGCAATAACTTGGCCTGGGCATCTTCCACTTAAGTGTCACCCGTTCGGAGGTCCTTTTTCGTGATGTTAGTATCCCAGTATCCCTGAAGAGACAGTTTCTTTAACGGTCTGCACAATGCGCAATGGGACAACCTCGTCTAATTTTCGTTAGTTCAGAAGTCGTCCAAAGACCCCTGTCTTGAACTATTTGATAGACGTAGCTTAACGATCTTACTGGATAATCACACTGGACACAGTGTTTTGAGTTATTTCAGGTTCCAAAGTAAAATTCCAAAACAAAGTCGAACTGCACGTCTTGTACTTCAGTCCTGCAAAGTATTTTCACAGACTGCATTGCAGTGGCTATATTGATGTATGTTTGATGTATGCACGAATCATCCGAAAGAATTGGGAACATATTCTTCCACCTCGTGTGTATCTTAAAATTCTTTCTATATACTCGTCGCTAGTACAATGTATATAGAAATTTCGATGGATAGGTTCGAAAAGCTCCGAAACATGAGATAAATTATTACTCTCAAGCGTCACTGTAATTAATATATAAAAACAATCTTAACAATGTTGTCGCAGTTACGTCAACCAATTCCATAGAAATTCGCTATTTAAGGCATCACATAACAGTATAAATTATTCGCAACAGTTTGTACATAGGATGGGCATGTCTTAACATTCTTTCTTATATTTCAACAAAAAATAAAAATTCTTTGATATATTTCACTTCGTATCATTTTACCAAATATATACTATCTCAAGTGCTATCATCGTGTACATATCCAACGAAAAAAGCAAAAATCACAAAATTCCAACGTGAAAATCTTTGATTAATTTAAAAATGAAAAATCGGATAAATTTAATTAAAATCCAAACAAATGTTTTGTATCACCTTCATTCCATTTCGTTCCGTGTCTATATATATATACGAGTTGGCCAACTACCAAACACCTGTTGCACACTAAATTGGAGAGGGTGAAAACAATCAAGAAAATCGGAAAATTGGACTATCTGGCGCCACTGGTATCGGTCGATCGTGGCACGTTGACCCAATTTATAGACACTCGAACGATGTGTACACGTTCGAGTACAAATATGTGCTTGCATGCACAACATATCAATCAATTCCACTTCACAGTACGTACATACATATATTCAGTTCGAAACCCTTTTGGTGACACTTAAACACACCTTTTGACGTATGGCGGTAGATTGTCATAAAAAATATCTTGTATAAACTTAAGATGGATTTATGTACTCTTCAAACACAGAAACTTTTTACTCTTTGTTATATGTTCTTATGTGTACCTACGTAAATCAACTATATATTTTGCATTTTTTAATGTACACAAACGAGTGATAGGAAAATGTCAATAACAGACAGAAAAATCAATCGAAAATTTCATCTGTCTATGCACTCACATACAGATATTTTTTCCCGATCTGTTTCTCCATAATACATACACACACACATACATAAAAGTAAATTCTTGAATATAAATTTCTTGATGATAAACATCTTCTTACTTGATGTTATATTTAACGGTTGAATAAATATACAGATAGGTTGTATCGGGCGTATATACACACATGTACGAGTGTGTACATATATCGATCGATCGTCATGTGAAGAAATATTTCAACACGATCTTACCATTTCGATAACATATATCACGTTGATTCGAGATGAAAAACATCGTGTTCCACGTTTAATGGCGATTGGCCAAATATTTGTCGTAATTTATTGCCTTAATTCGAAATAATTATTAGAACATTGGGAGAGGGGAGGTCAGAACGAGATATTTCTCTCCCAATCTCAAGCCAAATCGAGAATCTGTACGATCAGCGGCACAATTTATAGTTTCAACTAAGTCGGCCAGTCTGTTACATTGTATGAGTGCTTTGTACTAAAAGAGAGAGAGAGAAAGAGGGACTGCAATATGTTTCAATGTGTTCACTCTTTACTTGATTTAAACTTAACAATACGAGCAATTTCGTCATAATTTAATAAACGATTGCAGCAGCATTGATAGTGGCTATGAAAGAAAATGGTATGGTTATGTGATACATAACTTTTTCCCCGTCACTAAGGCATGATTGGCCCATTATTATCTTCCTCCACCCCTGTATACTCTCAGTCCCAAAATAACTTTGTTCTTCGTATAAGGCTCAAGATGTACGGTATCATCAAGGTCGCTAGTTGATGATTATGAAGGACAAAAATGCTCAGCAGTTTCTTTCTCCTCTACCATAATTCAAGAAGGTCTGAGATCTTTGCTTGTTTATTGTCCCAAAGAAGATTTTGGATAAGAAGACACAAAAATGATAGTCGATATATCTCTTAAGAGTGCACCCAAACTAGCCAGTTTATCAGCATTTGATATCAATGTGACTAGGCTGAAAATTCGAGAAAAAACCGATGCTCCATCGAATCCTATGTTTTATCACCAGCTTTGTCACCAATTTCCAATCTTTTGAAACCTGGGAGTTGGAGTGGGAATTGATTTTCAGCTTTGGATTTGATCGTGGCATTTTGTTTAACCCTGAAATGAAAAGGGTGTAAAGCGTTCTCGGTAGTGGTCCACAAGGATATATTTTGTCTGGAACAGGAATTACTTTATATGTGTAGTAAGTCCATGCTTGAACTAATGTCAATTCTATAGTGATGGTGACATTTGACTGTGTTATACGAGTGCTGACTGTCATTAATTGGTATGGAATTGTAAGAGTCCGTGCTCAGGAAGAATATTTGATTTTGGTACATGTGTCACTCCATTTTTATGAGAGGTAGTAATGAGAAAAGAATGATATGATTTTTAGCCCCAGTTAGTACTTGTAGTAGACCATGTTGGGTGTCTTCGACATACTTCATTGCTAGTCCTAATTGCAATGCAATGAGAGCACTATTATGTGGTTTATATCATTGACCCTTGCAGTTTTTGTATTAGGAAGTCGCATTTCATGGTGATTACATCGTTGCAGGCTGTTTCCAATAGAATTAGAGCCTTTTTCAAGTTGCCCATTCTTCGCCAACAATTGGTCAAATATCGAATGACTAGAGCCGATTTGGCCGCCAATAGTGCTACTTACACGGTGTTGTCCAAGTACATATATTCCTGAGATGGGCCATTCCTTGATTATCACCGATGAATGAGGTTGTACGGCATACGATTCTCTTCCGAATGAGCATGTACCGAACTGAGGACACAAATCACTGCACAAGTCAGTATGACAATTCGACTAGTATATGATTCACAGGACTTCTTTTTCATGTGGCATGGTTCTTACACTTTCGACGCAACTTGCCGGGATGTAACTCCATAATTTTACAAAATTAGGAGGATACCGCAAGATGACAGCTCTGACAGCTAACAGTGAGATAACGCCATAGGGTTGTTTGTAATACAATCGTTTTATCGTCTCGATGTTCCAAACACCTCTGGAAGTCGCCTTTAACGAACTTCTTATTAACAATGCTAGCTATAATGAGTAAAATTTTACTCCAATTTTAATGATTCATAACCTAAGTGTTGTTTCCATATCGATAAGAGTTAGTGATAGATCAACGGCTAGAGCCAAAGAAATGATCTATTAAAAGGAAGTTCTGAATGCGGCCATTTTTGGAGCAATTTGTTGGGTGAATCTAAACGATGAAAGTTGGATTGGAAATGTCACTGAATAGCTGGAAGCAAAGAGTAAGATAAATTGTGTGTTCAAAGCTACCACTGCACTCAGATACATTTATACATGTGTAGTATTAGAATTATCCCGTGTATAGTGAAATTGTTGGTAAAAGCCCAATCATTAAAGCTTATTGAATCTAAATAGTTTATTGGTCGAAGATAGATGCTTAAAATTTCCATGGGTGAGTATGTCAAACCAATAAAATAATGGCTAGTGGTAATTGATTCGTTCAGTAAAGAGCTGAAGATGTTCAGTAAAGTAAAGTAATTCGTTCAGTAAAGAGCTGCAATATGAGGATTCAAATCGAACCTATAGTCGTATATTGTCGATTTTGTACTGGAATAAGGTAAGACACAAGATCTCCTTGGAAATGTTTCAGCTCCATAACAGATAGTAAAGACAAAACTTAAAAAAAGGACATTTTACATAAGAATGAGAACTGAACAACACAAAGATCAAAACATGGTTCTTGAACGATAGGATCAACAGCAGCAGCTTCAACATAATTCAATTACAGATTCAAATTCGGTAAAATGTCGAAAAATCGATGGGTGTCAACAATATTAAAATTTAAGCTAAGACAATTTTATGGTATGACAGGTGCAAAAGTCCAACATAATGTACCTATAAACCTCACAAACAGAGTATAATATATAATTGCCTATATTGCAACTCGCTGGTGGTTTGGGTCTCCTGCTGAGGTATTTGAAGCTTTCCAATGATTTGTCACATTTCTTTCCATTTATAAATCTCACGATTATGAGTGGTCCGCATAACAGTTTTGCAGTCATCCTTGGTGAGTGATCATCTTGAGGTCTACTAGTTCTGAACTCAAATGATATTACAATCTGCCATACTATAAACCTTTTCATGTTCACTTAATCGATTGCCTCGACTTGTGGAGTGTCCCGACGAGTTATTTCGGTTGTTGGATCGATTTTGCAATTGATTACAGTGTTAACGCTAGAAGGTGCTAATCTGCATCAAAGGGAATAAACCCGGATAACGTGATATGACAAAAAGGCACTCCAGGAATTTACAGGTAATAGCAAAAGGTTGGTGGATCAATACATGGCAAATGAATACATGGAACAGATCATGCCGGAAAGTCATAGAGTACACTTACCGCAGATATATAAGACGAGTGATGGAGGGTGGTTTAAAATATAAAATTATGTGTAAAGCATCCTTTGTTTAAGGAGTCACCCTTGGGAGCAGCGACAGATTACATCTAATGATCTATAACATTTATCACCATTACGGTTAAATTGTAACGATAACTGACAGTTACAAGAGAAATAGAGTTTGTGCTTAGAACAGTAAATTTTGAATTTTGGTTCCCACCCACCGCACTTAAGGACGTTTAAAGAATATCAGAAAGATCATGAATCTTCGCCGTGAGACATCTACCAGTGTTGCCACCTGAGTAAGGTGATAACCTGGATAGTGTGAAAAGTTATAAAAGCCCAACCATTAAATACATTTCGGTACATTTCTAAGGTTGAATTTATAGTCAGTCATTTTAAAGAAGATTCCAATAAGCTTCCTTTCCAGTTATTAGAATGGAAGGCTACCAACATTTTATAAACAATGCCTTTTCTTTACTGTGATGAGCAACGAGAGAAATGGAGCAATGGATCATGATGCAAAAGGAATTTTCAATTATCCGATCATGATCCGTTGATCCGTTGAATCCGTTGAAAAAAAAACAAAAAGGCTCACAGTCTCCAGTCAAAATATATATGTAGTATCAATAAATTATAAAATTTACACTTACTTGATGCTAAATTCTCCATACTGCTTTCATCTACTTTGACCAGCTCATTTCGGATCCTCGACTTGCCACCATTTGAATCGGCCACCAATAGCTTATGCATTATTGAAAAACAAAATTTTTTTGTTCGTCGTCTTCGTCAAAGTAAATTTTTTTATTTTAATTATTTCAAATTTTAATTTTTTTTTCACTATTTCTTAATTAATTTTGATTTAAATTTCCATTTTTTCATAATAACTGTTGTTGTTGTTGTTAATGTTAATTATTTATATTTTAATTACTAAAATGAAAGAAGGCTTTAATGAATCTCAGACAGTTACAATTCTACTTTACAATTTAAGCAGTTGTTGTAACTTCATCTTCAAATCAGGAGTAAAGATCATATTGTGTATATTAGAGTTGCAAGAGCAGAATTTCCCACCACCATTCAACGCTTGAAAATAATTTTGAACGTTCTCAAAAATCAAAGACTAGTCGACACGGACTTCACTGAGGCTTTAACAAAGCTTCTCGATACCGTAAGACACTTAGCTTTACTCATACCTCTCTGACGCCCACAATCTAGCATTCTGCAAGGATTCAACGATGACATCTAATTGAAAGTGTAGTCTGATATAAGTCATCAATAACAGAGCCAAAGAACGTAATGTTCAACCAACTGATTTTTATTAGGCTACTGACGAGTTACTGGGAAGAATTTCTACTGCCCACATGTGTTCTAGAACCTCTTCTTTCTAAAGATCTCTGATAGGTTATAAAAGACACATGTGGTTTCCGCCACCTGAACGATACCAGATTCAGCATGATAACTAATGGATCGAACACTGCCATTGGAGTCGTTCTTGAAGAGTACATAAACGATTACTAAAAAAATTGAACCATTAGATCGGGAATTAATCTCAATTTATCTGTAGTTCTGATCTTAAATTTTACCAGTAGAAAAATTAGTCGATTGCCATTAAGATCCATCTAGACATAATTGAGCTTATAAAGTTACTTAGAAAAATGTTCACTTCATCTCCTTGTATGTGGAATCGGTATTAGTGCCACAAGGGTCTAAGAAGTAGTTGACCATATAGTTGACCATTGAAGAATGAACAACTAGCCACAAAGTTCCACAACACAAGGAGAAGAGGTGTTAATCAGCCAACCAATTGCCTTTATATGAGAGACCATGCAAGAGAAGAACATTTGAATCCCGTTCGCGTCAAACAGATTTGGGTGGTGCGGGTAGTATGACAATTACAGTGACACCTATAAGCAAGAATATAAGAAACCTTGTTTAATAACAACCTTAAAATGAACTAGATCAGATATATGAACCAATCCTATGGCAACAATTTGCAAATTGTTGTTACAGGTCTCGTTGAGTTAAAGAATGCCAACTTTAAGATCCAATTTTTTTTTAATGCAGTGGGTTTCGGCTCACACATTGTATATAATAACCAAGTAGAGGGGGATGCAAATAATTTTCAACATTTCGTCACAATCAGTGATGTGGAGTCATTTAATAACAGCTGTTCGAGTTATGTTCGAGTTATTTAATGACATAGTTGCAGAGAATCGGGAGGATGAACAAATAGATTAAAGGGCATCCATTTGTTCCGCCTCTCGATCCTCTAATACAACATCACTGTTAAAGCCTATAGACCGGGGTCTACGTTAAAGTTTAAGCATGAAGAGGACACTGATTCTCAATATAAAGCATCCTTTAAAGACTAGTGAAAGGTGTACAGCATATAGGACAAGCTGCTGAGATCAATTTTATCGACTGTTTGGAACTCCAACACATAATATTTTACTTGTGGTCCAATGAGGAATGCAACAAGATTTCCGATATCATCTCGGCTGTGTAGCAATGTATAGCCTTGGGACATGATATGATCTCTACTATAAGGTCATCATTTTTTAGAGAGCCACTTTATATATTGTTAGTACTCTTCCCGGTTCTTATCCGAATTAATTACGACTAGACGCGGATCAAATTTCTTCATTGAAAATTTGCGATTTCCTACAACTTTTTGATGACTCCTTCCATTTTCATCTTGGTCAACATCTTCTGGACTGCAAACAAGCGATAAACTTCGTTTTCTTGATGGGAACAATATACTCCGGTGTTTATTTTATGTCAGACGATGTTCGCTCTCTCGACATCTTCATCTTCTTTCGAGAAAATGTTGCTCATTTTTGTCAAAACTCTCTTAATATCATTGTTATTGAGTGGCTCAATTAACATCGGTTGTTCTGAATCCTCTTTTCATGAAGCACTCGAACTACCAAACTATCATCGATGCATACGCAGAATAATTCTGATTTGGCAATATCGCAGTATGTGGTCTCCGAGATCTTTCCTATGTCTACAACCACGGGGAGAAATGTGAACTTCCTGTTTCCAACTGGAACAGGCTGATCGCTCTCTCCAAAAACAGAAGTTGTTTCACATATTTCTGTTCGACGTGTAAATTGCCAAAATCTGTCAATATTCTCTTTTCCAATCATGCCTATGGTCGCTTTTAGATCTTTGTAATTGAGCCAAAAACGATAACGTTTTTTAAAATAAGTTTAAATGACAGTTTTCAGATATCCGAGTTTGCCATATCTCTAACATCTGGTATCTCAAGTGGCTTTTTTCTTGGAGAAATACTAATCCCATATTCCATCAAACTGTTTATAACTTGAAGGAAATTATTTACCCATGCAGGTTGCGTTAGTTCCTCGGATGCGTCCTTGATTCTCATGCAGTCAAAACTAACACTTCCAATCATATACTGTTTGTTCCTCATTATTATGTCGCGAATAGTGTCGTAAAATATTTAACCGCCACTAGCTCATTTGGGTGTTCCTCACTATAGTTTGGGTAGGCCAAATTCACTAGTCGGATGATTTCGGCATCCAACTCTTCTTCTAGTTTCTGAACTATAATTTCTACGTCAGCTTTTCTTTAAGCGACCCCTGCCCCTCAGCGATTCGTGCTTTTTTTGCTGGTATTGTTGCTTTTTAGCAAGGATGTTGGCCAGCTGCTTCTAATTAATTGATGGAGATGATGTAACCGGTCTTCTACCGATTGGCACTAATTCTGCATTCCATCGACGGAGATTTTCTTCCACAGAGTCGTAACATTATATATAGATTCTTAGCTAATTAAAAACAAAATTTTAATTAAATTTAAATTTTAAATCGCGAAAACATTAATAAAAATAATTTTATTCCGGAAGTTATAAAAAATACAGTAATAATAGTTATCAGATCATTATGATATTTTTTCGCTTTTCATCTTATTAGCAACAATAGAATGAAGACGAAGAAGACTCGTTCGCTTTGCTATACAGTGTATGTTTTTCTGTATACAAAATAATTTCTAAACCGATAAATAATAAATCAATTTCCGTTGGAAAAACTTCTCCTTTGATATCGCGTCTGGGTGTAACAAATTAGCGGTGTATAAACAACCCAAACGTCACTCAGCCTCAGATGAAAAACACTGTATGCCAATTTAACGCCCGAGTGTATATAAGAAATCGCAACACCACTGCTCAGACACTCGCAGCATTACAATATTATATTATATAGCATCGACATAATTGGCCACGTGTTGCTCGCTAAGCAAACCTAATTTATCGCCCACATTGTAATTGTGGTATTATGCTAACCTTACTTGAACCGTCTGACACAACAAAAGCTAAATTATATTTTTTTGGCTTCACTCCAACCGAAATTATTCTGTTATGTATGTACACATTATACTTTATAAACTGTTAAGCTTAATGATTTGTTTAAGACCAAACGGAATGACGAAAAAATACTGTGTATATAATTTAAGGGTGGTGGGTGGTTTTGAAAAAAAAAATCACGTACACACAAAATATCGTCATTTAGTGTATTGACAGTCCCAAAATACGTATACACGTTTGAAACAGGTTTTACGTTTCAGTTCGATTACTAAGAAGTTGGGGTAAATTCATAAATAGCTGACACGAGTGCCTAAGTGATTTCAGGAATTTTAATTAACGCAATACAATTTTGTTTTAAGATGGAATTACCTTGATTTGTATATTTACTTGGGCGGGGGACGAGAATCGATTTGTTAAAATAAACTTGATGTTTAATGACTGTTCAAATAAAGCTGTGGCAGTTGGAGCTGTAGGTACCGGTTTAGAATCCCAATAGGATGCATAGGTGGACCTATGAGGAAATTCATGGCAGAAGTCATGGGCCAGCCCATCTTCCATGTCACATCTAAAGGTTAGGGAACTGTAATAGAGTGCTTTGGCTTTAAAACAGATACTAAAGAAATATAGCGCGATCCATCTCTGTTTTTTTCTACGGTAAAGATTGGACGTTGTGGCAGTTGCGCTTACTATGACAAAGTCTAATGTTTTCAACATTCCAGTACACAGATACGTTATGATACTTTTCGAAGCATTGCCAACTCGCTCGCTCATAATCTCGGCGAAAATATTAACTGTCACTAGATGCGTTAAACTCGTCGAGCATCGCATAGTAGTCACATGTTAAAACCGCGGTTAGTCGTATTTTTTGGAACCACTATTTGAAATAAAAGCCAGCACCCAAAAAGGCTGGGTGATTCATTTTTTATTAATGTGGGAACTGATATCGGTTACCTTTGCGATTTCCGATTTTTTAAACGGTTATACGTTTGTATTGAGAATGTAGGGCAATATGTATAGCACTTGAGGACTAAGATATAAAAGGGAGCTTACCAGATCCACTTATAAAATCGTATAGGTGACTAAACCAAACTATAGACCATCAAACAATATCAGATATGTAATATGGGCTGGATATATTCCGGCTCGTGAGTATATCCAGCACCATTATCAATAACAGGCGCTTTTTAAACAAATTTTAAGAAGACGTGGTGTTATTCAACCTCACAACGAGATTAGAGCTTATACCTTCTCGACGGAGGCTTTTTGGATACGCCACTACAATTGGATTTAAAAATATTTTAAAATGAGAGGTGCAAGCTTTTTGTGTGAAAATTTTGTTAAATCAGGAAAATCGATAGAACATGCGCTTAAGTGCTGGCCTCCATTTCATTTCTACATTTCATTCTCTAACGTGTGTTTCTACTAGATATATAGCTAGTAATAATCTTGTTGGACAGGGCACTGCCAGCGTTAACCTAAATATAGAATCTTTTTGAAGCTTTTTGAAGCTTTTTGAGATTTGTAATCTTTTAAGGCTCACGTTAGTATGCAGCACCGCAATGTACCTAATAAAAAAACTGAAACCAATTGAACAATCTATGGAAATGGATACAACCAGTCTTGAGTTAAGCAAAGCTTTTGACCCAATTACCCACCTTAACTCATTACAAAATTTTTAAGGTTTGATTTAACCAACGAACAGTCTTTTTAGGAAAATACGAACAAACGCATACTGGCACTAGATAAAGTATAATAAAGTGAATTATTCCACAACAACCTGAATGTTTGATTGAAATATGAGGAAAAGCAGATAACTTTGCTCCTCCGGTTACTCAGGAAGAGAACATAAGAGCATATTCCAAAATGAAGACCAACAACAACGCTCTAGATCTTAACAATGTTCCAAATTTAACGTTGAAATCGATAGTTAGCTTCTAAATATTTTCTCCAAAGTTTATACTTGGTGCTTCATAATAATCTGGTATTTTGCCGAAAAAAGACAATCCAACTTGGTAGCCATCCTTTTACCGCCCAATATGTTTGTTAGATACAGTTGGAAAACTCCTTGAATGAATTGTATGCGGCCGTTTACTTGTATATATTTAACACACTGACCCTCATGGAGGTACCGAAATACCTATTGCGAGTAGTGGCGAGCTACTTCAGCTAAAGTGGTTTAAATTATACAACCGGTAATGGGACGATAACTGGTGGAATTTCCCAAGGGTTCGTTCTATAGGTCCACGCCCTGGAACATGATATATGATGGTGCGGTTCGAGTCCCCTTATACCATGTGAAGCGCAAATGGTTTGATTTAACGATGATAACGTCCTAGTGGTAGTCAAAAAACACAGAGAGGAGATCGTGGAAATTTGTCACAAAACGATACGACACATTCAAAAATGATTAACTTTTGCCAGCTTACAGCTAGCAGCACATAAGACAAAAGCAGTTCTAATCACTAGTTGAAAAGCTAACATAAGACGTTGGTACCCAAAATATAGTAACCTATTAGGGTACATTAGTACCTAGCGGTAGTGATTGGTGCTTGACTGTCATATAAGACACAACTCATTACCTACAGCGAAAGATCAAGCAGAAGAGCACGGCTAGCTAGTGTATCCATTCTGATGTATGGCACACTAATAAAGTGTAACAGAAGACGTACAAAAGACGATATATGTATCGCCAGATCATTGTTTGAGACATGGAAACAAACTGGTGGATTACTATACTACCCAGTTCCTAACTGGCCATGGATACTTCAGATCATATTAAGTACCAAAGAGTCGCCTAAATATCGTTTGTGCACGGGAACACTAGAAATTATTGGTCCACCTGGTTATCATCTAATACGAGATGACGTTATTGATTTTGAGAAAGAGAGGATTTGAAGCCAGTTCTGGCCGAATATGAGACAGTTTTTAACTGAGCCAGCCTCTTCACGTAACAACGAGCAATAGTCCCATAGAACCGAATGACAACCCAACTGTGGGTTTGACTTTATCCGGCACACTGACATGTTTAATTCGAGATTTACTAACGTCTGAATCTGTGACCAATCCGTCTCTTAAGGCTTATACACCAACTATAGTTAGATAATCATGTAAAGTCCACTCCAATTTCAAACAAAGCTTATAAATTGCTCATATTGCTACCTGGTCTATTAGGTAGCACTCAACAGGTCTGCTTGAAAAAGCATATCTTAGGGGTAGAAAATAAGCGAGCAGTGCTACTAAAAGGTAATGAAGGAGTCAGTTAGAGAAGATTTGAAATGGAGTAAGAAGTAAAAATCTGCGTTCTAGCACCAATTCTTCACATACAGTTTGGATTTCTAAGAGTTATATGTCCAAGGGAAAGAACGTCTAGACCATTCCACAGGCCCGTAGTTCACAAACTTAATTTTAAGGTAGTATTTATGAACTGGTCGTGCTAGTGTTTGCATTGGTCGAGATAACTCGGGCATGTAAATATTTTTAGAAAACACAAACAGCGTCCATGTCCCGTCTATGGGAAGGTTATCTTCGTCTATGTCCTCGGTATGACATATAGACCTTTTATTGTTCCCATTTAAGTCACCAATCCGAAATGAAGAAAGAATACGTTTCTGTCCTGCCTGTTTAAACTATGGTTGAATTCAATTTTCTATTATTCTCCAAGATCTGAGTTATGCAATGTGGAGATGGTATACAACTCGAGGGGTACTTCCTCGATTACAAGAGTGTTCTTCATTTTCTAGAAATTAGACGATAGGACCCATGAGGTTCTACTTTCTTAACAGAATTCATTTCTTGTGGAACCTGCGTAATACTATAACTTGTCTTTTTGAAATTGTCAAAATATAAAAACAAATGATAATGTTTTTGGGACTGTAATGAGTGTGTTTCCTTGCATTATCGGATATTCTGGGATAATAAGACCGGTAGATGAAACTTATAGCGAAGCGAAGATGGCTAGGAAGGGGACTTTCTAACTCGTATACTTCTTGCGATATTGAATATCAACAGTTGGAGTAGAATGTACTTGTTCCGAATCCCAATACGAATACAATATACAGATGGTCTACGTAAATCGGACTTATAACCGTACCTCCTCGATTTGGCTCAGCGTAAGGTAGAATGTCTAAAAGGGAACTATATAAGAGTTGATATTAGTGCTCTGACCCCAAACCAAATAGTTGAGACATTCAACACATGTTTAGATTCAGGTGGTTTCATAAACACGAGTTACATAGTTAAAACAGGTTATAGACGTGCGTACTCGATTTGGCTTCGGCGTAAGGTAGAACGTTCAAAAGAAACCTACACAATAGTTGAGAGTAGTGTTTGGCCTCAAATTAGATAGTAGAGATTCAACCCATGTTAAGATTCAGGTGATTTTATAAATGCACCCGATTTGCCTTCGGCATTAGGTAGAACGTTCAAAAGGGAACTACGTAAAAATCAGTTGTGATTCGGCCCTAAAACAGATAGTAGAGACATTTTACACATGTTTAGATTCAGGTTATTTTATAAAAACGAGTTACACCATCAGAAAGCGTTATAGCCGTTCTTCATCGATTTAGCTTAGGTGTAAGGAAGAATGTAAAAAGAAAACTGTCTGTACTATTCGGCCCAAGCCAAATAGTACAGACATGCAATATATGTTTATATTCAGGTGATTATTGAAACACGAGTTAAAACACCGTTTGAAACTGTTAAAAACTGTTATAGAAGTACTTCTTCGATTTGGCTTCGGCGTAAGGTAGAAAGTTCAAAAGTAAACTGCTTAAGAGTTGAGAGTGGTGCTTCGACCCCAAACCAGATATTACAAACATTCAACACATGTTAAGATTCAGGTGATTTTATAAACACGAGTTACACCGTTATAGCTGTACGCCCTCGATTGGGCTTCAGCGCAAGGTAGAATGTTAAAAAGAGAACTGTTTAAGAGTTGAGAGTGGTGCTGCGGTCCTAAACCCGACAGTAGAAACATTCAACACATGTTTAGATTCAGGTGATTTTATAAACACGAGTTACACTGTTTTAGTTGTACGTCCCCGATTTGGTTTCGGCGTAAGGTAGAATGTAAAAAGAAAACTGCACAAGAGTTGAGAGTAGTGCTTCGGCCCCAAACCAAATAGTAGACATGCAATATATGTTTAGATTCAGGTGATTATAGAAACACGAGTTAAAAACACCGTTATAACCCGTTATAGCCATACTTCTTCGATTTGGCTTCGACGTAAGGTAGAAGATTCAAAAGTAAACTGCTTAAGATTGAGAGTAGTGCTCCGACCCCAAACCAGATAGAAGGGACATTCAACACATGTTTAAATTCAGGTGATTTTATAAACATGAGTTACATCGTCAAAAACCGTTATAGCCATACGCCCTCGATCTGGCTTCGGCGTAAGGTAGAACGTTCAAAAGAAACTGCTTAGGAGTTGAGAGTAGTGCTTCGGCTCCAAATTAGATATTACAGACATTCAACACATGTTTAGATTCAGATGATTTTATAAACACGAGTTACACCGTTATAACTGTACGCCCTCGATTGGTCTTCAGCGTAAGGTAGAATGTACAAAGAAAACTGCACAGGAGTTGAGAGTAGTGCTTAGGCCCTAAATCCGATAGTAGCAACATTCTACACATGCACGATTTAGGTGATTTATAAACACGAGTTACACAGTCAGAAACCGTTATAGCCGTACAGGCGCGAGTGAGCTTCGGTGTAAGGTAGAATGTTAAAAAGAAAACTGAGTAACAGTTGAGAGTGGTGATTTGACCCCAAACCAGATAGTATAAAGACGTTTTATAAACACGTGTTACACCGTTAAAAACTACACTGTTAATAATTACACACACGCGTAAATTCGTTAATTTGTATAATATTTCACACCAATGTGTCGTGTGAATTATTAAGATGAATCACAAATTTAAATCAACAATCACCTTGAGCTTTGCACAATCACCAACTATAAGTTCTTGATTTATTGGTTTTAGTCATGTCTATTATTTAAACGTATATGGTCGTCGTAATCATATCTTATTATATTGTGCCTCTGTTTATAAAATTTGGCAGAACCACGACGATGTTCAAGCATCTCATAAACTGAATAATGTTGCTATTAAGCTTATTAGGCGAATAACAACTGTATGTTGCCACAAGTACATATGTACGTGTACATAGAGAAATAATGACTTTGAGTTTGCTTTGTGTACATACATATATACAACATTATAAGATGAAGCCAATTTATTTAAGATGAAGATGAAAATAAATTTAAATTGATTTAATTCAGTGTTTTGTGTCTAAGTGTATATACCCTTTTGAATGGCTGATTTCGTTGGGTATAGCGCTGCGGCGAATTATAGCAACGCGCTACTTAATTAATGCGTGCGTGTGAACATAAATAATTTGTGGTTCGAAATAACAACAAAACTTTGTAGAAACTATATAATACGAAAGATAAGAAGCCGTGCATAATTCTGTATGTGGTATGTCTTAGAAATTATATCGTGTTATCAGCTAGACCCTATAATTTGATATGGTGCAGCAAAAACGTGCGATGGTTATCGAAATTTTTGAATAGTTTTATGCTACATGAACAGAGTCGACTCTAAGTGGAAGATAAACGGGAGCCAATGTCAGCCAAATGTCCGTCTTTATCAATACCAAGGCAGAAAAGTAACTACAAATGCTTAACCGGTTTATCGGTATATAACAATAACTGTAAGTAAGATAATAATCCCGCCAACCCGATAGAATATTAATGAGTCGATGGACTTAATATATTGTAACACATTCACCAACTCGTAATGGGTTGCACATTCAGACGATATGTGTAGAACCGTCGATAAAGTCTGGAGACAAACAAATTGAACTGGCCATGTAAAGGTACCAGGAGAAAGTTCAGTTATATTGAAGTGGTTAAGACGCCATGGTTTGGTGACAAGAATACCACAACACAAGCCGGTAAAATTTTGTTTCAGAACTGTTCATTCGGTTGGCACCGACTTCTGGTTTTTAGTTACAACCGATCTGACTCGAGCTATAAAACCATACTTATTCGACATAGTGGGTTCTATCTCTATAGTTAGGAGTAGTAAGATTGTGCCTATGGCAATATATGTTTGGGCCCTTGGACGACAGTAACCCATTCCAGACACATTGCAAACTAACCGCAAGTAGTTGTCTGGTTTACATGGTTGTGAAGTCACAAACATTTGAAGAGGACATGCAATTAAACCGGAAGGTACTGAACTCGAATCCCGAAGGGGTGGATGCAAAAGTAATTTAACACGATCGGTGGTGTAAATGAATACAGCTATAACCTCCTGTTGGAGTGCAAAATTCATCGGCCAATCCACCTTCCATGTCAACACTATGGCCTGGCATGGAGCTATGCAATGTACAGATGGTTACGTAGACAGACATACAGAGGTTGTACAACAGTGAAAGATGTAACGAGCTTGTTTGTGTTGGTATTGGAGGTTTGTACGAATTGACAAACGATAGAAGAACGACCTGAAGTAGATGAGAGCCATTTGTTATATCCCATATCAAAAGTGTAAAACTAATTGAACGGGAAGGGCTGTTGAGCCAGTATATCAAATGAATTTCCTTTTCACTCTTCTTCATTATAATTATCGATTGGAATCACGCATAAACTCGGGTAACATTTATTGAACCAACACTGCATAAACCAGTCGGTTTTGACCTCATCAGAGGCGTCATTGAATGCTCGGTTAATCGAAATCATTCCATCTTATCTTGACGCGAGTCGTGTTGCAACAGTTCTAGTGAGTTGTCTAGCCTGTTTATATTGTGTCTATACACAGGGCATATTGGTGGTCACAGGTGCTGGTTATATGCCATCCAGGCCCGATGCAAGTATACCAAAGCCACCAATATCTTATTGAGCCACCACAACCAACATGCTTTACTTACTTTCGATTAGACACATCACCATCTAACCTTATCCAATTGATTTTGTTTCGACCCACCTGCAAGTTGCAGTTATCGTGTTACGTTCATTACGACAAAGATAGCTTTTGTAGGCACCAACATAACACGAACGCACCTCCACAGCGAATAACAAGACTGACCAACGGTGAGAAGGATCGTCCATTGAACAGAACATTTAGAATAACCAGGCGGCGCACGTACATTTAGGCTCATTAGCGACCATACATAGTACTGAGTTAGCATAGTGCATTGGGCATCAAAATCGATGTACCTTGAGACATAGAAAACATTAAACTTTGTTTGCCAACCGTACACGCCACATGACTGCCATGATACTGAAATAAGAGTTACGGTTAGTTAAACACCTTGTATTTTTATTAGCGGTTAACCATTTTTTTTAATTGCATCAATTTATCAACACAAATGACATTAAAAATATAAAATATTTACGATCGAAACCTTCAGCTGTTGACAATTCATTAGATTTCTTCACAAAGGTTAAGAAGGGCAAACAAAATGTATTGAGTTGAGGTTGAGCACGTGATTCAGTTTCGATGGAATTGGGAACGAATATTTCAATATTATAGTAGTCACATTTCATGACCCCAACTGATCCGGAATACATTTCCGATGCAAACCGCAAGTTTGAGCCAAACAGAAATTTTGATCAAAATATGTCTTTGGTATGGATGGAAATTTGGTATGGTGATTTGATCAGGTGGTTGGAGTTGTGAAATGTGGCTATTATTTTCAGATCACGAGTTCCTGTCCTATGGCCAGAATTAACATTAGAGGAAAACACCGGTTGCAATACATACCGGAAGTAATTATTAAAAATTGGTTGGAACCGTAAGAGGGTCTGCACTCACTACCGCTATTTATCATATGGGGTTTACGTCACGAATGCACAGGACGCTCTTTAAAATCACACTGGTAGAATTCGATAGTCAACAACGAACGAGTGCTCTGATATTGGTCCAGCCAATTTATCATTACAAGGTCTAGCCCCCATAATCTTGAAGATCTTATCTTATCAGATGCAAGATCTCCATCACATATAGCTCAAAACAAGAAAATAAGGGATAATGGGCTCATTGCAAGAGTTGTAATCCGACATCATACAACTAGCGAACTATAAGCATACCCGACCTTCAACGTTTAGTACGGAGATAAGCTAGCTTCTGTTGGCGGTGCTGTTAGCTTTGGCTCTGCAGATTTAAGCCGGAAAGATCGAATTTGAGCCAAACCGAGTGAAAAAACTGAAAACCACCTATGAATCCAACCTGAGTCATTAACCGGCAAAACGATTTCCGAGTAAACTATGACTGATTGTGAGTCCTGTAGATGGAAAGAGAGGTAACAAAATTAACAAACCATTGGTAATGAAAGGAATCAGATTGGCAAATCCCAAAAAATTAACCGGAAAGAAGTCTCCTAGTGGACACATGATGTTCGGTCTTGTGGCGGACTCAATGAAAGGGGAATGGTGAATGGCAGAAAAAAAAGTATAATATCATCGTTCTCCTGTTTTCAGTGGGAATCGTTTTACTCGCACAATGGCATCAAAAAAGAGATTCACTGCTAAAGTATGGCAAAGGTTTTACTCCGTGAGATATCGTATCGATGTAGAGCGAAAGTATCGAAACTGTAATATCTGCGCAGCATGAAAAGAACCTAGGACCAGAACGCAGAGGACCAGCACAGTTTTCAGAGACCATCAGAAGCAAACAAGTTCATCATGGTCGTAATGGATTACTTTGGACCACGTAGTGGCTAGAAGCGTACGCACTACCAAGGTAAGAAGCAATAACGGAAGCAAGTGCATTGGAAAATGGGTGAGTGTGTAGCTACGTACGGAGTACCGTAAGAGCATCAGACGGATTAAGAAACAAACGTTGAGTTACAACTAATCGCTGAGCTGTGCCAGACAGTTAACATTAAGAAAAACATTGAAGACGACTTCAATTGTTCTACACGATAACATGATAGAAGTACCATGCAATGTCATGCATGGAAGATCAACACATCTACCTATGGTTATTTAAAGTTTGGAGTACGTGAACATCAGCAATAAACCAGCGAAGAATTCGAAGACCAACTGAGAACGTAACTGAAGACTACCAGCGACTAGATGAAGATGTGCTACGATATCAACATGGCTCAAGGGGTCCAGGAAAAAGGCACTAGTTTAGTATAGGAAGCTACAATCAGATTGAGAAGGTTCATACACAGCTACGTCATCTACCGAATTTCGAAAGGACAATGGGAAAAGATGAAAGTAGTGCATGTTTCCATTCGGGACAGAATTAATCCAGGGTAGTGCAAAGGTTGTGCTTATTAATCAATACAGTTAACGGCGTACTTTAGTCAATGGTTGACTGCTTACTGTACACGGTCAATGAAGTGATCCGGACCATGCAATATTTTATGTTTCAGATAAGCCAGTTATCTTTCACAATTTATTGGTAAATTTCAGTAAACTCTGGTCGTTTGAATTTTCGATCTGAGTCTGGGTCGTCAATAATTCGGATACGAACCGAGGAGGATTTTTTTGACGAGCAGTGTAGTACCCCTATAATTGAAGACTCATTGATTGCAATAAGATGTAAATAAAAAATTCTCCGAACCCTAAGAGCAGTAAGGACTGCATTAAAAATATAAATGGGCGAACACTGAAATTCCTAGTGGAGAGCTCGGACCTCAATTGATCATGGGTGGGAAATAAATTGAAGATTGATTCGGTATAAAGAATGTAAGATGTATCAGGAGTCTGTAGTTCAGTAATGAGAAAACATTCTTCAAAAAGGCACCATACTGCCGAAATGTGTGGTGGTTGGTCCCAAAAAGCTAATGTCAAAGATGATATAAATAGAAGACATATTCCGTGTACCATAGATACCGCAAGTATTCAAATCTATTCCACCATAAATCAAAATTACAAAAGTAAACGAAACTTAATTTAATTTAAATTATTTTCTTATGAATTTTCAGCCATCATTTTCATCGCCATCATCTTCAAGTACACATGTATACATACAATTACCAATTTTATAATTTAGTCTTAGACCGAATCGTGTACGTATCTGTATCGAACTCAAACAAATAAATAGAATTTCAAAATCAAAACAACTTATTGATTTGTCGAATAATCAAATAAATAATTTCGGTCGTTCCTCTCCGGTGGAATGGATGTTTACTTCTCTGTAATACACAAAGTTATGTTTCTGTATATAAGAAGATGGAAATAAGATATTATTATTTGTTAAATAACAATACAATTATATAAAGTATGTAAATAAATTTAAAGACCGTATTTGAAACAAAACTTTACGTAGAAAGTACAAATGCAGAGTTACCCAAACTGTGGCGAACTGTTGTACGCAATTTTAAATATTTTAACTTAAGATTCTGGATATGATCGATAAACAGAAATCGGGTACCATCTAACATCAAAGAAACTTCGCGAAATGTAGAAATGCAAACGGTAATGGAAAGTTCTACAAAGATCTACGTCGTATAAATAGGTGTAGAAATTCGAGCTACGAAATAGTTCAGTTTTGAATTTTGAAGTGTTAGTATATTGGAAAGTGATAATAAGTGATAGTGAAGTGTTTAAATAATTGTAGTGATAATTATTGTGGAAAATAAGTGTGATAATAATAATTTGTGAATTATTTGTGGAATTTATAGTTTGCGAAATAAAAATGTATAGTTTCCGAGTTTTTGTATTCACAATCCAGTGATCGAGTGTACACGAAAGATGGGTCGCCTCATAGATTCTAAACTAAACAGGGGGTCACAGATGTGCTCATTCTTACCACTGAACGTAATCAGCCTAAAAAATATTAGAATCATCTGGAATTCATGACAGTGGCAGTTGGATGATTTAATCAAAACCATTTATTAGGAATAATAATCGATGCTAAAACGTCCTTTAAAACGGATTTGGACACCGTTCGGAAACATAACGTAGGGCGGGTTTGTCAGAACCACAAGTTGTTACTGATTATTCTAGTGATATCTATTCTGATGTATGGAGCACAAATTTGGACTTGTGCTATATGAAACAGTATCAGATCAGGAGCGGTGTCTTAGAAAG
Source organism: Tipula lateralis (assembly GCA_963932295.1). NCBI lineage: Eukaryota > Metazoa > Arthropoda > Insecta > Diptera > Tipulidae > Tipula > Tipula lateralis. The sequence goes on from OZ010737.1 coordinate 43,274,700, forward strand.
TAACTCTCCAATCGATTTGACTTCCACTCGAGAGGTCTGCTTAAATGTGATGTGTTCGTTGGAACATCGAGCAATGGAGCTCCGTTCTATTCACTGACGAGTGGCGATGTTATGTCCATTGTAGTGATAGGAGAGGCCGAGTTTACCGGAGTCTAGAAGAGCATGTGCTGTATATTGGCGGTTTGTGTATAGTGTGAGCTGGCATGTCACTTAAGTGATAACCCGATATTATTTTTTACTTATTTGGAGGCCGTATAGAGGACGTCTTATACCGCTGAACGATATATCGAAACAGAAATCGGGTATCATCTAACATCAATGAACTTAAAATTGTGTTGAATGTGGAGTGGGACAATATCGAAACAAACGATGAAGGAGAAATCATTCCACTGAGACAACGGAGCAAGTACTTAAAGTGTGAAGTTAGGTGAAAAATAAGAGGATCCAAGGCCTGAACTAAATAAGGTCGCATTTAGAGTTGTTTGTTAACTTGTCCAATTCATGTATAGAGGAAGGAGTATTGCCTAAAGCTAATAAGGCATTGGATGATACATCTACCTATACCACCCAATCTACTTTCTGGTTTTTTGGTTGTGTCCTCCACATACGGTATGCGGCTATAGGTCCGATTTACATCGATCCATATCCACATTGCATTGTCCATGCCAGCCGACAGTACTGTGACGAATCACAGGGACACTTGTGATAATGAAAAAGAGTTCAGAATCATAGCAGAAGCTAAGGGGTTATTCTGTAAACAAATTTTTACAAATACGAACAAAATACGATGAAACGAAACTTCGCGAAATGTAGAAATGCCAATGGTAACGGAAAGTTCTACAAAGATTTACGTCGTAAAAATAGGTGTAGACATTTGAGTTACGAAACAGTTCCGTTTTGAATTTTGAAGTGTTATTAAAATTGGAAAGTGATAATAAGTGAAAGTGAAATGTTTAAATAATTGTAGTGATAATTATTGTAGAAAATACGTGTGATAGTAATAATTTGTGAATTATTTGTGGAATTTATAGTTTGCGAAATAAAAATGTATAGTTTGCGAGTTTTTATATTTACAATCCAGTGATCGAATCGGATAACAAGATGGGTCGCCTAATGGATTCTAAACTCTACAGGGGGTCACAGATGTGATCATTCTTACCACTGAACGTAATCAGATGGTGAAAATCCCTTTTGCACCCTGCTCCTATCGGGATTCGAACCCGGTACACCTTCCGTTCTTACTGTCATTTGGGCTTACCTGATCTGCTTAAAAAAATATTAAACGACCTAAGAACTGTATAAGAGTGATGGATAATTATTTCACGCAATAACTCGCTGCTTTTAAAGGATGATATCAATGAAGTTCCTCAATACTATCACATATCTGGAGGTGTACCACAGCAATTTGTGCTGGCCTTCACATTCTGAAATGTCATGTGCGGTAACAGTTTTATATACTGAATTTACAAAGTTGGTTGATTAAGTCATAACCATTTATTATCTTAGGATAACTTTTTTTATCTTAGGATACTAATCAATGCTTTAACGTTCTTTAAAACTGATTTAGACACCGTTAGGAACCATAACGTAGGGCGCGTTTGTCAAAACCGCAAGTTGTTACTGATTAATGTATGTCTCCAATCGACTTATTCTCTAAGCATGTTAAGTAAGAAAACCGTATTGTGGCTCTCTCAGAACTCGTCAACTTGTTGGAGCAGAGGTGGAAAAGATCGGCAAAAAGGGAGTTAGATGGATGGATAGGAAACATCTAGTTATGTCAGTTCAAATTGTTTGATATGCAGAAAAAACAGAGAACGTGAATTATATGATTTTTGACTACTCATGCTTTAGGGAAGAGAGATAACACCTTTTTTAGGTCTGTACTATCACAATCCGTAAGATGAGTGTAAAATTGATGAAGAAATTGATTTGTTTAGACAAAAATAAGGTAGAGACTATAAAACCTAGGTGGCAGCTTAAGCTGAGCCTGTTTCTGTGAAGACAACTAAGCATCAGAAAAAGGGGGCTAGAGTTTCGTAGATGATAATCACACACTCTCACATGCTTTAGATTAAGTTCAAATTTGTCTCGGTTGCGATTGAAAACTGGAACAGTCTACGTAAATCGGGACTATATACACTATAGTATGTCTACGGTTTCGCTTATAAGAATATACGTTTAAATGAAACTATTCTAAATCGTTGGAAGTGCTTCGGCCATAATACAGGTTGGTGTCAATATTTGACCGCACAAATAAGAAAACATATAGTGCTAGGCCAACAAGGTACCGATCTCTTCCAAAAATATAATTTGACGAAGAAATATTATTCGCATAGTCAACTGACTTTAATTTTTAGAACGATAGCAAGGTCGTTAAACGAAGATTCTAGAAAACAGACTCGTTTATGACAATCTTAATTACTGATAGGACTCTGTCTAAGGATAGATCCCTTAATTCTGACACAACATTACCCACATTCTAAAATAGAAGTAATTATTTGACCGAATTTTATGCGTAACGATTGACTGCCAGTGTTCTGACATTTCAAGAACAGATTACATTAGAAAGTGCAAGATGTGGACCAGCCTAGAACATACCATGAATTCGAACTATAAATTTTGCCACCAAATTAATTTGGTTCCGCATTCCAGGTTTTGTGACTCTATATTGTGAATTCGCTTGTTATTCGTAGCCAGATAGTTATCACATAAAGCCACCCAGTCGGTGTAGGTTATGATTGGCAAGTAGGGTTTTGAAAGCTTTCTTAGTGTTTGCAAAAGTGAGAGGAATCGTCGGTTTACAATTGACGTATTTAAACCAAATAGGCAGCAGTAAATGGCAGTTCAATATTGAAACGAGTCATGATCCTGATACTGTTCCTAGACCAATTTAAGGAATCATTTGGAGTTTGAACAATCGAAAATGCTCAAAACCATTGAGGTGCAGTCATTCCATGCTCAGTTACGATCCAAACAATTGCTTCATTAAATGAAGGTTTCCAATCTAGGAAGAGACCAAGGCAAGTAGTGGAGTTAAACTCGTAGTCGATGCGGCGCAAGAGCCAATATCTGATGAAAGATGGAGAGGAGGTTTTACCCTTTGGCAAAGACTTTTTAAGTGAGAAATCGATGAAGTTCCTACTAATAACATATCTGAACCTGTACCACAGAAATCGGTGCTGGCCCTCACATTCTGAAATATCATGTACGATACACATTCTGGAATGTCATGTATGATTTAAGGCTGCCGTACTCACAAGAAGCGAAGGTGGATGATTTAGTTCATTATGGTTGTGATTGTTGTTGTTACAAAATATTTATTCTCTGAGATCTTACATATCATCAAACGGAAGCAGTACTAATCGCCAGTAATAGAAGGATGATATTCATGACGGTGTGAGTTTGTGGTCAGTATATAGATTTAGTCAAAACCTTTTATTATCTGGGAATAAAAATCTGGACGTTCTGTCCACTAACATCGATTTGATCACCATCGGAAAATAATTTTCAAGAGAGAAGTATAATTAGAAACCGCAGGTGGTATGTGTTTATAGAGTCAGCGAAGAGTGGGTAGCGCATTTAGAACGGTGTCAGATGAGGCCGAATATCTCCTAGCAGGTATGCCTCTAATCAACTTATTCGCTTAGTGGCAAACAGAGAAAATCGTATTGTGACTCGCGCGGTAACCGTCAACATATGGAATCAGCTTTGGGGCAGTTCAGTTCAATGGGTCCATCGTTAAGTTTCCTGGGAAGTAGTTTCACGAGACAACTTATGACAAGAAATAGGGAGTTAAGGTTTATTCGATAATAATCCGACAATTTAGCATTAGTTTTGGATTTGATTCACATGTGAGGAGGTTCTAATTGATGAAAGCTCAACTATTGGAGCAGTATGAACTGAACTACTCTGGATGGAATTGTTCTAAACATATCTTTTATGTACATATCCACAACCTATCTATCTTTCATGTCAGTTTTCCAGTTCCATAGTCATGATCTTTACGCTATTGCTAGAACAAAGAAGTTCTTTAGTGTAGAAAGTAAAAGTGTAGACAAAACTGCAACCTAGAGGCCAACATTCTAAATCGCTGGTTCTATAGATTGTCAGTTCAGCGACGCACAATCGATTACTTATTTTAACTCTAGCCTAAATTATTTGGTCTAGTAGAGGTACAAGGCTCTGAACTCTACTATGGCGGTGACATCTTGGAATGGTGAAAAAAATTATACATTCTCTTATACCTAGACAAGTAGACTAGACCAGTTCTCAAACTGCTGTCTCCAAAAACAAAGGAAAATGATAATCTAGGTGCTTATAAAATTTTTGAACAGTTCGAGATTCTTCGTCCACAAAATATCCAAGAACTCATAGTTCCAAGAAGATTGGTACAGACGATCACTAATTTTTGTGCGCCACAAATTGGGAGTTGTTGGTACAAACAAGCTAGGCCAAAATGCTAGATCGCTGTTTGTCAATTGAACAGAATAGTCAAACCTTTCGTTTTTGGGCAACCTGACAAATTTTGAGGCCAAAAATGTGTCCCAACTTACGATTAGCTGAAAATATTGCTATTGTTCTTGAAAGTATTCATAACATAGTCAATCAACCTCAAATCACTACTCTTGTTCATAAAATTAGAACTTCACATATACCGCCAATGTAAGCAGTACATATTCACCTTCACGGTGGCCAGATTTAACGACATTACATCTATGCCAATAAATGTTATCACTTGTTACAGTGCAAGATGATATACCAAAAATCCAAACCAGACAAATAAAAACTAAACTGAGGCTTACATACAGTTCGAAACCGGCAAGCCTACTATACATCATTAATGAACACGTCTATGACCTCCTGTTGGAGTGCAGAATGCATGGGCCAACTCATCTTCCATGTCAGTACTATAGGCTGGCATGGAGCTATGTAATGTGCAGATGGTTCTAGTATACTAAAAATTCCACTAAAAATTGACGAAATTAGATTAAGTTCAAATGCCGCCCGTTATAATTAATATCAAACAATGGGCACACCAATTCGGAGGTGCTTATAAAGGTGTGACCTTGAAACTTTACACCGATTTTAGCAACCATCCGCAAAACATAATTACGTTGTTAGGTTCATATACATGACATACCAGTCCGGATGAGAGTTACGACTGTCTCAAAGTAACTTCTATATCGGTCTTCTTGCCCACTGTCGCCAATCCGTCAACCACAAGTATAATTCCATAATTAATTGAATCAACAAGTGGGTGAGATTGTAATCACGACAAACACAAAACTATTTATTCAAGTTATTTATTTGTCGTGTAAGTCAACTCGAAAACATGACTTTTCCAATAATGGATGTAAAATTGGATTTCATTTCCATTTCGTTTACACGAGTTATAAATAGACGACGGTGTACAACTCAAAGTGGAAATGTAAACAAGAAAATGTGTTTGTTTATTATACAACTGGTGTATGCATTTCCTTATTTACCTATAGAGATCGGCTACATCGTATTCCAGACATATAGTGACCGTGATTGAAGCCAGACGTTGGTTGTGTAACGCTCGGTAGTATAGTTTTCGACGAATTACCATTCTATCAAACCGCAGTCGCTATCCATTTATACCATTATATAGGAGGAATTGTCGCTTGTGCAAACACACCAACCATTAATGTTTGATTTGATCCAAATCGTGTGTAGAGCGTTATGTTGTTTGAGTTAATCATTATAATTTAATAATAACAATAAATACTAACGATCTAATTAGATTTTCATTTTCCAGACGGCTATATATACTATATATATAAACGACATAATGTTGATTTATGGCGGTGATGTGTGCGAGTGGCACGAAGGACGAGTAATTGAATTCAATTTGTCAAACCAACAATGAGCAAATAGTGAATAAATCTAGTTTTTGGGGCTGAAGATGGGGGATGGTTATAAGGATGGCCTACCAAACCAATTTCACTATTATGTTTTGTACAGATAATTTATTATATACAATTATGTTGATAAGAAATGCCAGAGGTACATCGTATCGATTTTTGACCTCCTGTGGATAAATCATTGAACAAATGAATAGCCAAAAAAACTGATTAATCACGAGAAGTTGGCAGGGACATGATCAAACAGTTATACACTCCGAAATCGTCCAAGATTTGGATAGACAGGACTCAAATCGAAGGAATGAAGGACCATAAACCGTCTAACAAAAAGTCTTAAATTAACTCAACCACTTTCTAACAGGGCTCGTATATCGAACTTATAAAAAGTCGGCAATCCTATAAAAAGTCAGCAATCTGACTCCATCTGTTTCGATCACGAGTCAGCTCTTCAAACCGTTGTAGACAATTTGCAGATGACAGCGACCACTTCACCTACTCGAAAGGCGGTTCTCTCTTAAAGATTAGCTATATCATTCGGTCCAGATCAGCACGCAGAACGTGACCGAGCCAGCGTACTCGCTGTCCGTTGATTTCATGCACGATATCAGGAATTTGCATTGAATTCCTGATCTCGTGATTGAAAAGAACGCGGTATGTGCCATCATCGTCGCGTTTTGGGCCATATATCACACGCATGATTCTTCTCTCGAATGTTAGAAGCCATCTTTCGTACTCATCCGTCAAGGTCCAACTCTCACATCCATACATGAAAACGGGTCTGATCAACACTCTGTACAGTTTATAAAATTATCCGTATTTGCAGGACATCGCAGCCCGATCATTCCTTCAAACGTGTGGTTACCACTACTGAAATCAATTGCGCCTTGGTCTCGAAAACCAGAGATTAGATGATTGGTTTTGGACTCATTGATTTTGAGACCAACGGAAGCTGAAAACTGTTCCAGTGGATCAAGTATTTCTTTCACTTCGTTGCCATTTAATCCAATCACGCAGATATCATCTGCATATGCAAGAAGTTGATTGGATTGTCGGAATAAGATATTTTCTTGAGGTGTTTCACTTTTACGAAGGATGTATTCCAACATGAGATTAAAAAGTATCGGGGATAGCGCATCTCCTTGTCGAACACCAGTAGTGATAGCAAAAGTTTGTGACTGCGTTACTGTCATTTTACACAGATGTACATATTTATCACCCTTCTTAAATATTGGGCATAACGCGGCCACTTTCCATTCTTCAGGCATAACTTCATTTCGCCATACCAATCGAATAAGGTCGAAAAGACAGTTCCACAAAGTTAGCCCTCCGAATATCAAGAGCTCTGAATTAATGCAATCAACTACTGGTGAACGATTTTTCTTTAATTTCTGCATGACCATTGTGAATTCCTCATAGGATGGATCCTCAATGATCATCTCTGCGGTCTGTATTTTGAGGGTATTCAAATAGAGCCTGTGATACATGTGGAACATTAAGTAAATCAGAAAAATGTTGACGCCATCTATCGAGTACCGCATCGACGTTATAGAGGTTTCCATCCTGGTCCCGAATGGCAGTTGATCGAGATCTTAAGGTATGGTGCAATTCGGTGATTCCTTTAAAGAAACCACGCGAATTGTGCTCATTGCTGAGTTGTTGTACTCTTAAGACCTTAGCCTTCCACCATTCTCGCTTCTTCAGTCTACAAATTCGTTTAGCTGTTCTCCTAGCCAGAACTGCTTTATTTTTCCTTGCGCTTGTCAACCGAGTCTGCGCTTCATTATAGGCTATATTGCGTTGCTGAACAGCAAGATGAGGTCATCTCCACTGTGTAGCAAGGTATAGCCTTGGGACACATGGTCTTCACTTTTAGGCCATCGAGTTTCTTGGCGAGCTACGAGTTCCAGTCGATACTCTTTCATGCATGTGATAAGACCGTCCAACGCGCCAGATTTTCTTAATGACTGCACGTTCCACGTGGCCATCCTTAATCTCGTATCCGGGTACTTAAGCGGGGGTTCCTATTTTTGTTGTTCTGGCGGTATCCGATTTTTTTATTTTTGTTAACATTTTTAACATTTTCACTTTTTTACGGATGCGGGTCGTCAGCCCAGCGATCCAATCAGATTTAGTTACTATCTGTTACTGATAATATTTTTGGGATTTTAGAGAGTAAGTCTTAACTGTGGCTTAATCAACAATAATGAGTTACAATTAAAGGAGAAAATGATGCACCAGACAGTTTTACTAGCCATCCGATCAACTGTCGCAGCGTTTAAAGCAGTTAGAGCGGGTGGTCTGGATTCGAATCTAGACATGAGCAGAACGTAAAAATGGATTTTTACCATCTGATTACGAACGGAGGTGTGAACTCATGGAAGTACATGGAGTTCCATAAAATAGATGAAGGATAGAAACAGAAAGACAGAATTTCAACCCGATTTATTCAGCTGGTTGGTCAAGATTTTAAGCAAGATCCAGCATTCTAATTGACCATCAGAATATAACTGTAGTAGAGAGTAATTACTCCTGAAAATACAACCCACTAAGAAGAGAATTAAACCGTTCTTCTCTTTTATACCTCGTTGCGAAACACGATAACCTATAACAACGGGATAGTATCAGATAAAGGTTTCATCTTCCCCATATATATAACATTTTTGTAAACTTACAGGGTTAATTGTACTATACTATCAAATACGAACCCGATTAGAGCCACTAACACCAAATACCAGTGACGACAGAAAATATATAGCATACGGTCTACAAAATGCTGCGGATACAAACGTTTCAGCGTTTCGTGGACCAAGTCACGTTAGAATTTATAGGATTGAATAATCAACTATAGGATTGGAGGCCGAAAAGTTTGGAACAATGGTACATCCTACTCCATGTGTTCGGTGCAATCTCGATCAATTTTCATATGCGATCACCGATTTGGAAACAATTTTATGTGTGTTTGATTCTGTTCAAAATTGACACAGACGTCTGACAGTGTGTTTACAGTTGTCGTAGTTATGTGCAATGGTTGTGAAGTTATTGTTGGTCTGACGACGTTTAAGATATGCTCTGTCGAACATAACACGCCAATACCTTCTGGTACGTCGTTTCTAAGTTTCCAGTACTATAATTCAATACACAGCTCTCTTGTCATAAGACAACTTAAATAACTTTGATCAATCAAATTTGATATAATTGGAACTGATCAGCAATCACAATCAGAGTGAAATTTTCACAATCAGAGGGTAGCTTTCATACGAACCAGATAATATTTTTTCCCAACCTGGATTCTAGTATATTGATCACATCCGAATGTGGTTTAAGTATTATTGGTGTATCATAATTCAAGCAGATTTACCAGCATGGCTTCGAGGAACCCACAAGTCGCTAGTCAGACTTTAGTGGCCTACTTAATGAACCTCATAATAAGATACAGAGTCAGTATATAGGGGACATCTTTTAACCGAAAGGTTCAGACCCTGATTATATTCTATACATAATCAGCATCATACCAAATAGCCTTACCTTGTTTCTTCTGAAAATTATATGAAGAGGATGATGATTTAAGACAGAAAGAGTGAGTTCCATGAATTCATTCTATAGGAACAATGGTTCGCTTGAAAAGCTGGTAAATTCTCCACAAGAGCGTTAAGATGAAACTGTGTCTTATAATGTCATTGCGGAAGGTTTCGGCAACTATTCTTCGGTAACTCCTCCATTGGTAGAACAGCAAAGGAGAAAGAAATAATTTGTACATACGACAAAATGGATTTCAATGTCGGTAACTATTAAGGCCACGAAGAGATACTCTCAAGAGGACATGTTCATTGAACTGCTATTATTTTCGTTGTCTGACGAGTTTGTATCTATAGACTCAATAATCGCATAAATTTGCTGTTGATTATGCATATGATCTGGTTAAAATCATTAGTGGCAAATTCTAATGCAGAAAAATTAATTGATGTAGATACAGTGTAGCTTCAGTTTTGAAAAGCACACTGATCCCATTTTCCAAAAAAAAAAATCTATAAGTGATCCTAGCCCAGTTTAGAATCAGCATTTCATTTCACCAAGGTCTTTATGGGAGAATACTTCCGGATTAAAACCAAAGATGATATACTGCTCAAATTCAGGTCGCCAATCTACTCAATAAAAGACCACCCAGGAGGCGCAGTGGTTAAAGCTGCATCAGTTGGAGCGGAAGGTACCGGGTTCGAATCCCGATTCGGGTCAAGATGCAAATGTGTTTTTCACCTTCGATCGTTTGGGCGGTGCGATCGGTGTGAAAAATTAACAAATATCTGAATCCCCTGTCGTATTTAGAATACATGGGACGACCCATCTTTCATGTCAGTACTATAGGCTGACAAGGAGCTATGTAATGCGCAGATGATACTTCGAAAAAACTCAGACCTATAGCCGAACAAAGAGTGGAATCACAACGAACCGAGCACCGGTCTAAGTGTGCGATAGCAGCCACAACAACCTAACCTAACCTAACCTACTCCATAAAGTACAACGCATACCTTGCATTTTTATAACTTGATCAATGCCAACATGTCCGAGTACATCTATGGAAGCAACAAAAACACTGCCTTATTGACTACTAAGAGAAATGTAAAAACCGGGCAATGCCATTTCAACACTATCTAACCACTGATAGGACGAATCAAAGATAAGCGATGGTATGAGATACAACGATTCCAACATGACTTATCCATATACAAGTCCGGAGGGTGAACTGCACCATATTTCAAACAAATGCTTTCGATAGAGATCTGTATAAAAGCTAGTCGAAACAGTGCAAGATTTAATATTCTAATGAAACCCCAGGATTATTTAAAAGCACACAGGTCCAATACATGCACGTCATAGCTAGTTTGGAACTGTTCAGTCAAATAACTTATGTATTGGTTCTAGGGCATGCTATGCGAAACATCAGATTATTTAGCTAGACTCGTTCTGCGAGGTTGCTAGAGAAAATCACAGAGTGTTGGTGGAGCACTTGGTGGTATTATTGGCTTTACTTTACAAGATTAAACAATCCGTAAAGTTCGTTAATTCCTTGATCACTACTTTAAGATACCAGCCTAAAAATAGGGCTAACTGCGCTTGATGTAGAGTTGGTGATTCGGAAGTGGAATCTGGTCCGGTTACGTTTTTTGGCGTTGAGTCAACTAAGCAACTAAGCAAGCAGCTTTGGTTCATTATTTGACGATGAGGAAATGAATTATAGTGATTAAGAAAGGCGTGAGTATGTGTGAGTTCTTTTCGTATAACTATACATATAATGAAAAACGATGACACGAGATAAGGAATCAGCACAAAGTCTAAGTCCAGATACCTTGCTTTTACTCCATTTCTAACTCAAACCACCAATTTCAGTTGTGTTTATCACACCAAACCGTGTGGAATGATGTCGTTCAGTTATCTGAAATATCTTATTTGTATACTAATGATCGATTTGGGTAACGGACCAAGTCTTATTTATAGCCAATAATGTCAATACACAAACCTAGATCGATTCGAGGAACTTATAACACATTCTATTGTATCAGATGAGGTTGGTATTGCAAAAGACCACTTTGAGAGTATGATGGCTTACAGTATATGTAGACCTAGTATGACCCCAAGTTACTTCAGATCAGTGTATTAGGTTACATTTCTGATAACAAATCTCTGACAAAGGGTCGATTAGCACTCTGAACAATTTCAGCTTATTGCTAAGATAAACCAATAATATTTGGGTCTTGACTACCGAGAGTATGCTGGGCGGCATCGACAACCCAATTTTTCAATATTTTCCAAATAATTTCGTTGAATACAATCTCAGGTCTCGAACAACTAGAGCCCACTCTTTTGAATCAACAAATTGTCAATTTCATCAAAATCATAAGTCGAGTATAGAGCCCAACAGATATCCAAATTATTATAAAATGGGTCTTTACAGCCGAAAACTAGGATAGCAAATCTGAAAATCGTAACAATAAAACTGTATATAGTTTATATAGTATCCTGAAGCACACCAGAACGGATGTCACAGCTTGATATAGATACGCAACCTAAACAATATTTAACATAAAATCCCCTGAGTACCATATCGAACACAAAACGTTTAAATTTAAGACATATCACAATTCTTATATATCGAGTGTAACGTATGTACATACAATACATAAATACTGTGTATTGAGTAAATTCACACAATTTGCTGAAGGTCACACACGAACACGGCGAAAACACATAATAAATTATGAGACGTTGTTCTAAAATTAATTTCTAGAAATCACAACACCGCGCGGCAAACAAGCAAAAGTGTTTTTCATGCAACATCTCTCGACCACTATAAAGAGACGATATTAAAAATTATGAAATTCAATATTGTACACATAAGGAGTACATAAGTATAGTACATAAGATATCGACAAAGGTCAAGACTATGAAACATCTTAAATTCACTCAACTGTAAAATTTTAATAAAATGTATATCGCATTTCGGCTTAAAAACCACTAAATCACATAATCAATATTTGATTTAATATTTTTTGTATGTACATGTGTATGTGTGTGTCTTAAAGACATTCACAAATACAACATATAATAAATCAAAATAAACAATAATTACTAATTTTCTTTTTTTTTTTTGGTATTCATTCAAGTCGAATAACTTTACAGCACTAAATAAATCGTTAAGAATGACTCAAGAAACTCTATACACAATATCTTCACTTTACATCGCTGTCTTAGAGACAAATTTCCACCGTTTTTTTATTTTTTGGTTAAGTGAAAACTTTAAAATCCACTTTAATTAAAAAAAAAAAAATATTTTTTATTTCTTCTTGGCACACACACAAAACGAAATAATTTAATAATAATTTTCACTTCGCACGATTTTCTTTTATTAATTTGAATTTTCTTTTCAACAACTAAACTAAAAAACCAAAATAAAATTATTATAAAAATTTCATCGCATAAATATTAAAAATAGAATTATAAACATAAATTTTTTATTTTATTTTATAAATAACCTTTCGAGCCACAAAAATCAAAAAAAAAATAATAATTTCTTAATCTTATAATACGCGATTTTCTAAGATAAGCGAAATTTTGTTTGTGCCGACAAACTACTTTTCGTGCCCGATAACAAACACACAACACACATACGATATGAACTGCACAGTGTAAAGTCGCGATTCCAACTGAATTCAAAAATATAAATTTTGTTCAACGAAAACGTCTATTCTGTATACACTTGCAAGAGCTTTTGTACAGTCGTGTGTTTGTGTGTTGGTGAGAGAGAAAATAATATCAAATTTCACTCAAACGTATTTTGAGTGTTTTTATACACATATCCAATGTATGTACAAAACTATTCGAATTCCACTCAAAATATAAATTTCACTCAAAAAAAAAGCTTCCAAACCTTACAACAGCCGAGTGTTGTATGTAAATTACACTCAAATCGATGACACTCTCGCATTATATTTTCTTGTTTTACTCTACAATATTGTTTTTCTTATTTGATATAAGAAAATAAAACTGAGAGAGTGAGGACGGAAAACAAGAGAATACTGTACACACATACAGTAAATAAATATACAAAAATAACTCAACATGTGGAGTTTAGACTATTTATATTACTACATCGTATAAGTGAGTATGTACGTTCGACAGAAAAAAAATTCCAAAACACAAAATAATAAATTCTATCGAAATTATCAAAAAATTGAAAATATTTTATTAGACTTTCCATTTCTTTTGTGTTTGTGGAAATTTATGGACACTGTAACCGAGTGTATATATATGAGTTTCCACCAGTTGAATGAATTCGAATAGGCATATTGGCAATGATTGCTTCAATATTGGCGGTCAAATGCTCAATTGTTTGTGGATTTAACGTTTAACACTTGTGCTTCATGGCACCCCGCAAAAATAAAAATGCAAAAGCGTCAAACACCATTTCGACTGAATAATGTGGCCCTGCGGTTGGGGGCATTCGTGTTTCGTAAATATAACGAACGAAACATGAGACCCATAGAATACCACCACAGTATCCAGAGCTTGTCGTAGGAGGCGACTAAAACTGGGCTGACGACCCGCATCCGTAAAAACTCAAACCTGTTAAAAATGTCAACAACCAAAAAATAATCGGATACCGCCAAAAAAATAATGACCCCCCGTTTAAGTACCCGGAAAAGAGATTGAGGATCGGCGTGGAGACCATGTGTCTCAGGGCTATGCGTTGCTACACAGTGGAGATGACTTTGGAAATCTTGGAGTTCAATTTCTCATTGGTCCACAGGTCAAAAATGCTGTATTGGACTTCCAGGCAGTCGATATTCGAATGTGTAAGCTTCGTCAGCAACCTGACACTTGTTTGTGTACATGCACCAACTGATGTAATCTGATGAGCTCTATACCCGAGCACGATGTCAGATTGGTGATTGGTGACTTTAACGCTAGAGCTGGCAGAAATCCGACCGACTTATGCGATAATATATGTCCGTACACCCGACACGAAACTGCGACCGAAAATGGGGAAAGAATCATGTACTTTGCGATCGATTATGATCTCAAAGTGGCAAGTACATACCAGCCCCACAAAAACATCCACTTAGAAACATGGACACATCCACGTTAAACATCCCGAAGCCAAATTGACCATGTGTTGATTTCTAAAGAGCAGGCCCGGGTTGTCCAAGACGTGAGATCGTATCGGTCGTCAACCAAATTCGTAGGCAGTGACCATTTTATGGTTGCTGCAAAGCTACGATGGAAATTTTCGTACAAGTCAGGGAGGACAGGAGAATATACAACGCAATTCTCCCTTGAAGGTCTGATAAATGAAGAAACGCAACGAAAATATCAAGATCTTGTCAGCAATAGCATTTAACGATCTAGTTACCAATCTGATGATGTGAACAGTGTCTGGGAAGTATTGAAAATCTCGGTTGTCGATGCTGCCCAGCACACTCTCGGTATAGTGAAAACTAAGCGCAAAAACGATTGGTTTGATGAGGAGTGTCGACTTACTGTTGAGCAACGCAATATAGCCTATAATGAAGCGCAGACTCGGTTTACAATTGCAAGAAAAAACAAAGCAGTCCTTACTAAGAGGACAGCTAAACGCATTTGTAGACAGAAGAAGCGAGAATGGTGGAAGGCTAAGGTCTTAGGAGTACAACAACTCAGCAATGAGCACAATTCGCGTGATTTCTTTAAAGGAATTACCGAATTGCACCATACCTTAAGGTCTCGGTCAACTGCCATTCGGGACCAGGATGGAAACCTCTGTGTTAATGTCGATACTCGATACATGGCGTGAACATTTTTAGGATTTACTTAATGTTCCACATGTATCACAAGCTGTATTTGAATACCCTCAAATACAGACCGCACAGATGTTCATTGAGGATCCATCCTATGAGGAATTCACAATGGCCATGCAGAAATTAAAGAAAAATCGTTCACCAGGAGTTGATTGCATTAATTCACAGCTCTTGATATTCGGAGGGCTTACCTTGTGGAACTGTCTTTTCGACCTTGTTCGATTGGTATGGCGAAATGAAGTTATGCCTGACGAATGGAAAGTGGCCGCATTATGCCCAATTTTCAAGAAGGGTGATCGCCTGAAGTGCGAGAATTATCGCGGTATAGCTCTCCTCTGCACAGCATACAAGTTACTGACATACATCATCTTGGGAAGAATTACTCCTCTTAAGCGGAGGAAATTGTCGGTGTCTTCCAAGGAGGATTCCGTCCAAATTGGTCAGTCACTGATCAACTTTTTTCGCTACGGATGATTCTTTCCAAGTACTACGAAACATCTCGCGATGTACACCAGGTATTTCTAGATTTCAAGCAAGCCTAGACTCGATCAATCGAGAGAGACTATGGTATGCGCTTGATTATTTAGAAATACCAAAAAAATATGTACATCTGTGTAAAATGACAGTAACGCAGTCACAATCCTGTGTCAAAGTTGAGAACAGGCTATCGAGAAGATTTGCAATCACCACTGGTGTTCGACGCATGTGATTTCAGTAGTGGTTCTATTCAATCACGAGATCTGGAATTTAATGCAAATTCCTGATATCGTGCATGAAATCAAAGGACAGCGAATACGCTGGCTCGGTCACGTTCTGCGTGCTGATCCGAACCGAATGATACAGCGATCTTTGAAGGGAGAACCGCCTTTCGGTAGGCGAAGAGGTCGCTGTCGGCGGCGAATGCTCCACGGCGTAGAGAGCAATCTAGCATCTTCTGGTTGCTTGCAACAATATGAAGAGCTGGCTCGTGATCGAAACCGATGGAGTCAGATTGTTGACACGGTACGGGCCAATAATGGCCTGTAAAAGCCGTCAAAAAAATGTGAGCACGAAATTTTTGGTGTTCACTCTTGAACCCCCGATTTTAGGCATGTCGCTGGAACCAAAGGTCGTCCATACCAATATCTTCAAGGTATGGCCACAAAAAAGATGTTAAAATGTGGTGATAGTGTACGGTCGCGCCGGCTTTTTCTCCAATGAAATACGGCCCAATAATGCCGCCACGCCACAATCCGCACCCAACGCAATGGATTCATTTTCTTCTTCACGTATCATTGGCTTTTCCGATCCCCAAATTCGTCAATTTTGTTTGTTTACAAATCCATCGAGATGAAAGGCGATAGGGACACAAACCAAGATCTTAACGCAAAGTTCATTTCATGGACCAGCGCGGCAATATTGTCGACTGAACAAACACGATGAGAACGGGAAACCGTAGGATTATCGACTTCATATTATAAACAATTGTTTTTGTTTTGGAAGGAAATTTCCAACATTTCCCAGTTTTGTTGAAGCTTTAAGCGACTCATTTCGTCGACTAGAAATGATATACTGAGTTTCTGTCAAAAAAAAGAATGGAATTAAGGTTGAAACAGCTAAAATAACCCATATGTCAAATCTGAACCAGTTATAACGCCTTCTATTACAGATCTCTGCGTGAAATAAAGAACTGCTGTGAAGAGGTCATATTTGCCATGATGAAGTTCCTTTATATTAATCACCAACACTACACAGTTGGGTGTGTTAATTTTTTTCCTGCTCATCATTTAGGCTCCATTGAATCCTTGATCTACTCTCAGTCCCTTGATCTATACTCTATGGTGAGTGTAGACGAGCTGGAGTTCAAGAAGTGTTCATTAGGTTCTTCTTCTCCTTCTCAACACTATTCACTGATTGCATTGTTCCGAAGTTACAGTCGACATCTCTCTTAAGATATAACAACGTCACTCCTTTTGAGTGAGGTCTCACAAAAGTGTAAAATGCATCCAAATGAGAAAATTTATCAGCTTTTTGACCGGGCTGTCAAAAAGGTTGCATATACGACAGTCTATGTAATTAATCTTCTTTGCATAGAGTGTTGCTCTCAAAATCGCAGCAATTTCCACCTGATTTCCAGTCAATTTTACATGCTTTATGGCATTTATCAAGCGTGTTTGTTTTTGTCAGGTAATCTTCTGATCTAACCAGATCCCGAGATTCTTAAATTCTTAAGAGGGTGGGATGATATGTGCTTTTATTTATATAAGATTAAAAATTCCCAGAATATTGCGTCTTGTGAAACAAACCATTTCAGTTTTTCTAATGTTGACTGATAAACCCTGATCGCTAGCACAGCCTACAACGCTTATCCTGAGTCACTGTCGTATAGATGGAAGCGTTCAGCGATTTTTTAATCCGTCCAACGACTTCATGAAGTCCTATTTCAACTTTTTTACCTTTCTGGTGTGCGTGTTGTTTGGAACAACTCTAAACAGGCTGAACACTGCCCTTATTTTTCTCCATGTCCTCAGGGCTAATCTGGTTCTAAAGATATGTGCAAGGTGGTCTATGATTGTTTCCAATACTTTATATTCTTCGGGTTTCGCTATAATTTCGATAATAACCTTCATATTACTACAGATAACTCTCTTGAGTTTAGCGATCCACGTAAGGCTATCCACTTTCTCCCATAAATTATTTAAAAATCTTCTTGTCTTTTTTTTAGGCTTACATATAGAGAGCAGCTCTTCTCATATGCGCAGATTAGTGATTCTTTAAGCTCATCAGCTACCCTTTCCATTCCTCTGTACTTTCCGATTTTCAACGGTGAAGATAAAAGTGACTGGTTGAGCATACGTTACCACGTTTGCATGATCCGTTTTCTGAAGGCTTGCTTTGGTCCTTCGGCTGAATATTAACTAAGTCGGCTACAGCTCAGTTACACGACACACAGTAAGTCATCTCTTCCAAAATTCTCATTAAGACTTGACTAGGCATCTGCCAGATGCCTATACAACGGAAGATGGAACAGTTCTTCAAACATGAACGTGTAATAAATTCTGGCTTAATTATCAAATGAGCTTTGAACTATATGCAAAGTCGACACCGAGGTACAGAGAATTTTCAATTATTATTCAACATCAATGTCGACTACTTCGTCGCAACGTTACCTTTATGTTATCGAATGCTTTTAACATAGTTGAAACTGGATCAGAACTGGACCACTCAAACCATTGTATATTGAACGTTGCCCACCCTTTAGATAGTTAATTACGGTTTGACATTTGACAGTTGTATAAACGTTGATAATTTCACTCAACAGATAAGTATCTGGAGGCTTGTATATCTTTAAAACTTTTAAACCACGTTTTCACTTATGTCCAGATTTTCCATAAATGTCTACTTTCGTCCCTTTTATGTAGCATAAATTGTAAGAAGTTATTGATTGTGAATCTGGATTTGCGTTAACACAACCTCCGTTAGTTATTCTTGGAGTTTAATCCAAATTAGTTTCTTGGTTTTCTCGGTCGAGATGGTGAATTTAGCTCATGATTGTAACTTGACACTTTTCGAGCTAAAAACTGTTTGTCTATCTAAGGTTTCTTTAGTAGCGTCATAATCCGCACGGTCTCCAATCCGGACCTATTTTTTTGTCGTATTTGTAGTTCGATCGTATTTGTAGTGCGACGGTGGATCCCATTTAGTTGGCAAATCACTAAATCAAACATGTGTTGCTGTTCTATGTATGCTTAGTCCAGGTGGTCTTGATACAGATAAATTAACTTCTGAAAACTTTTGCGTTGAAAATCGAGGAGGCCGAAGTACATCTGACGATTCACATCTGATTAACTGAAAGTGTGTGTGGACAAACATTTGCAGCTAATGACTAGATCACCCGTCTAACAGGAGGCATCGAAAAGTCGACTAACAAATCGATTTGTTGATGCAATGATGCGATTTAGTCGATTTGTAGATATTGTTGGGTGGAAGCATTACAGCATTGGACACTTGGTATTTCGATGGATCGTCCTTGTCTCTATCCTTTGTAGAACTCTGAATACTCTCATACACTCTATCTTCTAATGGAGCCAGAGAGTGTGCAGCCAGCGCAATTCGATCAATTACTGGCACCTTTAATGTCCATAGCAGGGGTCGTGTCGAAGGTAATTAAGACCAATTTAAATTATTGTACCATTCTTAAAGCACACAAGAAAACAACCAAATAAAATTAAAAGCACAACAAAAGCTCTATTCATAGAAAACAAAACAAAACAAAACAAAAAATTTTAAGTTAATTTGAGAAGAAAAACAAAATAAAATGTTACAGTTAACAACCGAAATTGTATCCCGACCCTATTCTACCACCTTCCCATCCCACTATTGTTCATGTACGGAGCTTTTCGTTTTGCCCTTAGTATACTGTTCAACAGTTACATATGTATATACACACAGTCCTCCGTCAAACCCAACAATATTTTATTTTATAAACTTGTTGAACAGGCCGACCGTTTCTCTTTTGTTTTAACTGTCGGAGGCGGAATTATAAAACAATAAAGAAAATATCCTTTCGGTGAAATTGTGAAAATCGGGAAATTGTTTTTTCATTTTAGCATATCGGACCAAAAGAAAAATATTTAAATTTTTTTTTTTTATGAAAGATTACACACTGGAGGGATTTTCGATTTTTCCTTTTGCGTGTGTGTATGTGTGTGTGTGTGTGTGTTTGCGCTTGTATCCATGTATAGAGTCGTTGGATTAGGAAATACAATGATAATGTGAATTTGATGTGTTTGCGAATAAAACAGGATTAACGATCGCCATCAGCTGGTGATTTCGAATTCAGTTCTTTTATACCCGTGTGTGATTTTATAGGCGAAATAAGCTCTTTATTTGAATAGATAAAGGTCGATATGTTACTGCGAGATAATGTATGTATATCCTGTTGCCTATTTATATATATATTGTAAGGGCTACATTGCTAGACTCTTGGTACCGGTACTGATTCGAATTTCAAATCTAATTCAATTTGATGTTCGAATGGATGGGATGAAAACTTTAAAATTGAATCATCAGTTTAATGGAATTTATTGTCGATAATTTTGTAATATTTTTGTGCTCGTAAATCTATCCGAACACAGTTGTGTTTATCTTTCGTCTCCTAGGATGGTAAATGTAGTTGGGTTTGATAATAAATTCGATTATATACAATTGTATAGTATAACGTTGTATATATACAAAAGAAGATGAGTAGCTTATAAAATATCCGATTAAATATTTGTTAGAAGGATTTAGGATCCAGTTCCAGAATACCTAGAAAATTTCAACCTAGATATATCCAAACTAGTTTAGATCCACAGAGGTTTGACCTGAGTGCATATACCATACCGATCAGGAACTATTATATCAAAAGGCTTTGGGTCGGGCACAGTTGGAAGGTATGACACTGTGTCTTGCTATTTCACCAAGATTTGTTAGTAACTCTCTAGGTTGGCTGTTCAATCTCCATTTCGATTGCATTTTCAATGTTGTCAAATTAGTCTTGTCTTTCATATGCAAATGCAATAGAAGGGGAAACCTACAGGGCCTCCAAACCTGGAGTCAAATATGTTGTATTATATTGTTAGCCAAATATAAGAATAAAGGTTAAAAAAGCTCAGAACACCTTCATGATGAATATGTTCTTTCATTATATATCCGATAAAATTAGATTGAATTTCGATCTCATAATTACAGCCCCAAAATCCTCAGAACTGTGGCGTTCTTGAGCAACTTCAACAAATACAATTAAATTATCTCACGCCACAATTAATTAATAAAAATATTTCGAGTTAAGTTCTTGTATTTCACTAGTAGTGTCGCGACACAACTAAACATATATATATACGAGTCGCACAGTATGAACATCAAGTTCGGTAGCATATGCCTGATGAGATGGATTTGATCTTTTCGATCACACGGTCATTCAATGACGTCATCATCATCAGATTGAAACCGGCCTAGTGGATTACAAGATACAAGGAACAACTCAAATTTACATTACATAATGCTACACGCGTTCTTCAGAACTCTAAGCATAGCTCAGTGTAAGATAGTAGCTCGTTAATCACCAATAACTGCTTAGGTTTCCCGTGATAAGGTTTTTATTTCCCTTTTTCTGGTCAACCAATTGAGTCGTAAGAAATGATATCTACAAATGAAACATTTGAATATCAGCACATCACGTGCCTTGACTATATCTTTTCTGATGAGCTTTTTCAAACAAACTCACAATAAGACCCATACTTCACCTATAGTATGTTGATCCAATCCCAGTAGTCTAAATGTAGTGGAAACTGAGTTTCGGGAAATACCCTGATAGTTAGTGAAGCTTTCCTGAATTAAGACTTTTGAACAAAACAGAACGAAAAGAGGTGATCTACCTCTGGATTAGGTTACATGAAAAAAAGGATTTTGAGATGTAAGCAACTTCCAAAGAAATAATCTCCTTCTTTTCAGGGGGTTTTGTTGAAAATTCTCTCCATTTAAGTTTTTTCAGTGTCCCGATTTACCAGGTAATGGGAAGAGCTTTCATAAAGATGTTCAGTGAATTATATTATTCAGCTATCTGCGAATTTATACATTCCGGAAGAAAATTGGATATAAGCTCCATAAATACATGATCAACAGATATTTGCCAGATACTGATCAGCACTGCCTGCACTTAGCATTTAGTTTGACAGAAAGATCTGCGACAAAAACTGACGCTGATTAATCATAATGCAGGTTTGTTTGGTTATTCTTTGAAGTTTGAAAGCCTGTTCATTTCCTCCAGTAAAAGGCATATTTCTCATATTCCCGACCTATGAGTGTATAATTTCTTTGTCTCTGACGAAACAAGGAAATTCTACACTCACACTTCTTGGTACTTACAGCTTTAACAGTATTACATAAGAATCACATAAGCGTATAAAATCGTATCAAGCGCAGTTCCGATGACGAGTTGGCCATCTCCAATCATAATCGGCCACTATCGGGATTCAGACCTGGTCCTTCCAACTCGAACTTCTGTAACTTTAACCACCACGCCAATTGATCGATAACAGTTAGTGTTGATTGATAAACAATATAAGTACATTGACATCATCAAAACGAAAGCTTCCACTTAACATTACTCAAAAGCTTTGTGTAATCAATTAGTAGCTAAACAAAACGTTCTCACACCATCCACCATTATATTTCATCGTCTGCAAATCATAATTTTCTTCCAATATGCATCACAACGTCATCCCATCATCGTATACCACGATTTGAATCGAATATCAAAAAATCGATGATTGTGTCATTTGTCAACATTGACTTGATTTTTCCATTTTCTCGTGTCACACAACTAATGATATGTACATATTTGTGTATCAAGCGGGGAGGGGGAAGGGTGGGTGGTTGAAGCTTCGAAAAGGTCATATATGACTTTTATGTTCATTCATATAATGTACATACATATCTACGCTAATCAGATTTATCATGACAATCAAATAAAACAAAGCTTTTGTTGTGCTTTATACGAGTGAATAGAGAACGTGTGAATTATGATATAAAAGCTCTACGAGATATGTTTATCGATATCGACATTAATTATATTTTTGAAGTGTTGTGTTAACTATATATGTAAGTAGGTGGGTGACCGACATTCTGAAGGATAGCAGGAGAAACCCATAGTTGGAGAAGGAGCAAAAGCATAATGCAGTAAAATGTGATTCGACAAATAATTAAAACCATCTCCTCTGGATCATATTAGATAATGTATAGGTGAGACAACTTGTTGAGACGTATTCCAGTAAAAAAAGCCAACTTGACCCGCATACCAGTGAGGCCGTGTCTTTTGAAATGCAGCCTACACAATTATTTTGAAGTTGAAGTATGTGCTGAGATGATCTTAGATACAACCTTTTCTTTCCTGGCAGATGGTAATTTACACGATTAATAGTATACACTACCTGGATTCAGTACCTCCTGGGTATACTTACACTAGGGGTTCCATGGAACCCCGAATTTGAATATATTATTAGTATTATAGTAATCCAAAAACTTTCACTCACTTAATGTACAAATTAGTACGAGTTGGTCTTGATGACCTCACTGAGCCTGTGCTCGAGGCCTATTTTCGAACTTAAAAACAATCCCTTCAAAACGTTGCGGGGTCAATAAGTCGTTGCCGTAAAAGTCTCTTGATTTGACTTCGACTGTTTTTGGGAATCTCTTCCGTTAGCCTCGTGCAAACTGATGAATTTCACGAGCTAAAGATACGTATCACTTATATAAGCTGTCTTTGAATGCGATTAATTGATTTGAGCTTTAACGAGTTGAATCGTGTATATAAATTTTGAAGTAATTGTAAATCCGAGTTTGTTGCTTGTATCTTGCATAATCCACGAGGCCGGTTTCGATCTGATGCTGATGACGTCATTGAATGACCGTGTGATCGCAAAGATCAAATCCATCTCATCTGGCATATGCTACCTGACTTAATGTTCATACTGTGCGATTTGTATATATACGTTTTAGTTGTGACGCGACAGTACTAGTGAATTATAAGAAATAATGATTTTATTAATTAACTGTGGCGTGAGATAATTTTAGTTGTATTTGTTGGAGTTGCTCAGAACGCCACACAGCTCTCCCAAAAGTGAATTTTCCCCCTCCGAAAGATGATTATGAATATCTATGTCGTAATGGTTGGGGTGCCTAAATTCACCCGCTTAGTAAGTAGGCTTATTGCGACATGAAACCAACCTGACTGCATGCTGTATTTGTGGGTGCCCACATTCGCCCACCTTATTGGATTTGGCTTTGTTGCAGTATGAAACGAACTTCCTGGAAATATCTATGCCTTGAACGCGAAACTAACTACTACGTATTGAAAGAGACGGCCGGAAATTCCATTGTGAGAAGTTAAACTTATTGCCGTGTAAGGTTAGGCAGGAGGTAGGATGAAATTAGCGGGTATAGTTTGTGTCAGAAAATCTTGACGTGTCATCATGCCCTTAACAGGGCCGCCGGGGTCACCAATGAAAAAAGCGTATTGCTTTATGTAAATTTTGAATGTATGTTATTGGATAACGATCCGGTATGGTTAACGAATTAAGTCTCCTATAATCCCCACACGGTCTCCAATCTTGGTCTTTCTTTCTGACCTTGAGTGGATAAGAAATAGGGGAGGCTCGAAACTGCCAAATGGCCTTGAGTGACGATATGATGGACAAAAGAATGTTTAACCGACGAATTATAATTGGGTTCGACTGTTAAAGAGGGGTATTTCTTTAAAATAGCCCCAAAGGCATTGTCGACAATAAAATGAATGGGAGTTAATTCATTAACTTTCATCACAACGGCATTGATTGACAGCTTGGTAGCTGAATCAACCAACCTTTTACGTTTAAGGTCGACTAATAAGCTAAACTTTACGAGAAAGTCTGCCCCGATAGTTGGTTTATTCACAGCCAATCAAATCTACCTTGAGCAACCGAGTGCCATACGTATTAATTGTAGATCCCGATGCTTTTTTTAGAGGTGGAGTTGGCCATTTCAACAAAACTAGAATTCAGTATTCGGCTTTGTTTTGACGTCGAGTTTGCCGTTTCGACTATTGACGTATAGGGATATGCAAAATAATCATGACGAGTCCGGACATTTTTTTTTCTCCATCAAAAGTTGTTGATGGTTCGTATTTGCATGGTTTCAAGCACCGATGGGCTTTGTTTTTAAAAAAATGATGGTAAAAACAGACTGCATAGGAGCGTCTATCATTTCGGAAATGATTAGGTGTGGGGCTCCTTGGTGGCTACCGGACAACCTGTGTTGCCCATTATTATTATTTTTGCCCTTTAAAAAATTTTCTAAGATCGTTTCAATTCTGGAAAATCTTTTGCCCAGAGAATTTGATTCTGAAGATTCGAGGCTCTATTATCGTTATGGGTGCGAGTGCGTGAACGTGATCTAGAAAATTCACACATTTGCTGTTCTGGCGTTAAACATTCATAAATTCTATCGGCCTGTTTTGTTAACTCACCTAGTGAAGTAGCTGTCGGTTGTTCAACAATAGCTTGTCTTTAAGATACGATTCAAACGAAGTACCCTTAACGACCTGATAATATGGTCGCTAAAATTTGCGCCAGCTAACACGTCGGGGTCACCAATAAGCTTGTATGTAAATTTTGAAGTAATTGTAAAGCCGAGTTTGTTGTTTGTACCGTGTAATCCACTAGGCCGGTTTCGATCTGATGATGATGACGTCATTGAATGACAGTGTAATCGAAAAGATCAAATCCATCTCATCAGGCATATGCTATCGGACTTGATGTTCATACTGTGCGATTTCTATATAGTGAATTTTAGTTGTATATGTTGGAGTTGCTCAGAACGCCACAGAAATTAATTCCTTTAAGGTTATTTTCAAAACTGAAAGTTGTTGTAAAAAGCTTAAAAACTTCATGAAACCAAATACAATGTGGAAATTGGCTGCACACAAACTATGTTGCAGTAGAATTGATCAACTGTACCAAGTTGCAACAGAAACAACCACAAAATAAATTCTAGGCTAAAAGTTTTGTGGACTAACCCCTTTGATGTATCTTAGGATAGATTAGTGTCCTGTATTATAACTTGCTCACAGGAGAAAACCATTTGAGAACCTATAATTATTTTTAGAGCCTACCGAAGTGTACTTCAAAGCGGAGCGACCTATACATAAAGAGATAGTTTTCTGAACCTCCATCATAGAGTTAAGATATCTAGAGTAGGTCATGGGTCATATGAGAGGCTCCAACCCTCTGTTTTCATTACTCTGTTATTAATATCGCGTTTACCAGAGTAAAGAGATATGGTAGCCTACTTTGCCTTTTCCATTATGTTAAGTTTTGAGCCTAATTCCCACTCCTAGATAAGATCAACGTATTTCGGCTTGACTGAAGAGAATCAAACTAAAAGCTTTTAGAACGTGTAAGTTAATCTGCGAAAAGTTACATTTCCGAGAGAGTAGGACTAAATTCGTTTTATGTGGATTAACGATTAATCCTTAATTACTGGCCTAATTTGAGATAATTTTAATCTGCTTGAAGAAGAACCACCCATCTATCTTACTTCCAAAGGACACATCCACACTAGACGAAAGTGCCCGTGTGATAGCTACAGGTCTAACAAAAGATTTGTTTACAGGACCGATAAAGGAATGGAAGTTAGTTTCCACACTTTTACAGTTTTTCTGACTTAGGTATAAAAATTGTATTATCTGCATTTCACCTATTAGGAATGTGGTACGAGTTCCAGTCTTCCTTTGAAAATGACCTCAAATCAAGGTAAGGTTATGTCAGGCCCTGCTGATGATTTGAAGTTGTTTATTGCCCATATAATGTTCCAATTGTTAATTTTTTGGCATGCAGCACCGACAGTCTTTTCAATACTCCGGAGAAACTACATAACTGTCATGGTAATAGGTTTCTGTTAAATTCATACCCATCCGGTGTGTTGGAACATAGTGTAGCTTCCAAGGAGTTTTCCTCTATTTCACCACAGGAGAGTCTACAGATTGACGTCATGGCTTTTCTTAATTGTTTTCAGCAGCTATTGTTCTCCTTGCAGTTTGAAAATCCTCTTGCACTTTTGTTGAGTATTCTCGAGAACTCTTAATCACCGAGCTGGCCGAGGCTTTCCCAAAGATCTGCTTTAAGAGCAAAGTCCAATCCAAGGCTAGTTTTTATGAAATAGTTTTGACTGGATCACTCGTTTGGCTCTGTTGGCCTTTTGCCATTGTTGCCGGCCCTAAAATTTTTTCTTAATTACAAACCACACAATCTAAAATATCTTTTATTTTAATTATTTATTAAATAAAAAATACACATAATCTTATTAATTAAATTTAAATTAATTTATCTGTTAGACCGCGAATTTAATAACTTTTATTAAACAAAATATTCACGTTATTACTGGTAACGTAACGATTCCCTTACATCTATATAGCTAAATTGTCATATCTCTTTATCGTTTCGCATTTGAACTTTTACCCTTTTGCTGAGGCGGTGGCGATGAAGTGCTCGTACTACCCTTTCGTTTGCGCAACGATTCCGTTGGTCCTTGTGTTGGTCGCAACAACTGGCGAAAATTGAACGGCCCCAAATGTGAATTATATTTATCCATTTTGCCAATTCGATCGTCGACCATATCGATCGAATTCGTTAGACTCGTGTCGCTACTCTGATTCGACGAGGGGGATGAAAATGAGTCGATTGAAGTTTTTGTTTTGCGCACAACATCGATATTCAAGTATTTCGAAGCGGATAGTGTTGTATAGCCGCTCTTCGTCGACGATGATGATGATGCCGACGATGTAATGCCATCACAATTGTGGCCGTGATTTTGGATTTTAGCAAACGATGTTACATTATTGAAATGTCTAGTGTTCGGATGCATACCGTTCCGATTCCGATTCTCGTTGTTGTGTGACGTCGCCAATGCTAATTTACTTTGATTGTTGTTTTGTTTTTTGTTATTGTTGTTGTGTTTGGCGAATTGATTTGTGTCGCCGAATTTTCGGTATTGCGGCGAGATAATTATATTTTTCGAACTATCGATTAAATTCTTTAAATTTCGCTGCTCTTCGAGCAGATTGTAGTATTCGTGCTGCTGCTTCATTGTTCGCTTGAGTGCCACCATATTCTGTTTATTACTATTGTTCGCCGTCTCGATTAGTTTGTCCTTCTTACCTTTGTTATTACCACTACTGTTGTCCTTGTTTTTGTTATTTTTCGCTGCAATTTTGTGTGTTACTACTGGACTATCTTTGAACATTGGATTGAAGCCGAGGTAGAAATTTGGTCGCTGATTGGCTAAATTCTTTTTATTTTTGGCCATTTCGGCATTCTGGAATTGTTGATTGGCTGGAGAGTTTTGCTTCAGCAAATGTCGTAAATCGGCAACGATAGGACTAAATTTACTATTTGTACTTATGTAACTGAAAGCTGGAATTGCATTGATCCCGTTGTTAATGCGGGCAACTGGATGATGTTGGTTGCTGGGAGAAAAATAAAAAAATTATATTACAAAAATGTTCAAATTCTAAGGCCCAAACCTACTTCTACACGTCTAAAACTACCTAACAATTGTTCCTGCTCTCATGACTTTCGATTAAATTTCTAACCATTCCCTTTAAATTAACTTTGTCCGATGTAATTCTCTGACCATCAAATAAGTTGTGCCACTTATCTGACAGCAGCTTCTTCTCCGGCAAATTGACCTCTTTATCATAGATCACGTCATTCTTATTCACCGAAACAACGGTTTCCTTATTATTTTGATTATTATTCATTTGAAAATATGAGAGCAGGTGCCTAGAGCTACTACTATTATTATCGCTAATCTCTCTCCTGTTAAATTCCGAGCAGCATGCAGAAAAACCTCAAATTAATTGTAACGCCCTAACACATCAGCGACATACAATTTTACCTTCCCGATCGAAATTTTTTCTCAATTTCATAGAACGGTAAGTCCCATGTTCCGCTCCGATCAAAATCGTCCGTGACATAAAAACTTCTTCAGTTGAAAATTAATGTTAGTTAATCGTTAATCTGCATACTTTATATCTTACCTATTTCGTTCACTTTGCAGGTAATCGAAGTACGACGAACCGTCAAATATATTGTCGCGCGAATTCATCCTCGACTGGTGGATTTTGTGGAGTATCGATTCGTCACCGCCAGGAATTGTCCCTAGGAGACCCGGCACCAATACAAAACCGGGTGGCCGCTTATAATCTTTCGGCAGCTTCTCGATCTCTTCCAAACGAATCCCCGACTTGTTGCGTCGCATATTCTTGTGTATCTCCTGGTTCAACATATGTACGTTTTGTGAAAAGGCGACCAGCTCGAATTGATTATCTCGCGAACTAATCGGATTGGAGATCATTCGATTGTTGTTATTCGGATCGTTGGTCACTTTTCGATTTGGGGACTCCTTCTTCGAGATGTTGTTTTGTTTGTTCTTCTTGTGGGAGACATAATATTTTTGAATAATTTTCGGAATATCTTCCTGTTTGAACCCGTTTTTTTGTAGCAATTTTTGGGCATCGAGTCGATTTTTAGCCGAATTTGTAATGAGCTGAGCTTTTGATTCCAATTCAGCATTCAATTTCTTTTTGCGTATCGTATAACCTCGATAGTAGCTTTGTATCATTACTGCCGCCTTTACCGGATCCAAGTGGTTCTCCTTGTCGTGCGATATGTCTTGTTTGCCTATATTTTTCATACCATGTGACGTAATTCGGTTTAATATTTTGGCTTTGGCCAGTGCTTGTTTCGTCTTCTCTTGAACTTTAAGTTCTTTTGCCTCGCGAGCCTCTCGTTCTTCGCGCAGTTTTCGTTCGCGCTCTTTAATCTCTCGTTCGTATCGCTCCTTCATAATATTTATCTTGCGTCGCGTCAACCAACCCCTCACATGTTTCTGCAGCGTGACAACACTCTGAGCCATTTTCAGCTTCTCGCGTTTATATCTCAATCGGGCAAGCCATCTACGAACACAAGCCTGCACCAGCGTTATTTTACGAACCTGATCTTCGTACAATTTCGCCAAAAATTCAACGTGATAGTACTTCAAAAATACCTTCGATTTACCAAGCGCCCAACCGTCCATTTTAAGTCGAACCAATAGTAATCGGCAATTTTCACGGTTCGATATGACTTTTTCTTCGAATCCGAATGCTAGGAAGCAGTAGCGTTTCAAAAATTCGGCAAAAGTGTATCGATGACTGAATCCGTTCTGTCGAATTCGAATCGTTTCAAGCACCCCCGTGTAGCGAAGCTGTTGCAAAACTTTCGCCTGCTCAAAGGTTCGTGATCGTCGCACATCATTCGGCTTAATACATCGAACAAATTGTGGAGTTCCAGCCACCATTTTCTGCAGCAAATCCATAAGTGAGTATCTAAAATATGTTGCAACGGTTTGCTGTGCTCGCGACTGTGACGCCAATCCACGCGAATTATATCTCTCTTTTGTATCGACTTTGGTCAGTTCCTGTTTCGTACTGGAATCTTGTAGTGCGGAATATAAATTACCAGTCTTCGTGATTGGGCACTGGAATAGGAATCGAACTAAATCGTATTGACTCTGTCGAACCAATTGAATCACTTCAGCTGGCAGGAAGTTTCGATTCTTTTCTAAAAATCCATCGGCTTGGTAAACAACGCGTCCAGCAAAGTGATGCACGGCAAAACAACGAGCATCGGACTTTGGTCGAACATAAAATTTCGATTTGCAGTTGTTGTGGAATTTTTCAATCAAGCTCTTATCCGTCGACCGAGGGAATCTACTTTCTTCATCTAACAGTGCAAGGAGGCCAAGTGGCCGGCTCAACAACATATCGAGAACTGGCCGATTGTCGGAGAACTCGATCAAATCGACAGGAATTCCTTCCGCCATATACTCCTGTTGTTCCCACGTGAATATATGTTGATTGAAGTAGTATTGGATTTGCTCGTTTGCTACATTTATGCAAAGCTGCTCGAATGAATTCTTTTGAAAATTTTCAAACCCGAAAATATCCAAAAGTCCTACGGCCAATTGATCAGTGCTAAAAATAAAAAGACCTAATTAGTCAAAACATAATTAATCGTCTAACACGACATACCTATTGGATCGGTCCAGCATCAAGAGTAAATTTATTTGATTCACCATCCAATCGAACAACCTCCCGTACAATCCTTTAGCCATAGCATCCCTTGCGGCGGCCGCTTCCAACACTGTATTATTACGTGTAATAGTTTCGCCTCGCGTTACCACCGAATTTGAGGTCAACGCTTCGAGCAAATCGGTCGGCTCAACGCCAAGTAATTTCGATACCCGATGCATTGGTGCAACATCGATAATTTTGGCTTTGTTGTCGGTATTGTCGTCGGTGCTCACCTCGCCAAATTCTAAATCACCCAAATGTAGAATAGCGGCCAGTACTCGGTACACCATATCGATTTCATCGTCTCGAAATCCCAACACCTTAAAACTACCTTTGAGTTGTTTCCATCGATCGACATTAGCTTGCTGCGAGGATTTCGTATCAGACAAATACCGATGTTGCTTCCGGAACGTCGGATCAAGATGGTACGTTTGAAGTTTATTATCGTTTTGTAGGCCATCGTATAGATAGTAGAATATATGAAAGTTGCCTTCACCGTCAGCCTGATTTACGACTCGACTTTGTTCGAGTAGATAAACCGAAATTCTAGCCCCCGTAACTTTACCCCCATGTGTCATTGTCAAATCTAAATATTTTCCGAATCGTGAACTATTCGAATTAATACCGGTTCGTGCGTTACCAAACGCTTCCATAATTGGATTGACTTGCAGAATTCGTTCCTCTAGAATACGATTGGGTGCTTTGCCCAAAAAAACTAATTGCTTAAGCAGTAGATTAGCACTTTCAGTTTTACCTGCACCGCTCTCGCCCGAAATCACAATCGCTTGGTTTTGTTTCTGATGCAACAGCGATTGATGTGCCGCATCAGCAACTGCAAATATGTGCGGCACATTATCCGATCGTGCTTTGCCACAATAGCGTTTTTGATGCTGTGCTGTATACAAACCCAGATTGGTAAACGGATTGACCGCAACCAAAATATCTCCGATGTATGTGTAAATCAAACTCGACTCGTATCGCTTCTGTAGTTGTTCGACGACGGCATCTTCGGATAGTATATCCATCCCCGCCAAATCGTCCATATAAATTTTTTGTGGTTTCGACTTACGATCCGATTTAAGTTTACCATGTTTTGTGGTGACCTCGGCCGGCCGAGCAACGCGGCCATCGGCTCGCTGTCTTTGTATTTCGGCGCGTAGCTCCTGTTTAACCTTTTCAACGTACGGCGACACATTTTGTATGAACGGATGTTTAACGAGCTCGCGTGCAAACGGGCGCTGTTCCAAATCTTTGACCAAACACTCGGCTATAAAATCGGAGAGCAGATTGGTAAAACATTCCGGTCGTGCTAGACCAGGCGGTGGATTTCGGGGTATTTGAAAAAGTGCTCGCATCGGATGTAAATCGCACAGCGGTGGATCACCCTCGGCCAATTCGATGGCCGTAATTCCGACCGACCAAACATCGCACCGCGAATCGTACGACTGGTCTAGTTGCTGTTCGCAAGCGATTACCTCGGGCGCCATCCAATACGGGGTACCGACGCTTGTATTTCGTCGTGCCATTGTCGCGGCCAAATGTGAACTAACACCGAAATCGATTAGTTTGACGTGGCCCTGTTCCGTCAACAGGATATTGTGGCCCTTAACATCGCGATGCATGCAATGATTTTGATGTAAAAATATAAGGGCTTGTATTGTTTCTCTTAGTATATAGGCGATTTGGTGGTCGGAGAGGCGGGCTCCTCGAGCTCGAAGGCCCTGCACCAAATCGGTAACGGATCCTCCTTTGCATAGCTGAAATAAACAAGATTGTTAGGACCAACTTTTATCGGTTGAGTGTGTATTAGGGCGACTATACCTCCATTATAAACCACAACTGGTCATCTTCTGGGGTCGGACCTCGCTTTAAAAATATTCCCGTGAATCCTGGCAAATTGGGATGTTGTGATAAGTCTCGTAACACTAAAAATTCTTCTTCAATTTCTTCTATATTGTCGGTAATACTTTCTAAAATCTGAAATGACAACAAAATCGATCAATCAATCATCTTATTCGCTTGAGTCGGTAACACCTATAAAAATCACTTCAACTGTCGTAAACATTCAAAATCGTATCTTGAAGGTATTTAGTACATGAAAGTGTTTAGTTTTAGCGCTTGTGCTCGATCTATGTGCACATCGACCTAAGTACACAATTTGTTAAGATGATTTGCACAACACATTGATAAACACGCGAACAAAACATTCCACGTGATTACGTCACATCGTTAATCATCATAAATGTACATAGACATGATGGTTGGCGGATAGCATGTGTGAAGGTTGGTCGAATGAAATCAAATTAAATTGGACAATGTATGTTGTGTAATACAAACCTGTACACACAGATACCAACATTATTTGGGGTAAGGGGCCCCATTTCGAATTATATAATAGTCGAAAGCACACGTCATGTTAACCGAAAATTTGGTCAACCTTGTCGTATATGACATTTTCAATATCAAATTATAAACGCGCATGTATAGCCTCGAAAATTGTTTTTCTCGCTGCGGTTCAGCTGCTGTGGCGGAAATAAAATTTAAGACAAAATTTAATTTACGTATGTACATAGTATGGTGCTGGAGCTTAATGGGGTGTTTATGTGTGTTTATGAGCAAACCAAGCTTTAACAAACATATTACCATTATTAAACCCTGTCTCGCAGTGGCAGTTCAAGAGACAGGAAATCAAAAAAACAACATGGTTTAGGAAAGGTCGTTCTACCATCGGATATGTAGCTGGCGCTAATAAACACTTTCCATATTCCACAGTTACGTTCAGGACAGGATGGTCATATTCGATACCATGGAAGGTAAATACAGTAAATAAATCACAGGAGGTACCATCCAAGGTTCTATCCTCGGCCCTGATTTAAGGAATGTGTCTTATGTTGGTATACTACGCATCGAAATACCAGATGATACTTTTTGGTATGGTTTGCAGACGATATCGCGGCGTCCGAGATACTGATTATGCACTAAGGGAACTTAACAAAATCATGATGAGAACCAGCTCTTGGTTAAATGATCATGGTTTGACCTGGCTACTTAGGAGACAGGTAGCGATCGACTTGCTGTTCCAGGAGGGAAACAAAGAACACGGCAGTCTGTAGTAAAAACCTACAGAAGAGCCTGGATATACAATTTACACACTCCTCGGAAAAATCGGATTAAGCTACTCTTTGCCTCAGTAGATTAAGGAGGTTCGGTGTTGGGACAAAAGGGATTGTTGATGTATAGGTGACAAGCTTAATCTATCTGTATTCAGAACGTTATTTGACCCTGCGGTTCTGTTCATTGCTGGAGTGATCCCAATTAATTTAATGGCGGAAGAAAGAAAATGGATCTACAACACAAAAACTGACCTCGGCGTTGTAGAAGCAAAACGAACAGCAAGAGAATATGCCAGCATGGCAGGAAAGATGGACGATTATTAAAACCGGTAGAAAATGCGCCAAATGAATGAGGTAACTTCTCTGTGTGAACAGAGAGAAACCATGAGAAAGTCAGTTTTTTTCTGAAAAAATTTCTTACGGACCATGGATATTTCTAGAAATATCTGGAACCGCAAGCCACCAAACAACCGAAGCATAGATAGGTAAATCTAGTGATCTGTATAGAAACATTGTGATTTTAAAAACAACTCCTAGGGTTTCCCAAATGCTCATCTAAATTCGGACAAAATATTTAAGTGCAATGATCAAGTCAAGGCTTCACCATATAGTTCTGAACATCAAACCCATATTGCTTATGTTTAACATGTAATCAATAA
The DNA here is from genome assembly GCA_963932295.1 of Tipula lateralis. Taxonomy (NCBI): domain Eukaryota; kingdom Metazoa; phylum Arthropoda; class Insecta; order Diptera; family Tipulidae; genus Tipula; species Tipula lateralis. The sequence goes on from OZ010737.1 coordinate 43,309,356, forward strand.
ACAAGAGCCACTGGTATGATTAATCCCTACCCTATGAACACTTTATTGTTAAACAATTTTTCAATCCCTCTAAAATGATCATGAAAAACGGTTTTGCCACCTCTGCAAACATGTTACAACTGACGGACAAGTGTAACGATCTAGCAAATATGTTTCCGATTCTTTCCAATTGTTTGAGTAAAATTACTACCCTGCGGGTTAAGTCTCAGTCGGGAAGGTTATCGGTTGCATTAGAAACCCAGAAAGTGAATCATGAGCATACCAGTTAATCAATCTTCTTATTGGAAGAGCCCAATCTGCCACTGGGAGAACCCAGCACAACAAGTCTTCAGGTCAGACAGGCTTGTCGCTGAAGTGATTACATTCGTCAACGTTGAATCTGCCACATAAATTTTACATTATAAAGCTAGCCGATAAGAGCAACCTTGTCCACTACGGCCATGAATAAAAGTTGCCTTATATCATTAAGGCAACTTTTAGTTCCGAGGTTAAGATCAGAGCTTGCCATTTGAATTCACATATGAATGTGAATTCAAATGGCAAGCTCTGATCTTAACGTCGGAACTCTTTTTTTAAATATTTGGTCCACGGTTAGATCTAGATTAGAAATTGGACCATCAAGAAGGTGAATTTATTAACTTCCCCCATATGACCCTAAACATGATCTTCACAAGGATCTATATTGTAGCGTGTGCCTTGAACCAGTGATTTCATCGAAAGACAAATTTATACACAAACGATTCACGGTCAGCTTTACGTTTATAACGGACAACCTTCCACTCTTTCGTCGACACAAGCGCTAGAATCCAAATGAGAACCAAAAACCCACAAACTAATGAAAAGTTAGAGGAGCACATTGCTTGGTGGTTAAGCCACGATTAACAGAACAGAATAAAAGTAATCTTGCGACTTTCAATGCATCAAATCGCTCATGGTGTAAAGCTTTAATTCCATCAAACTCCAGTAATTTAAACTCGGGCTGAGAAGACAGTAGATTTATATGAATGTATGTATAGCTGCTGACGTAATTTTGGCTACATATCAACATGTTCAGGGCATTCGTCATAAACGTTATGCTATAAACATGACCTTTCAACCGGTCATGGCCCAGTAAATATAGAAATATTCCTTTTTTTAGAAAGAGCATACATACTTGGTAAGCTTCAGGTTGAACTCGCTTATAAACACAAGCGACAAACTATTAGCCCAAACTATCTGTAATTTTGTTGCCTTATTGCTGCAATCGAAAAGACTGAAAAAATTCTTGCACTAGCAGTGCAATGGACAGTAGATATAACAAAGCCAACACTCTGTTCAAAGAAACAGTGATAGCCATCTTAAAAAAATACTAACGTTTAGAATATCTGCTTGAGAAAGCCTGATGAGAACGACTTATCCTAATGGATGGAAAAACCAAAACAAATAATTTATGAAAATACACCAGAATCTTGTCAACACGAAAACGTTCCGCGCCCCAGCACTGTTTAATAGTCAGATCATCAGCATTGAGGGATGAAATTGAGCTCATGAAGTTTAATAAGAAATTCATCAATAACCATGCATTGGTGATCGAAACGAACCAAAAGCGTCTCAAATATCCAAAAAGGTGCCCACAACTTACTTACTGACCTAGTTACTCTTAGTATCATTAAGATTAAGTTAAATTACAGAAAGTTGAAGAAGTAGACAGAAGCGAACTTTATGCAGAGTTGCTAATTGAGTGGCAAGGGTTTCTTGAAACAAGCAAAGAGAATCTTAAAGCTCACTAGCTTAAGTCCAAGCAAACTGAAGTCTAATGAATAATGAAGTCTTATGTCACTATGATTGGTGTATTGTAAGCTAGACCAAGCTAACACTCTCAGTTAAGGAAATCTGTTTGACCAAGATAAACGGCATCGCTTAGTGGGAGATACACGTACCCATACCACGTTATTGGGCGATACATTTCCTATATATGATCTATGAACACGGAGAAGACCGTTCCAGAGAAGATACGATGAAAGGTCACAGCGTCGAATCTAGAGGTATCGACAGTTACATGTCAGGATATGGTTAGTATAATCCGGCATTTCCCAGATTACCGCATATATACTGACCAGAATTTCGCCAGAGAAATATAATACGTTAATTTAACAGTTCTAGAACGATTGTCTCAATAGTGATACCGTTCGACAGTTAGGTTATATTCTGATCTAACCAACTCCATTACCGAAGAGTATTTTGGTGATGTCATCAGCATAACTCTATAGCAATAAAATCAACTTCTGTGTATTTGACATATAGCACTGAGTTGACTCACAAGATCAGACAAGAGTGGAAACAGTTGTCCAGATTTTGAAACTAAAGGAGGCGCATTCCTCGTTCAGTTTCCAATCTACTTCATAAAACTTTAAGAGGATAGTTTATAGACAAACTAAGACTAGACGAGATATTCGGGGTGGAAAACAATTAAATCAGTGTTTAAGTAACGAATATGGTGTAAAGAGGCCAAAAGACGTAGTATTGTGGTGATGTACTCGATTTGATAGGCACAACGTTATGTCCTCAGTCTTCTGAGATCACCATACAACGCTGTACAGTACATTGATGGTCCATTCCTGCAAGTTTGGTATCCAATCGATTAAGGTATAAGACATTTGACAAAAGTGATCCAGTCCATAAGAGATAGAAATCCCCAATCAAGACACAACTCGAGAGTCTGAATTATATACCGAATCAACGAGCATGTTCATTCCGCGAAAAACAATCTGGGAGGATCTATCTGCGATCGCTTTATAATTGTTAATTATTAAATCCAATCAATCGGTAAAATAAATCATCGTTAAATCGCGAACAGTTGGTATAAGAAAACGTGCACAAACTGTAACACAAAATCAATCGCATCGATAATATATTACATATTCGCATAATTACCTGCTAAATACTATAATTATTGGTTGTATATCGACGAACGATAACGAGTTGTTAACTATAATTAACTCACTGTGTATATGGTAGAGATAAGCTGGAGTCAGTAAACGAAGAAGATCATTAAATATATTGATTGTTATATGCTGTGTCGATGGGGAATTCAAGGTTCTGCGTATATCGCCGATGGGATGGTTTGGTTTTATGATTATAGACATTTAATTTATAATTGGACCATTCGCCGCAGTATGAATGATTTTTGTTTGCTTTATTATTTGTGGCATCTTGATTGATTTATGACTGTATGTGTTAAGTAACGAGTAAACCAAAACGGTCTGCTTGACTGAAACGTGTGCTTGCTAATTGAACTCATCCAAATTCGACCCAAATCCCACGAAACAATTTTTCGGGACCAAATTATCAGATTTAGAGCGATACCACGCCACACGAGAAACATCAGCACTGCAAATACATTCCGTGAATGTGATTGTTTGGTGAGGATTTTGGACTTCGTGGAATCATCTAACGACATATGGCTGACGCTACTTTACGAAAGTTAGTTTTCAAATTCTGCCAAAATTATGTAATAAAGGCATCGAAAATGAGACATACCGAATACATGCTCATACTTTTTGTATTTAAGGATCCTTTCATTTTTCTACTCTGTAATTTGTTCAATCAAAAACACTCAAAGTCTCGTTATTGACTAACTGATTCAGCGACTCATCCGACAAACAGTGTCCAATGTTCTGTTTCAGTACTACACAAGGGTAGCCCCAATTGGTCAATAACATATGTCACAACCAACTAGCATGACCGCTTTGAAGAGATAATGTGACGTTTAAACTAACTACGAAATCGCCATTATTCACAAACACAATGTCCGCCACAACCACTGAAGCAGTTTGAACCAGGACAGAGAAGATAGTAGATTTACAGGAATATTCCTTGAGTTGAACACAAGGGATCATTTCATGCAGTTGAAAGCCGGGCAGCTGCTGATGAAGTGTAACCTTGAGCTATTATCAACAGTCTCAAGACATTCGTCGCATACAATATCACTGGCAAGTGCCATGCGATGAAAGTGAGTTTTAAAAACAGACATGGCCAGTAAGTATAGAAACTAATATTCTCAAGTTATCCTTTTTAAATGAAAGAACGTAATTTTTCAGCTTCGGGTTAAGCCCTCTGACAAAATATTTAGATTCGATAGGGCGACGGTTTTTCTTTAACTATGTAAAGAGGTAGAGGAGCAACTGGTTCATGACCTACAAAATATGAGTGAGAACCAGTTATAGCCACACAGTCTGCAATTTCGTTGCCCTCAATGTCACGATGGGCAGGAACCCACATGACCGTTACCTTGTTGTTACAACCAAGGAGGCTCAGAAATTTCTTACAAACCCCTACCAATTTGGAGCTGGTCAACGAATTGTTCAAGGAGTTAAGTATAGTTTAACTATTCGGCAACGAGACTAAACGCTGAAATCACGCAGTGAGGAACTGCAATTAGTTCATCTTATGTGTAATGGTATAGTAGGTCCACAATCTGCCTCAGATCATGCTATGGACTGTAGAAACCAAATCCAGCACCCTATTCAGAGACAGAGCCATCTGAAAAGAATACAAGTGATTCGGAAATCTATTTGAGTAATTCTGACGAGAACCATAAGAAACTTGATGCGGTTGATGAGATGGACAAAGAAGGCCATTTTGCTATACAGCAAATCAGATGACCTAAGGAAAACTTCTAATAAAATCCATCATCCTACTTTTATGAATTCCTAGAACCAGGAACCACTGGTTGTCCCAGGCAAACCAATTTTTCTTGTAGTAATATCGGTTCAGTTCAGTGAATTAAACCAGTGTTGTAATATACCCTTCAATATTTTATTAACAGAGATAGATCCTGAGTTGATGGAAGGATAGTAAAATCAGATGACATTTTGCAAAGCAATCTACCTAGATCTAACTGACATACAAAATCCGAAAAAACATGCTGCATTGGTTAAGACCCAAGATCAGACACCTCTGGGATGTAGTTGTGAATTTAGGCATCGCTTCCAAAATATTTGATTTAACATTGACATCAGAACTCTCCGACCTGCATCTAATAAGCAGAGATGATCGAATCGTATTACTAATGTCGTCGAACGACTTGCTGTATGAATAATTGGTATTTGACCAGACTATAACCTGTTTAATTAACCAAAGTGAACCATCTAACCATTACGTACAGCTATAACCCCTCAGTTAATCCATTGAGATAATGAGGTTCCAACCATATGTTTATATAATTGCTTCGAATAGCCCTGCTGTCTAGACTAATTGATGAAGGTGCATGGATTCATCCCATAGTCTATTCTCAAATTACCAATTCAACCGTATCAAATATTATAGATGACTCGAACAGTAATTTTTGAAAATTTCTGGACTGTATTGACAACATTAAAACACAAACCGAGATTCTATGGCGGCATAAACCAATAATCTGATTTACAATGTCAATTTTCAAACAATCAGATCACTCCAGGTCGTCATTCAAAGATGAATTCATTAAATCTGATTCAACCCTCAAAATTGGACAGCATATACTTGCTTCACGGATATCATTATCGATCTTGCATATATTGGCATGAGTATCGCCATTTGGCTTGGCGATGAGACTGACGTGGTAGTCTAAAAGCGTTAAAGTACATTGCACCCTTACAATGAAGGTTCGAAGCAACGAATAAATTAAAGCTTTACCTTAATTAAGTTTAATACTTTAGTTATTGAAAAGTGTCACACGGCTCTAAAGGTAAGGTCTGCTTTAGCAAGATATAGCGAGCCACTAGAGGGCGGGCAGTACACAAGACAGCAAGTGAGATGTTGTTAGTGGAATAAATACCAGCCAATTACGATTACACTCTAAGTGAATCTTTGGAACATCACTTTGAGTATAAAATACCAGGATTGTTGGTTTATTCCAAAATTTGAGATAGGCGACAGACAAGCAACGTTAGAACCACCAAAAGACCAATTAAAATTTCTGGTTATTCGCTGTTCCGTATACAATTTATTCCACCATTGTTTATAGTAAAAGTCTTCTCACCCAAATGTTGTTTTCAGATCCGGCTATGGTTAACGGAGATCTCGTTTATAATTGATGGTCGAGATTCCCAAATTCAAAGTGACGACGAAGTGGTTGTAACTCATTTCAAGCAAACTGTATGCCGAGTTTGAAAATTTACATAAAATACCATAATTTTTGGATGCCCTTCAGTTCTGCTGAATACCTATTCATCATCAGGAGGCAATTATTAAGATGCAGATTGCCTGACTCTTGCAAAATAATGCAACCAACTTTTTAAACACCTAGTCCAATAATGATTTAATCAATCGATTTCCATATTTGCGGAATGTCGATTAACTCAATCGCGATTGAGACAATTTATTTCTAATTTTCCAAGTTGACATATCGGTTTTGCAATTTAGAGAAATTGGAAATGACAAATTAAGTACAACAGATTTAGAAATTTCATTCCGATTTGACAAATGCACATTCGCTAACCAACACCAAAAAGTTTTAATTCTCGATGTCAGCAATGACCTCATGCATGACTTTCGCACAGTTGGTTGTTATTTAATTATCGCCAACAATTTTTAAATGATGAATGTAAACTAATTTATATAATCAATTTGGTATATTCATCGTGCAGTGTTTGTGACAGTTATAAGAAGTTGAGATGCCACAACCATGATTAATACAAACGATTAGTGAAACTGCGAGAGATCGATTATTTGTGATCTGCGAAAAACGAATCTTATAAACAAGAGGATGTATCAATTAAAATTTTGAGGTAGGACCACAACGTCAGAATCACATTGCTACCATTTCATCGGTATGGTCTGATTTGACTGTATGCGTTTATCTCGAACTATACACAACTGTTCAAGTAAATTATGACTACAGTTTCCAAAACAAAGGCCGATTTTGGAGAATACACTTTGTTCGGATACTAGCATATCGATTAGAAAAGCAAGGATACCTCCAGTGTTACACAAAGCACAGTGTGGTGAAAGAGACTTAAAGCCTTTCACCAAACTATTTAAACCTTTCATCGAATGAAACCCGTACAACCATACATCTTTGCCAATTATTAACACACAAAGTGTAAGAGAGGTATAAATAATCTTACACATAAGCTGGCTGCTACTCAAAATATGCTTACACATAAGCTGGCTGCTACTAAAACAACACCATCACGCGTAATGTTTGGTCGACAGTGGACGAAGGCGAAAGTTTACACTACATATTGGGACCAGCACGCCAGAGTAAGCCTCGCAAATAGTAACAAGCTAGTAGTAGTTATATATTGTCTATATATGAGCCGTTACTATAACCTACCTTAGCCTAGACTTGATATCTTCCTGAAGGTATTCCTCTATCATAAAGTTATCAATTTCTTATGGGTTTTTATTTTATTAAACTTACTCAACTAATACTGTAACGAGTATGCCTATTTCACAACCCATTTAACGTCGTAAGAGGTAGTGGTCGAGTCTTTTTACTACGCCGTGGTAGTGACCGAGAGAAAAGCTGGTTAAAAGCCACTAGCAATACAATTATTCATGTTGGAGTTCGATTCTGGTTCAAACAGTGTAAAGTGTTTAAAGTGAAGTGAAAATTAGTGACAAGCATAGTCAACATAAGTCCTGGGCTCGTCTCATAAGTTCAATCTCATTAAGTCCTGGGCTCGTATTTTTTCGAATGTGAGTAGTTATCTCTTACAATATGTCCGATCAATTACGCAAAGTATGTAATACTGAGCTAAATAGGAAACACTACTAACAAAGCTAAGTTGAGAAACCTAGTCAAATATGCACTGGAAGACCACATTGGTTGACCTAACCGAATTGAATACGCGGGTAAGGCGTGTTAGGTAATTAGTGAAGTACCTCTCAGGAGTTTCGAATTTTTACCATCTCCTCCACGAAAACAAATACTACACAGCTACTTCGCGTTTGAATAGATGAATTCAATTTAAAAGTACTGACAATGGAGTGGCAAATCTGGACATTAGCCATACAATGCGACTCACAATGGAGAAAACATCGATTCAATTTACCAAAAATATACATACCATCGTTTTCAGGGTAGTACCAGTCGTTCTTTGACCTTGACACAACCGTCATCTATGATTCAACTAGTATCAACCAGAAATTTCAGAAACTCAAGGAACTACTTCGAGGTGAGGAAGCAGTAATTTTGCGGCATACAAATGTCACTGAAAACAACTACATTGGAGCTTTGAACAAATTACGGGACCGGTATGACCATTAAAAACACAATATTAAAACGTCATCAGAACCTTCATTGTGCTATCAATCCATAGCTCCATCCCGAGTTCTCTGAATTACTAAAAAAATTTTGAGCAGACGTATGGAAACACTAAAATATGTAATATTCTAGGCGGTTTATTGCAAAACCAAAAATGGAAAGTCATATTTATCAGGTGATTCAGAAGCTCATCACATTCGGTTGGGGAACCAACTATAACGGTTCGAATTACAGCGTATATTGTGTGTTGTGCAAAAAATTTTGACAATCATTACTCCAATGCTTAAAATTTCACAAGTAGACATAAAACCAAGTGGTAGATAATACGCTGCGGCACAAATGTCTTCAGCAAATTCAGGTGTGAACCAAAATGCAAGTCAATCTAGTGATTACAATAGATGACAAAGTTCAGTATCAAGCACCAACGTTATCTACGCTTACATCCAATGAAATTTCTCCAGCTATTCTTCCAACCACCTTAGTTCGAGTACGAGATGAAAGCGGCTAAGAACAACTACTAAAATCTGGCACTGCACTACTAAAATCTGGCACTGCATTACTAAAATCTGGCACGCAGGCCAGTTTTATAAGCAAAAATATGAACTAAATCTAGGACCACGATTGACTGGCTGGATGTTTGGTTGAACCAATCACATGCTGGGGTTAGTAGAGAAAAAGCATATTTCATCTGAATTGAATGAGTCATATACTAGTATTTTTGGCCTTTGCAAGTACTTGGGTTGATGGATGAGATGAAAACCTTTCACCTCTCTTACCAAAAATAAACTTCAATATTCGAAAATAAACTTCAATCAAGATTTATGCTGAGTAGATCCCAAACAACAAGGCGGTTATCCTCTTAAAGATCGTGAGCGAGTTAGAGCACTCGCTGCCCTTTAATTTTATGCACGATATCTGGAATACGCATTAATGTTCTGATCTCGTGATTGAATAAAACTCGAAATATATCATCAAAATCGAGTTTTTGTAAAGCTATACCGTGATAATTCATGCATTTCAAGCGACCACCCATCTTGAATATTGGGCATAACGCGGCCACTTTCCTTTTTTCGGACATTGCTTCATTTTGCTATATACCAATCGAATAAGGTCAAAATGACAGTTCGACAAAGTTAGCTCTCCAAATTCGAAAAGCTCTTTAATGCACTTAGCTCCAGATGAACGATTTATATTTAATCTCAGAACGGCCATGGTGAATGCCTCATAGGATGGCTACTTAATGAACATCTCTGCGGTCTGTCTTTGATAATATTCAAAACAGCTTGTTATATAGGTGGACCATTAAGTAGGTCAGAAATATATTCACACAGGTTTCGATCCTGGTCCCGAATGGCAGTTGACCAAGATCTTAAAGTATTGTGCAGTCCGGTGACTCCTTTATAGAAACCACACGAATAGCGTTCATTGCTAAGTTGTTGAACTCTTAAGACCTTTCCCTTCCACCAATCGCGCAACCTCTGTCTACAAATTCGTTTAGCAGCTGCATTAATACCAGTGCGAATAAAATTGAACGATTGCTTAGATCTATGTTTCGATAAAGTTAGAAGTTATGTTCGAGGATTCACAAATTTTCTTGGAAGTATCATCTGGACTTTAAACTACAAAAGCCACTGCTATTTTTTGGCAATGCTGCAGAGCTTTTGGTAATTCTTGGGGATTATCCCCCAAAATGTTATATTTTATCTACGAATCACTGGTTCTCCCAATGCTAACTTATGCATCTGTTGTTTGGTGGCCAGTGGTTAAAGTTAAATCTTCAATTGTTGAACTCAATTGTTTGCAAAACTTCGCTTGTCGAGCTGTTCTCACCAGATTTTCTCAAACAGATATCCGAATCCCTTGTATTCTTTTCAGATGGCTCTGTCACTGAACAGGGTACGGGCTTTGGTTACTACTGTCCTTCGCATGATCTGAGAATCTCTGAAAGTCTGAGAATCTACTGTACTATTCATCAAGCGGAATTAATTGCGATCACTCACTGCGTGATGTCAGCTTTTAATCTCGTGGCCGACGACAAAGAGATTATATTTTGTACGGATAGTAAAACTGTCCTTAACTCCTTGAACAACCCTCTAACCAGCTCTAAACATTGAGGGCAACGAAATTGCAGACTGTTTGGCTAAAACTGGTTCTCACCTATATTTCGTAGGTCCTGAACCAGCTGCGCCTTTACCTACTTATATAGTGAAAAAAACAATTAAAACAGTTACCCTATCTAAAGTGGACGTGGTCAGCTACCGCTATTTGTCGTAAGGCAAAATATTTTGTCAAAGGGATTAACTCTAACCTGACAAATTACGTTCTTTCATTGAAAAAGGACAACTTGAGAATTTTAGTCTCTATACTTACTGGCCATGGCCGTTTCAAAGGTCATATTCATCGCATGGGACTCATCGCATGGGACTGGCCAGTTGTCCAGCTTTCGACCACATGAGCTGCAGGTTTATTCCTGTAAATCTACTGTCTTCTCTTCCCTGGTTCAAACTGCTTCAGTTTGCTAAGGTTGCAGAACACGTCTGTGCGCTTTGATGAAGTCCTAGGTTTGCACCATGGGCCCATCCATTTGTTGTTTGCAAAATGAAGTGCGAGTGAAAATAATTTTGATTGTTATGGGCGTGTGCAATTTATGTCAAGAGGCAAACTGATAAGAATTCTCTCTATAATTGAAGCTTATATTTGGCTAACTGTTGGAATCATTTTTTTTATTGTGAAGAGTAAATCAAGCGTCAACGTAACAATTACAGATTTGTTGAACTCTCAATATACCTTAGCCCTTCCAGCTGAAACGAACACAGTTTCTGGACTATAAAATAATTGTCTAGTGCAAATACACTAAGAGCGTGAGATAAAGTTTTGCATAAGCTTTAAATTATTAAAATTTTGCATGATCGACCCCAAATCGAATGAATTTCGATTACAATTTAAAACTATTCACGTTACACACTTGAATTTAGAATAACAACTTTCCACTATAGATTTTAATCAAAAAACAAAACTGTGCTATACAAGTCATCTAGTTTGTAATATAGAAAATCTTAAATCTATATATTGGAAGATGTATACAGAAGAAGCTGAAAAACGGTACAACCTGTTAATAAACTACTTTCGCGAATTATACCGGATATTTTATAAAGTGACCACCCACTCTAAAACAAATAAATTAGTGGATTTTTTATATTTCGGTGATAATTAGAGCGTGCATGATTTTATATGTGTGTGCAGTATGTGTAAGCACTTGTTTACCAATTTAAATGTTTTATTTTCAATAATCAACACTATATAGCATATTTACCGATTAATAAATAAACCAATCAACCACACACTTAAAATTTAATAACAAATTAAATCACTTGACGCGATATATATCCAAACACACCACACACCAAACTTTTAATAAGCTCATACCCAAAAGTTTAAATTTTTTCTAAACACAACATGCGACCCTCTCTCGTTTATAAATTTTATGCGCTAACCCAATTTTTATATAAAATCATACAACATAGTTTCATTAACATAAAAATCATGTTACAATTTTTATGTATAAATTTATTGGAATTCACTGTATATAAGATTGTTATGATTTAAGACCGCGCACCTCACAAAAAAAAAAAATTTCAATTAAACCAAAAATTATTAACTTTTCAATTAAAAACTATTTAATTATTTTGTTTCCATGATTTTTAAACTTAAGTCCAACTCCGGTGTGCACAAAAAACTAACAAAACGTTAAAAGCTCACACAAATCGAAATCATCTAGTTTAGTGTGTGCGCGCGCACTTTAACGCGAGAAATAAAAAACTAAAAAATCTAAAACCACAAAAACCGTCTAATCTATACAACTTTCTTTATTTGAATTAATAATTAATCGAAAACAAAATTAAAATTTAATTAAGAAAGAGATTATATATGTATGTATGCGTTTACCTTAATAGCACACCGTTGGCCGTTTGATTTGTCGCGCGCACAATATACCTCGCCATATGTGCCCTCGCCAATTAAATCCTGCAACTCGAATCGATCGCCCGGCGCCGGCAATCGAACAAAATCGATGTGTTGAGAGAGGCCGTTATACGATGCCATAATCTCGCTCGTTAACTGGAAAATAAAGAAGAGAAAATAAATTAAATTTAATAATTAATTTTGGAAATTTTTTTTTGTGCAAATTTTATTAGTCATATATCCAATTAATTTAATTTAACATGTTGAATGGTGATGATCGGTTGGTCGGGTCGTTGCGAAATTGATAAATTTGTTTTCAATTAGAATCCATTCACTTATACTATATGCGGGATGGTTGATAAATTGAGTCGTTTAGTTGTAATCAATGTGTACGTATACACAAACGCTTTCTCTCAGTTATATTTTTTGGCGACCGAAATGGGGGTGTTGCGATTAGGGAATGTTATATATGATTTGTGAAATTTCATAACCCCTCCATTACTTTTGAAAACGTCTTAGCTTTCTAAAACTTGTTTTTCGAGATACGATTTAGAAACTTGACGGCTTATACCGAACCGCGTTTTTGCAATATCCTGGTCTATGTATGTCTTCGTCTATCATAACTAGCATGATTTTTACCTAGTTCTTACTCGTGAACATCTATATGCACAACAACAGGTCTGATCAAAACTTGACATATTCATTTCAGAAGTGTTCTCAGCTTTGATACATCACTGTGTGTATATTTTTTTACCCACTCGATTGATCGAGTCATATCGTAAAAGCTCAGAATTACTAGAAATCATTCAGAATTATTGAAGCGTGGACTTTGCTACAGCAAATTTCAGAGGTGATACAAACTGTCAAAACTGTTGAGCCAAAAACCGACGATCTTCTTTGAAGTGAGAGCTGACCTTTGATCATGTATAGCCAAAGTATATAGGACTACAGTCAATTAGCCCAACCATAAATTAGGCATGAGACTCTCTTATGCTATACCAAAACTTAGTTGGAAGACCCAGTGAAATAGAAAAAAAAAGAGTTGCCCAGTTCAAATACAGAAAAATGTGGTGGCACGGGAATAAAAGTTCCAAAATAATCGAAACATAAAATCAAGCTATTTGGAGTCATAGTAGAGACACCCTGATATATTCACGATGATGATTTACATTGCGATCTCTACCACCATGTGACCATTAAAACCACCCAGCTTTTGAATAACGAAAGGTCGCGGTGTTAAATTTTTATTGCGACAGGTGAAAATAAGGAAAACTTTTAAATAAACGCAAGTAATGACTGCAACAGCTCATTATATTGAAATAATGGAAAGCAAATTCTAATTCACACGGTTGGTGGCAAATCGATGTACCTGGATAAATCTATACAATAAATAATAACAAATGAAAGCATGATTATCCAAAAATAACTTTACAATGCAGTCATTAAGCTGAGAGTGCTACAGAGTAAGAGTGTTTCATTATTTTTCAATCAACCAGCCAGCTATCGGAGGAACCATTCTCTTACCATCAAATATATTTGTTACATACAGCAGGACAACTCTTGAAAAGAATTGTATGTGTCCGTCTACAGGAGGCTATGGGAAGGGCGGGCCAACTGGCACAACACCAGTTTAGTTTCAGAAAGCGGCCTTTGATGGTGGATACGGTTAATTGTGTGATAGATACGGTGCAAGAGGCGATATCTGATTCAAGATGGTTGTGTGGCAGCACGATATACTGTGCACTAGTATCACTAGAGGTGAAGGATGCCTTCAATACGCGGTTAATTCAAATTGTATATTTAGCGCAAAAGCCTAATGCGAGTAGTTGCGAGCTACTTCAGCCAGACGGTTCTGAAGTTTAAAACCGGTGATGGAACGAAAACATATGTGATAATTGGTGGAGTTCTAGAACGGTCTGTTCTAGGTCCAATGCTGTGGAACGTGATATATGATAATGTGTTAAGACTCCACTAACCATGTGATGCTTAAGTGGTTGGATTTGCCGATTACAACGAGATAGTGGAAATTTGTCCGACACATTCAACAAAGGTTAACTTATGCTGGCTTATGAGTTAGCAGAACACAAGACAGAAGCAGTCCGACTCACTAGCAAAGTATTGAGAGCATAACGCTAGAGGGTGGTGCTCAGAACATAATAGTAATCCAACAGGTCATTAGGTACCAAGCGGTAGTGATTGATGCTAGACTGTCATATGAGACACATTTTATTACCTCTAGCGAAAGGGCAAGTAGAAGATAACAGCTAGCTACACTCACGTCAATTTGAACAAATGCAGAGCAACAGTATGTGCATTTCAAACAGTATCGAGATATGGCTAAACAAACAACATAGTTTAACCACGAAACACAAGTTTCTTAAGTGCCCAAGTTTTAACGAGTAGAGAAAACCTGGACTTATTCCTCGGGGCACCTGGTCCTCATCTAACACCGCACAACGTTATTGATTTTATGCTGAAATCAGAAGGCAATTGCGATGCCGTGAGTTGAGCTGTATCACAGAATAGGAAGAAGTTGAGATGTTTCAAAAGAAGCAGAAACGCGCTCAGAACTCTGTTCTATCCGAATAGGAGGCAGTTTTTAGCTGAGTGCTAAAACTGAAAATGGGATGCTATTGTGAGAATGGGAGTTATCGTGCAAGCTCTCACATATCTGTCTGTCACATGTCTGTGTGTAATCTGTTATCGTTGTTAAGATAGTTTGGATATTAATGACGCCATTGGACTGAGTTAGCACTCCCAACTATTTTGTAGTTTTTAACGTCCAACTGTTTGAATTTTCGTTGACCATTTACACATTCCATTGTTCAATACCCTTCTATAATACCGACTAGGCCCGGAAGTTCTGCTCAGTGACAGGGACTTAAAAATTTGTTCAAGAGACAATCAAAACTCCATTTTAAACTATATGCATCTTAACACTAATTGAACCAAGTGCGTTTCTTGTTTTTAATTATTCAGATGGAAGCTAGTGCTTTCAAGACTTTTCTTCCCAGTTCCAATTAAACCAAACTGAACCAAAAATCGATGATCAATAGATGGACCATCGACCAAACATATAGCTAACCGTGATGAGAGACGACCAAAACGCCGATGGTACAAAAAACAAACAAACATACCCTACCCACCAACGTGTTAATAATGTATTCAATTTTTGATTTTATAACCTCATCTGCGGAACTAACAACAATAAAAATTTTTTTTAAGTTGATGAACTACTTTACTATCCTAATAACGTTTAAAAACTCTTATGTTCGTTTCTATGTGAGTTGTTGTTATTTACATTTTGGTTATTTGTTATTAATAATATAATAATTGATTATTCATTAATTTATTTAATTTTTTGTTTTGCTTAATGGTGTGTATGTGTGGATGGTTTGCCAATTAAAATCGCGAAATAATCATTTGGAATGAGAAATAAAAAAAATAAGTCGGTTGGTCATTGAAGTAATTGGTTTTTTAATCCGATGTAAAGCACGTGAATAATTTGAATTGGCGATGAGTTTTTTATAATTCGATAAATTCACATGGATTTGGGATTAACAAACATATTATCATAATGAGCAAAGTATGTATTTTTTATTGGTTAGAAAAGACTCGGAAATGGTCTGGATATATGCGGTTACAGTACATGAACAAACTATAATAAAGAGTTGTACAATAGCTCGGTGGGTCACAATTCGTAAAATAGTTGGTTTAATTGGACCGAACCACTGTTCGTTTTAGCCACTGCTTTGCTGTCAGGTGATGGTTTCCTCATGTATAAAGCTCATAATGCCCTTTAATTTAATCGTATTATGCGGAAGCGTTCTTAACGCACGAAGCGGTATTAATTCGAATAGTTCACGATTCGGAAAATATTTAGATTTGACTATGACACATGGGGGTAAAGAAAAGGAGGCTAGAATTTCAGTATATCTACGCGAACGAAGTCAAGTTGTAAATCAGGTTGAGGGTGAAGGCAACTTTCATATATTCTATGGCTAAAGGATTGTACGAGAGGTTGTTCGATTGGATGGTAATCCAATAATGTCGTATTCGACTTGTTTAGTCTTTTAGTTCTGACTTGTTTAGTCTTTTTATTTTTAGCACTGATCAATTGGCCGTAGGACTTTTGGACATTTTCAGATTTGAAAATTTTCAAAAGAATTCATTCGAGCAACTTTGAATTCAACACTTCCTCAATCAACATATATTCACGTGGAAAAAAAAAATAAAGGGCCCGCCATCTAAAGTTTTTTTTTCAACTAGTGCTTATTTCGTGAATGGTAACACTTAGCTCATGCCTGATTTGACAGATAATTAGTTTTATCCTTCCGCTGAACGAATATGGTTGTGTATACGCTTGAACAACGCTGGGAAATATTGCGACATTACTTTGAAAATCATGGTAATGTTGCAGAATGTGTGCGAAAATTGCGTACGGATTTTGGAAGAAGAGAAGCACCGTCAGCTCCGTATGTTCGTTATCTTGTGAAAAAAGTGAAAGAAACTGGCATCCTCATCGATAAACTAAAGCGTAAAAAGCCAAAAACAGTGCGTACACCCGAGAATATTGATACTGTGGCAGAAAGAGTGCGTGATGCGTCATCAACATCAATTCACCGTCGTTCTCAACAATTGAACATTCGGAGACATCATTGAGACGAATTTTGCATAAAGACCTTGGTATGACGCCATACAAAGTCTAATTGTTTCAGGAATTGAGGCCAACTGACCATCCAATGCGTTTTCGCTTCGCTGAGTGGGCCTGCGATCGACTTACAGAAAATGCCGATTTTGCCAAAAAAAATCATCTTTTCGGATGTAGCTCATTTTGATCTTGGCGGGTATGTAAACAACCAAAATTGTCGCATTTGGGGCACGGAAAACCCGCACGCATACATTGAAAAGCCGGTACACCCAAAACGAGTCACTGTTTCGTGCGGATTTTGGTCCAGAGGCATAATTGGGCCATTTTTCTTCGAAAATGAGCAAGGAGTGGCCGTTACAGTCAATGGCGATCGTTATCGGGCCATGTTGAACAAATTTTTGTTCAGAAAAATTTCAACAGGACGGCGCTACGTGCCACACAGCTGAAGCTACACTCGATGTTTTGCGCCCTGTTTTTGAAGATTGCATTATCAGCCGCAGAGCTGATGTCGTTTGGCCACCTCGGAGCTGCGATTTGACACCGTTGGACTATTATTTGTGGGGTGTCATCAAAGATTAGTGTTACGCCGACAAGCCAGAGACAATTGACGCTTTAAAGGACAATATTCGTGAAGCCATTGGTGAAATACAGCTGCACACAATCGATAATGGGCTTAAAAATTGGACCAATCGTGTAGGCTACTGTATGGCCAGCCGAGGCAGCCATTTGAATGAAATTATTTTCTATTATTAACCGGAAGGATTGTACTTTTAAATAAAAAAAGAAATTTGAGAAAATATTCAGTAGTTTTTTTTATAGCATTTTCAAAAAAAAAAAAGTTATTTGGCGGACTTTATATTGACGAAGGAATCCCTGTCGATTTGATCAAGTTCTCCGATAATCGACCAGTTTTCAATATGCTGTTGAGCCGGCTACTTGGCCCCTTGCACTGATAGATAAAGAAAAGAGATTCTCTCGGTCGACGGATAAGAGCTTGACTGAAAAAAAACGAAAGTTCCTGCACCAGCTGAAGTGTTTCGATTGGTGCGACAGAGTCAATTCCAGTGCCCAATCACGAAGACTGGTAATTTATATTCCGCACTACAAGATTCCAGTACAAAACAGGAACCTACCAAAGTCGATACAAAAGAGAGATACAATTCGCATGGATTGGCATCACAGTCATAAATACAATATATTTTTGATACTCATGGATTAGCTGCAGAAAATGGTGGCTGAAACTCCACAATCACGAACAGCTTTGCTTCACGGCGGAGCTTGAAACGATTCGAATTCGACAGACAGAACGGATTCAGTCATCGATACTCGTTTGTCGAATTTCTGCAGCGACACTACTTCCGAATCGCAGAGAACGTTTTTCATATTGTACAATTCTGTAAGTTCTTGATTCGTTTGATTCTGTTCTTGGTCAAGTATATAAATTACTCTACCCATTTCAGGGCATCAAAACCAGAAATCAGTTGTTGGAATTCGTTGATGAGCTTAAATAGTTGATCACAACTACATTTCACTATACACAATACACTTTATACGAAACTTCAACTCTCTCCTATTTTATGATTAAAAATTGATTTGAATCAGCCTAGAGTATATCACTCTCATTATGGTTTGGTACATGTTCCATATATAAGTTTCTTGTGATACTCAAGACATACTTTTGGAATCTATATATAGATGGCAAATGTCTATATGACAACTATTATACTCCCGAGTGATGACAGATTCACATGCAGTCTAAATTTTCTTTGAAATAAAATGAATTATAGACCGGATTGATTCGAAATTTTCGTCCCAACCAATTAAAACAGTAAAATTTTCCTAATTGGACGTTGCACTGAATGGATTAAGCTTACTGAAAGGTTGTGCATTACGCCCAATGAGCTACTCTTCTAGGAAAAAACTGGTTTGTTTTTCTTGTAGTTGAAACCCGAGAGCCTTGCCAAATCATCGTGTTTTCAGCCTGTATCACAGAGTGACGCATTTTTGAGTCCAAAATTTTCTGCTGATGCCACCAATAGTGGAACCGAAGGTAAAGGTCCATTGGAACAATACGGAGCTGTCACAAAACCATTGAAATATACGAATTGGAGGCTTAATGGATACGAGAGAGGAGTTCTGCGTCTGATGAGTAATCTAAAACGTATATCACTTTACGACATTAAATGATCCAAACCACTTTTCAATTTCACTTTACAGATGCGGTTAGCCCTCCAAGTGCTTTTACACAACCGCACTAAGTTATAAAATATTAGGTTTTAAATTGAAACACACCTGATTCTAGTACACTAATCACTTCCACTCCTAATATTCACCACACTTAGCAAAACACGATACTCGTAAGCGAATGTCTAAAATTAAACATATAAACACGTCTCGCGTCCCGAACCATTATACGTCAATTGAGAATCATAACTCGACTACCTTGATTATTAATTTTACCATTTTACGAAGCAAATTATTTGTGTTTTAAGTTTTCTTTATGTTTCATTCCTTGTCGTCAACTTATAAGTCTTCATCCCAACAAAGGTCTTTATTTATACATTATGTAAACAAGTAGCAGCACAAAATGTATATAGCTTCACACACAAATGTAACAACCTCGTATACATAATAATCTCGACAGCCTGATCCGGAAGATGACTTTAATTGACCTGGCATGGATAATCGATTGATCAAAACTGTGACGTGAACTACATACTAAAGTGACGAAATTATATTTAGGTGATACGTGTATATAGTTAACCTTTACTAAGCACATAAGACCATAAGACACACACAAAAGGAAACGTGAAGCCGCATATATGCAATTATTGACAATATTGGATAAATTGGAAAACGTGTTTCCATATTTTATTTTCAGTTCGCGTTTTAAAACAACAACAAAACTTATTATCGCGTGTCGTGTATTCAACTGATGTTGGTGAATTGAATGAAAACGATATATAGGTACGTGATGTCAAATGTTCCATTTACTGAGAATAGTATATAGGGAAGATGTTTCTGTATTATATACAATAGATTGGATGCCAACAGTTATCTCAATCGAACATTAGTAACCATTTGGAACGCTTGCGCATAGGAGTCATCTCTAAGATCTCTTAGGGAACCAAAAATGGAGAAAGATTGATGTCTATTTTAAGATCGTTCATGATCTCACAGTGACATGCAAGTACATTTTCTCATCGCAAAAATTGAAACTTAAACGACCATCTATTGATTTTACTCGGTTTGCAATCGGAATGAAAAACAAAACTGTGTTAGGAGGTTATCTAAATGGATTTTTATACATAAGGAGTGTTCAATTGGTTTATTTCAAGAAAGTCCTACAGATTGCACGCAAATACATCGGTGAACTGGCATTCTGAAACCTCTCTATTAATATCAATGCAAAAGAAAAGTCATTCATCTGTAGTTGATTGCATTAATTCAAAACTCGTGATATTCGGAGGTATAACTTATGCCCGACAGGAAATAATTTATGACTGCCAACGGCGCATCCGGGCAAAACGATCAAGCACTGATCAAGTTTTTTCGCTAAGTTTAAATCTTGTACAAGTACTTGGACAGATGTGCTCAAACATTAAAGAAAAATGCTGGGTCAAAACTGAATCTAGAGATTTTAATCCTTTGTGGAAATACATCCTCCGTAAGAGTGAATCACCTCAAGAAAACATTGTAATCCAACAATCCAATCAACTTCTTACATATTCAGATTATATCTGCGTCTTTGGATAAATGGCTATGAGATAGTCGTTCAGCTGAAACATTATACAAATCCCCTCGGTCTCAAAATCGCAAGCACTTGAGTATTGACTACCACATGTTAGAAGGATTGATGAAATTCAAGTATCTTGCATCTCTCATTACTCATGACAATCATGTGTATTGTGTACAGAGTATTAATCATGACAATCATGTGTATTGTGTACAGAGTATTGTGTACCCGTTGTCTTGGATGAATGTAAGAGTTCAACCTTGATAAATTGAAGAGATAGGTGCCAACATTCTAAAGAAAAATCATGCGTCTGATATATGAGTTAAAATGCTCACCTACCGAGATGTTTTCAACTAATCAGGAATTTTATTCAAATTTTATGTCCTGATCATGTTCTGAATGACGATTCGGAGCCAATGGTACAGTGATCTTTCAAGAGACAACTGCCTTTCGGAAGAGGAAGGGGTCGCTATTACCTACGATTGCTTTAAAGCGTACAGAGCAATTTATAGACTCAATCTAAGGTTTGTACACTAGGTTAGGTTAGGTTAGGTTAGAGTGACTGCTAACGCACACTTAGACCGTTGCCGGTCCGTTGTGATACCACAGGATCTTAGTCCCCTAATACCCTTAACACTCTATTGGATTCATCCTGAGCTAGCGTAAAATGTCCCGCACCTTAATATCTGCAAGATCTGAAAGGTTGTGCAATACATACCTACCCAAGTGTAAATGCCTTCTTAGTGCCAGTGCAGGACAAGAGTACAGGAAGTGAACAAGCGTCTTTTCCTCCTCCTTGTCCATACAGCTTCTACAGAAGTCATTTGTTTCTAGACCCAGCCTTCTCGCATGTTCTCCGAAAAGGCAGTGTTCCGTTAATATTCCTACTATTCTTCTTAGATCTCTCCGCTCCAGAGAGATTAAGATCTTTTCCTTCTTAATCAAAATTATAAGTATAAATAAATAAATAATCTGAATATTGAAATGCTCACTCATCTCGTTAAAATACGAGTGGTAACCCAATGCCACCCTAGACTTCAACAGCACTGCTTCCAGCGACTTGATAGCCGCCTGGCTGTCCACATAAATCGTGATATCCCTCTTGGATATCACGTTATGCCTCAACTAGCTCAAGGCTTCCTAAATCGCTATTATCTCCGCCAGGTACACACTTCAGTGGTCAGGGAGACGAACGGAAGTGCTTATATTTAATGCTCCACAGAACAGCCCAGCTCCGACCTTACCATCTAGCTTTGAGCCGTCCGTTTAGAATTGAATAACTTCGGTTTCCATAGTGCTAGCTTATTCCCCCAGAATTCTCTTGAAGAGATTAAGGTTTGAAAACCTTTTTCGAAACATAATATCGGTGTTATATAATCAAGGTTCGCCATTTCTATCATTAGCGAACCAATTATTGTCGAGTGACCTGCCTGAAGGTGTTGTTCGCAGTGCCTCGCTTATGAGCATACAGGCCATCCTTTGCACCTTCTCTAACTTCCTTCTATAGGTTACTCTATCCAGTGCTGGCCACCAACACTCACTCCATACATAAGAACGAGTCTTACTACGGCAATGTAGAGCCAGTGTACCAGCTCCGGTTTGAGACCCCAACGTCTGCCTATTGCACTCCTACACGAATACATCGCTGTCGTAGCTTTGCTGATTCTATCCAAGATGTTCTGAATCTATCTAAGCTTCCAGAGCTTAGTTTACTGTCTAAGATTACACCCAGAAATCTCGCTTTATCAGTAAAAGCCAGTTTAGTGCCATTTACGGTAGGTGGGTCAACTGCCGGAATTTTATATTTCTTAGTTAAGAGTACCAGCTCAGTCTTAGATGGATTGACTTTCAATCCACATTTACTGGCCCATCTTGTAATAATAAGAAGCGCATTTTGCATTACCTCCTTAATGTTCGGTACAAATTTACCTGATACCATGATCACCACGTCATCAGCGTAGGCAACCACTCCTATACCCTCCCTCTCCAACTCCAGAAGTAATCCATTGATCACCATGTTCTATAGAAGAGGGGACAGGACTCCTCCCTGTGGGGTTCCCCTAACCACTCGCCTTCCTATGGTTGCCTACCCCAACTCTCAGTTTACAGTCCTGCTTCCCAGCATATGACTGATCAACTTGATTATTCCACTTCAATGAACGATAATCCTTTCAGGATTGCATCTGTCTGAACGTTATTAAAGGCGCCCTCAATATCAAGAAAAACTACCATAATGAGCCAGGTTAATACTCCTTTGAGTGAATTGATCTCTCAATTGTGCGTACCAAGGCATGTAGGGCCGTATCTACCGATTTACCCTTACAGTATACGCATGTTGAGAGGCTGACCATTTCTCCTGTTTTAAGTTCATACTTATATGTGTTTCTACCAGCCTTTACAGGGTTTTCAACAGAAAGGATGATAATTTTGTACACTATATATATATTGAACAACACTTTGGGCTACTAAAAAAAATTGAACTATCAGCTTGATGGTGTGTCTATGATTAATCAATGAGAGTTCAATTGAATGCAGTAGAGCAGAAGATCGTAAAATAGCATACGGCAACAGAAGTTCTGATGTCACCCGACTATTTAATGTGTAAGTTATTGTGAACCGACCAAGATCATTTGTTGCTCAATAGATACGATAATTTGCAGTGGAGAGATGAGAGAGGAAGTGCTCTAAAATTAAACATAGCATGCAGCGCATAATAGAATAAATTTAGTGAGGTTTTGAGATACCACGAACAAGTGGATAACATAAATCCTTACCGGATTTATGTTAAGAGCATACCGATCAACCAAGCGAATTTGAACTTTTTGACACTGTTGGATTCTAGTTACTAATGGCTAAATTGAACCTAACAAATGTGAGCCACCAATGATGGCGGAAGCCATTCATTTGTCCAAAATCAAACACGGAATGGCATAAGATTTGCTGTTAAATGAAAGACTAGATTTATGAAATTAAAAATATCACTTATACTGTTGTGATAAAGAAGGATCTGGAATCGGGATCTGAAACGAAGCATCAGTATCTGAAATCGCAATTGCGACCAAAGAATATTATCAAGAAACCCGAATAAAGATTTGAAAGTTCTTTGTATATCACTTTGTACTGGACTACAGTAGGACGTAAATAAGCGACCCGCAAACGAGTTGAGGGTGCCTTGAGCCCCAAAACAGATTGCAAAGATAAGGACAGACAGACAAAAGTTAAGTTCTCGTCTTCGATATATTAGGGAAGCTGATGGATGCGCCATTGGATGGGAAAATGAGGAACGCTGTCAAATTCAGCCCAACAAGTGTGCCAAGAAAACCGAAAAAACAAAGATGCACAACCTCAACTTATTTCTGTAAGGAACGCTTTTGTCAAGTTTTAATTTTAACATTAGAATCGGAAGATTCTCTTTTTTGAATCAAAGGGATCAAATCAGGGGATATCTCTACTTTTTGACATTACTCGGCCATGAAGAACTTCTCGCAAATTTTGCATCGTAGGACGACGTATATATGGCACCATCTTATTGAACTCAAATGTTCTGTAGGACTACTTGATCAAATCGGGGAAGTTAATATTAAAGCATTTCCTATAAACTATATGAGTGGCCCGATAGCGAATATACTGTTTATAAACAAAGACAGTCAAGTGAAAATGTTTATTAATATGTGGCCGTCTATCATTGTACGGCTTAAAGTATATGGCTTAAAGGTTGTAAATGGCCCTAACCGCATCTTAACTGAGACTTGTATGCCAACGGTGATAATCGAACTTTTAACCATGGAGTCATGAGACATTTGCTTAATCACTAAGCTGAAACACGCGATTATACTACAACTGTGGTCGTCCATTTACCGAGCTATAAAATTCAACCACTCCAATTTCACCGCGTTACATGGGCATTTTCTTGCCACCGAATACAAATCTGTTATAAAAAGGTTTAACAAACATGATGGAGACATTCCTAATTCCCGATGAGAGGTACCCGGACATTATCAACACTCTGTCTCACTCCGTTAATATTATATCTGAGGTACTTTGGATTAATTGTCACCCAATGCACTTATAAAGTTGTTGCGCAGTGTTATATCACTCTTAACGTCTGTTAAATCGCAACTGATAAAGTCGAGCTGGAATATCAAATCCAACCCTGAAACTCCATTCTCAAAAAACAATGAAGAATCCTCAACTGACAAAGTAGCCAAATGGCACAGTAGTTAAGGCTTCGGTAGTTGGAGAGGAAGAAACCAAGTTCGAATCCCGATATCTAATTACTAGTTGGAGCGCAGAATTTATGGAGCCATCTTCAATGTCAGTACTATAGGCTGTCATGGAGCTATGCAACGTGCAGATAGTTCTACGAAAATCGGACCTGTAGCTGAACGTTCTCGATTGGGCTATGTAATAGAGTAATAGGACGTAAATAAACGAACCGCGAAAGAGTTTGGAGAGTATTGAGCTCCATGACAGATTGTAAAGACAGAAACAGACAGACAGACAGAAATCTCAGTTCGATTATTGTAAACTTGTTTAGACGATGTTATAAATAAGATACATAATGCTTTTACATAAGACACTGAGACCGAAATAAGAAGAGAAAACACACTATAAGATAGAATAAGGGTGTCATTAGATTGCTCCCCATAGGGAAAACACGAAATAGCTTGCAAACAACGTTTTAAATCATAGTTGATGACGACCTTTACTTTTAACTTGGAGATAAACAAAATAAAGCATATTGGAAAACCAGGACATTAATAAGATATAAACAAATCCACAATTCCTTTGAAGTATATAGCAAAAACTCAAACATAACAGCTAACATAAACAGAACTCAAATTCATTTCATGTATATACATTGTTGCTTCATACAAACATATATATTCACTAATTACAAGACATTGCCCCTCGAGACAATAAACAGAAGCAAATTAAAAATTAAACACAATAGGGCCATAAACCATCCAAACGTATACATAAGAAGCGCAACCAAAACAAATGTTATGAGAACTTTCTTTGTATATACCTATAAACATTAGGATTCTTCCGCAGACGCATATAACATCTTATATCTTGTCGTAAACCAAATTTCACTCGTGAATCGTTTTATATTGTTAAACCGCAATTGAATAAAATTGTATAAATTTTGGTTCGGGTTGAATGTTTCGTGTAATTTATGCATCCATTATTTGTACTCGAAATAGAAATTTTTATGACGCACTGTATACGAGTCAAAAAGGCTCCTGGTTACGACCTGATAACAGCAAAAATAATCAAAGCACTACCAGAAAAAGCACTACGGAAGCTACAGCACATAATCAATGCTGTCTTTAGACAAAGTTATGTTCCGAGACAGTGGAAAGTAGCAGAAATAATAATGATTGCTAAGCCTAATAAACCGTTAAATGACAAAACATCATACAGGCCAATCTCTTTATTAACAACCACATCAAAAATTTTCGAAAGATTGTTTCTGAAGAGACTTAAGCCAATTATAGAGACTAGGAAACTTATACCACCACATCAGTTTGGGTTTCGAGAAGGCCACTCAACAATAGAACAGGTACATAGAATCACTGATACGATTGAAGAAGCGTTGGAAGAGATGAAGGTATGTTCAGCAGTATTCCTAGACGTAGCCCAAGCATTTGATAAGGTTTGGCACCATGGTCTGGAATTTAAGCTTCAACGAGATCTACCAAAACAACATTTTGAATTGCTTAAGTCATACATAAATGACCGTTATTTTCGAGTGAGACAAGAAGAAGAGTACTCAAAACTAAAGAAAATATTGGCAGGAGTCCCACAAGGTAGTGTGCTTGGCCCTGTGTTATACCTTCTGTATACAAATGATTTACCAAATATAGCAGAAGCCAGAATAGGGACTTTTGCTGATGACACTGCAATTATGACTACTGATATTAGTATTTTCGAGTCAACACGGAAACTACAAAATGCTGTTAATACAATAAACACTTGGACAAAAACTTGGAGAATAATGCTAAACGAATCAAAATCAACACACATCAACTTCACCAACAAGAAAGTAGAATACATCCCGATTAGACTGAATTTTCAACAAATTCCTTACTCAGACAATGCGAAATACCTTGGCATCACACTAGACACTAAGCTTAGGTGGAAAGCACATGTTAAAAAGAAAAGACAAGAATTGAATTTTAAATTCAGAAAAATGCAGTGGCTTATTGGAAGAAACTCTGAGCTGACAACGCAAAACAAACTACTATTATATAAACAAATCCTTAAACCTATCTGGACATACGGCATTCAACTTTGGGGATGTGCAAAGAAAACTACAGTTAAGATCATACAAACATTTCAAAATAAAGTACTACGTAGCATTGTCAATGCTCCATGGTATATTAGAAATGACAACCTCCATCGAGACCTTAACATGGAATACGTCAGTGATGAAATAATTAAGCTTGCAAGGAGTCATGTACTGCGACTGCAGCAACATGACAACGAGGAGCTGCGGAACCTACTGGATCACACCAATGGACCAAAGCGCCTAAAAAGAACAAAGCCTTTAGAATTAGTGGTTCCCTGAACTACTGAAATCAAAGGACTGGACGAACTGGGATGAACCGATTTTTCTCATCCCATAAGATGCTACACTGCTTAAAAATACAAAACATTTACTAGATAATCACTGAGATTAGTTGTAATATTATACAGAAATATAGATTTCTTAAACAAATAAAAAAAAAAAAAAAAAAAAACTGTATACGAGTGCATATATATGCTCGTTTAATCGGCGGCCAATTAAGATGATATATGTACAGATTCATTGGGAGTTTAACAACTTATCCTGCACACACAATACCTATAATTGTTGTCTGGAATTACAAAAAAAATCATAACTGACGCATGCATGATTACGCGTCGTTAAGATTACGCGTTCATGAGAAAATTTGATTGTCTTAATCGCGAATTCCTGCATCATCGGTTTATTTGTTTTGTTCTTCTTCTCGCGCTATATATAGATGCAATAAAAGTAAATTTTGCAATAGCAACGAATTGAAAACTTTCGTTTGGAAAAAATAAGAATTGCAAAATTGCCTAGAAGAGGTTACATTACAATTGGAGCAATTAAAAGACCAAAACGGTATAAACACATCTATATGCATAATCGGATAGCTCTTATTCCTTTCACTTGGAACTGAAGACGTTGTAATTCACTGCTAGACATACTGGATACTATATAACCCGATTTTCCTGGCATTCCTGAATAACGAAATAGTGGATCCAACAAAGATGACGGTGCTTGAACCTGTATAACGTATAATGTTCTTCGGTTTTCCACAGAAAAGGAATACTGATGGCGCTGTGCATCTGGAGATAACAACCAACTCGAACAGAAAGTTAAGTTGGGTTTGACATCGCATTATGGAAAAACTTACAACAAAGCAACGCTTGCAAATTGTTAAAAAAAAATTATCAAAATAATGATTTTGTTCGTTAAACTTATCGTGCACTTCGTCTATTTTATTACTATGTACGTAATCGTCCTTCAGAGCGACTAATTCGAATAACAATAAATTGTTTTCGGACTACACTCGCGCACAAAATTAACGCATATTTTTTTTTTTGTAAAAAAAAAATATCTCGCTGGTCAATTTTAATACTTCTAGTGTCAAATGATAGCACATTTATATTTTTATCAGAAACCACCTTGAATAAAGTTTACTGCAAGTCAATCAATTAAATTTTTCAAAAATACTTAATCAAAAGTGCATTGCGTTTGAAATCCAACGCAACGATCGGCTTTTGTTCCATTGCATATCAATTATTTTTAAATGCAGTACCACTAGTTATTGTAAATGTGTTGTAAAGCAAACACCTAATATAAAATCCATTGTAATATGGCACCCGTTCAAGAGCTGGAGGCGGCTAAAGTGGTCACATTGTATCAGGAAGATTATACACAAATACAAATCGCCCGTACAAAATTAGGAATTAATCAGTATTCGGTTTCACGAATATTTAAGCGGTATCGTGAGACCTTAGAGTATAAAAGAAAGCCCGGACAAGGATGTAAAAGGAGCACAACCGAGCATGACGATCGATGTTTATAAATGAATTCGTTACGAGATCGAAAGCGAACTTCTACTCAACTCAAAAATGAGTTACTTAGTGCGCGTCAAGTGAATATTAGTGTCACAACAGTTAGACGAAGATTAAAAGAAGTGAACCTAACTCCTAAACGGCCCGTAAAAGTTCCACGGCTTCTTCCCGCCAGAAATCCAGCCGTTTAGAATTTGCTCATACTCATGCTAATAGGGGAACTGATCAATGGACCACTGTTCTCTTTTCAGATGAGATCAAAATCCAACTATGGAAACCAGATGGACGTAATTTTGTATACAGAAGAGTTGGAGAACGCTACGCACCGTGTAACATTGTGCAAACTGTAAGCTTTGATGGAGGTTCAATAATGTTTTGGAGTGGAATCAGTTGGGAGGACCGAACGGAGTTGGTGGAGATTGGTTTGAGGATGAATGCAGACTGGTATGCTCAGAACATTCTTGGCGATCACGTTTTGCCATATGTGGGCTTCATAGGTTATGACAGTTTTGTGTTAATGCATGATAACGCTCCAGTCCAAGTTGCTGCAACGGTACGACAATATCTCCAAGATATTGGCATTCATGCATTTAAGTGGACACCAATGAGTCCTGATCTTAATCCGATTGAACATGTGTGGGACATTCTAAAACGCCGTATTAAAGCTAGAAATCCTGCAACAGATTCGACAGCAGAGCTGAGAGTTGCAGCGCAAGAAGAGTGGAATCTCATTCCGCAAGAAATGATGAATGAACAAAGCATTCTACTTAGTATGCCCAGAAGAATGAAAGCTGTAATAAGGGCATGGGGGAGGGGAGGGGGAGGGGGGGGGGAATACTCATTATTAAATTAATCAAATTAAATTGTAATAAAGCTAGTTTTAATGTTTATAAACCGTTTTTAAAAATTTTAAAAAAAATAGTTCGACACATTTTAACATTTTGCAATTAAAAATAGCCGCTATAATTCCCTAACGCCACATTTGTGCCTCTTTTGAGAAAATTATAAATTTGGGATCATTTGATACCAGTTCCACTAAAATTGTCCAGTGGGATTTTTTTTATTACAAAAAAAAATATGCGTTAATTTTGTCCAGGAGTGTACGTTTGACACCGAACATTGCGCACTGAAGCTGTAGAGGACAGGAAAGCATTAAAGAAGATTCAAATCAAACAATCCGCCATTCTCAGCAACTGTGGTTGTGACCTCCAACTTTATAGAAGAACGAAATGATCTTAAAAGCTTTCAAGAAACGATCACAGAAAATTAGTGTTTGGTGCGCTTTTTGGGTTGGCGGAGCCATTGGTTCTTATGTCTTCAAAAACGATTATGGTCAGAATGTTGGCATTAGTCTTGCTGACATGTGGTTCCAATAGGATGGAGCCATTGTCAACTAGTATCTTTCCAGAAAAGTGATCGCAGGTATCCAATGATAGAATGAACAAATATCATCATCAAATGCAATCTTATAGTAACTCTACGATCTAGCTAAATGACAGGCAAACCCCTATATTTATCAGAGTTTCATGTAATAAAGAGTATATCTATAGAACTAATAAACATGTTCCAAATTACATAACCAATGTTCTAAATGACATAAACATGTTCCAAGTAACACTTAATAGGCAAATTCTAATACTGCTGTCACCATCGTTCAACTCGCTTTACTTACGATGGACAAACCGTATAGATTATTACGATCCAAACAGCCTCAAAGAGATGCAATTTTATTTCTAGAAACTCAAGTAACTCTCACTCTAAAAAGTCACATCAGCATCAGAAACGAATTATGCTCTCGTTTCATCTGATACTGCTCTCCAACTGAGATTCGATAAAGAGAATACGTTGGCTTACAATTTATAAGACTTATATTGCGATGATATAACCTTCTGACTTACGTTTTTAATCATAGTTCATTAATTCATGACAATACATCTGTCAGTACCTTAACCGTGAAAAGTGTTACAATTCTATCCTTGAACAAATAACGTTTTATCATCGACGGTTGCCAATCGTGTTGAGATTATTGGAAAGACTCCGAAATCGGATTTTACTCTTCCACCATATGGCGTAAAGCTAACTGTTCTCTTTGAAGACGGTCTAATCAAACAAAACGAATAGAGTGTTCTCAAACAACAGCTGAAATGAGTCTTCCTTTAAAATTGATGATTCCTAGAAATCGTTTTAATAGTGAAATTAAAATCCTCTTATATGGCCAAGAAAGTAACAGTCATTCATAAAAGTGTGGTAACTATGTTGCTGAAATTAGGATGAACAACACCTCACACTAAATCTAATATAATAAATATCCAACTATCATCATATCTGGAATAGTTACATCATATAATGTCCGATAGTTCATCTCGATTTCAGTTCTAACAGACTGGATCAAAAGCTTATATACTTGGTATAAATATTCCTTGGGTCAACATACGCTTTTAGTTGAAAGAATTATGCATCAAACATAATAATATTGGAATGAATGTCAATTAGGAAAACTTTGAAGAAACTTATTCATCGAAACAGTAGCACGTAACAGTAGGCAACGTAAATAAGAGAGATCCCTAAATCTATGGCTACCCATGCCAATGATCAATACATCTATTCAACAGTCAACTCTGGTTTATTTGGTCTAATGTGGAGATAAATGTAAGCCAACCATAATCGTCTGTTGTAAATATGAGGAACCACAATGCCTTTTTCCAGATATAGTCCTAACACAGTCGTTATGTTGAGGATGATGAATCTGGTTCGTGTAAGGGAAATATGTACAAGGGAATATTGGCCGCACTACAATGGTTCAAGCTTATAAGATCAAGTAAATAATATTAATTGAAAGAATCTATTATGAAAAATGTGATATCGGAACCGAAAGCGGATTTTACTGTTATAAAAATCCAATATCGAAAAATCCGCAAGCGGCGGATCGAATTTTGCGATATCACTATTTGGGAATACGGTTATACAAGAAATGTTTACTTCGCAGTTCCAAAGGAGTATATATACTGAGATAAATAAATAGCCCGAACAAAGTACTCTTCTACCGGAAATGGACAACTCACCTTCGATTCGGATGAGTAAACTTGAATTTTGGAGACAAAACAAAAATTAAAAAATGTGTAATGTCTTATATTTGTTGGTACATTGGATGAATTAAGATAACCTATATAAGAAGTTTTGAAGAAGACATTAATCTTTATAATTTATAAACTGGGCTAGTTTGAGCTCCAAAAATCCTGCCGTGATGGTCTTTTTTGGTTGTAGTTCAACAAACATTTATCTACCTCGGTCTTTAGTTTCTGCTCGAAACTCGTCAGTTAATCTCTAATACCGATACTCAGAAATGCAAATATAATTTAAAACAACAGATTGCCCTATTTTTCAATGAATTGTAATAATTTCTGAAACCAGACGCAAGTCCCACAAAGTTAAAAATTTACAGTTATGTTCTAAACCGGTCAGCTCGATAAGTGTGATAAAACTGATTCTGAGTGTAATAATAACGGTAACTGTCATACTATGACAGTTCTCATACTGTGATAACAATCTGGTTCCATCAGTTTTGATCACAAGCCTATATATACTGTTGTAAATAACCAGAAGATACCAAATCGTTCTCTACATAGTGAAATCATCGTCGACGATAGTGACACGTTTGCCTATGGTAAGAGGTAGCTCTCGTTTAGAATTTGCTGCATATAATCGAATCAGCGTACTCACTGTTGTTTGATTTTATCCACGATATAAGCGATTTGGATTATACTCTTGTAATGTCGGTATGTTCATTACGTTAGAAGCCATCTCTCTCTTAATTATTCGTCATATAACAGTCCAACAGTCACATACAAACATGTAAACGAGACTGATCAACCGGCACAGTAAAATTTCAGTAAATCTGCATTTGCATCATTGAACATATACATGGGTTCCGTGTCTCGAGCATAAAAATTCATTTAACTAAGCATGCTTGTTGCATGTTAATTTTTGGTCAACGCAAAATCGCGGCGTGATGAGAAACTCTCTTAACCATTAAACTACAACCGGCGACGCTTAAACCAAAACAACGAATAAATACGAGTTGACCAGCCTGAAAGTTGTAATGACTACTTCGACCGAGCCTCTTTCTCATTCGCGACCCGAAGTTAATGATTGATTTACTCTTTAATCAGGTCAGGCCTATATCTAGCTTGGAAATAACATGTACCTTGTTTGAATCAACTCTTCTGAGTTACTTACGCAGTTTGTAATCACATCCTTGTAGGGAAATGTGTTGCCTGAACACTAGATAGTGACGAGAAAAGTGCAACGAGTCGTGTATGGCATTACACAAAGCAGCAGTGCAACCTCTTGTAAATGCTTGCCCCGCACTCACCATGCTCTCTGGGGAAAGTACACTGCATTTTGAATGCGTTAAATACCATACTTTTCCAATATCAGACGTGGTGATTTGTGGGACGGAAAATAGCAAAAAGATCATCACTCTCCAAAAAGTTACATAACAAAGAAACTGTAGCATCTCGCAGACGTTTAAGAGTGACCAATTTAGAAAAATGATCCAAAACTATGCATATACAAGAATTCCCGCTAAATAATTTAACTGAACCAGGGAGAATTGTTCTTACTCGGAAAACAGTTAGTCTTCGACCATTAATTTTAGATATCCTCCTTTAAGCTGATCTGGACTTTATTCTTTTATGAGATTGTCAACTGAGATTTACACTAAATTAAATGTTTCTTAGTTTTCAGAACAGACTAAAAACTCATTTTATTGGCTCAATGAGAAATGAAACATAAAGATCCTCTTGGTCTTCTCCATATAGTGTTAACCATTCTATTTATATCATTGTGATAAAAGTTTAGGAAAGAGTGCCATCCGAACCGGACACGTTAATTACGTGTCCACTTTAATTGTGCCACAGTGAATCAGTTGGGCCAACTTCGAAGAACTTCAGTGTTCCCATAATGCTTATAGTGCTACTTTGTTTGATTAACTGTTCCATCCGAACCTAAATTGCGTGTCCGCTTTTATTGTGCCATAGTGAATTAGTTTGGCCAACTTCGAAGTACTTGGAAGTAATCTCTTAATGCTCATAGTGCTACTTTGCACGACTAACTGTTCCAACCGAATCTTAATTTCCTGTCCGCTTTTATTTTGCCATAGTGAATCAGTTGGGCCAACTTCGAAGCACTTAAAGTGCTTTCTTAATGTTTATTATGCTACTTAAAACGACAAATTGTTCCATCCTAACAATAATTTCGTGTCTATTTTTATCGTGCCACATTGAATCGAAGCACTTGAAGTGCTCCCTTAATGCTTAAAGTGCTGCTTTGTACGACCAATTGTTCAATTCAAACCTTAATTTCGTGTCCGCTTTGATTGTGTCACAGTGAATCATTTGGGCCAATTTCGAAGCACTTAAAGTGCTCCCTCAATGCCTATTTTGCAACTTTGTACGACTAATTGTTTCACCTTGCTATAGAACATATATAGAACAAGTTATGGTTCTTAATCGGAACAACAACCATTCACAAACATCCACACTTATTAATTACCATTCACAAACATCCACACTTGACTAAACAATGACAATGTCGTATGCGAATATATTACCTTATATATGTACTTTATACCAAAACAAAACTATATACAAACAACCGACTTATTATTAATTCTGCCACACGTCAAACTAATGTGTCAGTTACAATTCGTTACACTTGTCATCGCATAGTAATGCATTGTATATGAGATGTGTGAGAAATTGTGACAGAAATTCCCCCATTCAAATTGTAATCCCACAATTGCCCTCTATATACATTATATTGATCATTCGACCTATATGCATTTATACATGCTCTCGAGCGGTGATCTACTTTTCATTACTCATTTCACCGTTTGTTTATTAATTAAAGCCCATCATTAATTATATAATAGTGAGTTGTTTTGATGTACGTCCATATACCACATACGATATACGTACACATATGTGGTTGTAGAGCTACGCACTATACTATATGATGTTGTGTTTCTTCATTATACGAATAATTACATTTCTCGCTGTGTGTCCAGCATAAATTATAAATAGTTGTAGTTTTACTACGAGTATATATAGTAATTAATAGAACAGAACATGAATAATGGTAATAGTTTATAATAATTGTGTACAATAGAATGCTGTATCGTATATACAATAGAAATGATATAGTTTTGTGTATAATGCAACTCGATTCACAATTTTCACTTATCAATCTCACTTTACCCATACAATGTTGATCGATATTCGATTCGACATTTCGAATATAATATTATATATCGTTACGACATTTTCAATGTCAAACTATTTGTTGGTTTAGCAATGGAGTATGAGTAATAGCCTAAAATTATTCAATTAGAACAGATTTATGCGAGATATAAAAGTATACGATTTTGAAGATTATTATTGAGGAAGGCCAAAATTCGTATATATGTACATATAAACGGTTTGGGTTGAATTCAATATGCAAGGTTTGCCATTATTATGTTTGACCTCGACACTTTAGCAAAACTATATATACCATAGTTCGTTACTCAAATTAAAATTCAAAGTTTGCCCTGGGGTTCGAGACTTATGTGATACCTGTGACACGCAGAACTTTCGGCTATACTTAGAAAATCTAGTATTTTTGGCATCCTTACTTGAGAACCCTTACATGAAGATCGTAGCTGATTGCTGCACAACCAAAATATATATGGTCTCCTGCTCAAGCCATTATTAACCGAAGAACTTCCAGGTTGTCAGAACTTCCGAAGTGTTCCAGAAAAATTAGTGTGTATGCCAACCTTCCGGCTATACTTAGAAAATCTGGTCTTTTTGGCAACCCTACTAGAGATTCCTTATGTGAAGGCCGTATTTTAAGGGCATTTCTGCCATATTAGCCTGGCACGCAGAACTTCCAGGTATACGTAGAAATACTGGTGTATTTGGCAACCTTACTATAGAACCCTTATGTTAAGGCCGTACTTCAAGAGACTTGCTGCACAGCCAATTGAGCTCCTGCTCAAGCCAGTGTTCAAGCCATTATTAGCCTGGCACGCAGAACTTTCAGGTATACGTAGAAAATCTAGTGTGTTTGGCAACCTTACTTGAGAATCCTTATGTGAATATAAAAATCTTCAAATCTGGATCTTTATGTCCTGGTTATTATAGTTTTATTGATTCTACAGGGATATGTAATTTATGGGGTTCTGAACAGCTCTTCCACTGAAATAAGGGTAACGGCTATAACCAATATTTTGTGATGACTTTACCGGCTTCACGAGTTCTTATCACTCGTAAGGAGTTTCAAGTTCCTGTATTATATATTGCATATTGAAGATGTCCTTACTTCTAATCAAAATATTTTCTGGAAGTTCGCCAATAGCAAAAGAAACGTTACTGGATTTTCCACATCAAATGACGAGTTTCCATACCAATTATTTGATGACGATTTGTAAGCCAGTTCAAACCTCTCCAAAGATGAAATTTGTCATAGTTTGTCGCATTTTGCAGTACATAAGGGCATTACCCTGGATGGCACTGCCCCATTCTTATCAAAACCCATAACGATGGTCTAGCCACTCCTCTTGCATTTAACTTTAATAAATGTCTTCGAACCGTTTTTTTCATTCAAAAAGCTTTCTCAAAGACCGAAAGATCAACGTTTGCGCTAAATGGGAGATCTACAACGACACACTACCCAAATGCTGGAGTCCCTCAAGGATCAGTTTTGTCACCAACTTTGTTTTTGTTATACATCAATGACTTGTTGGATAGCACTGTAAACCCTTTCCACAGTTTTGCCGATGATGCAACATTGCACTCTTCTATTTCATTCGAGGTCGAGCCTACTCTTTCACAGTTAAACGGTAAACGGCTGGAAGTCGTCACTTTGCTTAATTCCGATTTGAGTACAATATTTGAGTGGGGAGTTAAGAATCAGGTCAAATTTAACGAGAAAAAAACACAAATATTCACATTCTCGCGTAAAAGAAGTCACAACGTATACCCTTTTGTGGTAAAAGGACACGTTCTCGTGAGTTGTGACTCAATTCGTCTGCTTGGTGTTCAGATTAGCAACAATTTAAAATGGAATGAACACATTATCGCATTAGCTAAATCAGCTTCACGTAAACTCGGGTTCCTCAATAGATGCAGACGGTTTTTTAAATCACATCAGGTTCTCCAGATATATAAAACCTTTATTAGACCGTGTATAGAATACCCCTGTCAGGTTTGGGGTCGAGCATATTGCACTGCTCTTCAGAGTCATCAAAATAGTACGAAACTTTAGACTTACGAAAGATCTAGACAGCCTACAACACCGCAGAGATGTTGAAGAACTCTGCGTGTTATATAGATTAATAAATAGTAAATGTTCTGCAGAATTAAAGGAGAAAATACCACCATTTGTTACGCCAGGACGGGTAACACGAGGAACAGTTAATGCGCATAGGTTTACGGTGAAACTGCCAAAACCTCGAACTGAAAATGCAAAGCGTGAATTTATTTATCGAACATCTAAGAAGTGGAATTCGTTGGTTGGTTTTCAGTTTCCGTTGAAGTATAAAATGCACAAGTTTAAGGCAACTATCAACCATTACTTGATGAATCGCGCGTTGGGTGCAGGGGCTCTGACAGTTACAAGGAGCTAGGACAGTGTAAAAGTGGGCCCTGCACCCAAATAAAACTTAACGTAAAAAAACAAATTCTTTCCAACAAAATAATGAGTTCGTACCAATTAAGTCCTCCTTAGGGTTTGACACGTTGAGTATGATAAAGTTCAAAAATTCTTCCTTATTCGAATTTTAGATTACCTCAGGTGTTCCACGAAGTAATCATGTGGGTGCTCCACTATTTTCATAAACGATGTCAGTCAGTGCTTTGTTTTCGCTAATGGCATTTGGAATTCACTAACACTGTCGATCACATCAAAATCGGTCTAGTGAATAAATTGACAAGCAACTCAAATTCAAAACATAATCATAAAGCATCAGGCTTACAGTCTCGTGTTGGTGGTATACACTATGCTATGTAGATTAGGTGTTTTCCACATCACAAGTACTTTTCGAAAACTAGATGCAAGCAGAAATTTTTAGTCATGTTATAGAAATTAAGAAGCAAATACGCTACGTACATGGAAATTTTAAAGTACCACAAGACTCGAACACATATGGATTAGATCGAAGCTTTCTCAATATAGAATGGTTAGATAGATAAACTATATAGGTGGTCATTCGGTATTATATATCACCTTCGTAGTTCTAAACGGTGAGTTTATAGCCTAATGACGTAAGGAGCAAGACAAATTTCACATTCAGTCCATTATTGAGTTGGCCCAGTAGTGAAAGTTAACCAAGCAAGACACCACAAAAGCGGAGATAAAACATTACTATTAAGACATCACTTTCGAGTTGTCATCGTGGTCGTATTACGAGCTGTACAACGACTCTACTACTTAGTACAACGACTGTTTCCACTGAGCTGCCTTCCTGACATACATCTGATCAAATCTTTCTAATCAAACCATACATTGGTTCAAGCTTTATTCCTTGTCTCACGACATACAGGAACCGAATCCCAATACTGGATTTGAGAAGGAATGTCATGATGGTATATAAAAAAAACAGATTTGGCCTAGCCATATCTAGGTTATCTTTTGAAAACATTACCCTAAATTTCAGCCACTATTATAGGCCGTATCGTGAGGTAAAATAGACTTACTCTAACTATATATGTAAAAGGTAATCTAGAATGAGTTACACCAGAGAGTCGTCAGTACACCAGTACAGATTATCTTTTTTTGACGTAATATTCTAAATTTTAAGCATGAACCAATAATACATCCAAGCCTATCTCTCGTCAGCACCTTGACTGCTAGGTTCGGTGAAACTTGAAAATTGGTTTATGAGATGATTGTAATCTACCATTTCAGAAATCCCACTTTAAGGGAAGTAGTGAATAATAAAAATCCATAATCTTTCGATTTCTGCTAGTAAATTCCATCGGGGTTTAATTTCCAACAGACAACTGTCAAAAATCTAGCGATTCCTCTAAGACTCTCCCAAATATTTAGTTTAATCGGAATCGTAGTTCACCTAGATGTCCCAGATCTCTTTAGTTGACCGTAAACCCAGTTTATATGATAGAAAACCAGTTCTCTTCCTGATACCTCTAACTAAAGATCGCTCTCGTAGCAGAGAAGGTAGCCTACTTGCTCTGTCATTAGGGGTCTCGGGTTTAATTTCCGGGGTGGTGACCATTCATCAATCACGATTGAGTGTTTTTAATCTATATGTGTATGTGGGTTGAACCGTGGGCCCCTAGTGACATTGAGTTCTGGAATAATTCCCGCCTTCTTTAATTTTTTTAAAAAAGATGAAATGATGTCACGATTGCGCTTGGATTTATATCCGAGCTGCTCAGCATTCATGATGTGAGTATACATCTTTATAGTTTTAAAAATCCCTTGAATATGAGGAAGTGCCAAACCATTTGAGATGTAGACTACTAACATTTTTCACGTCTAACATTCATCACTTCACTAACAACTAATATATAATATCTAGTAGAAATTAGACATATATTTAGTAGAAATATGTTGCATGCTTTGAACTTCAAATATTCCAATCAAAGTTAAATTCTGGAAGACAATTTCTCGTGGACTCTTTCACAGTTCGATTTGGACCACTTGCATTATGATCTTACTCAAAAAGACAAAGTTTAAATCCAAATAATAAGCTCTTTAACGTAGACCCTTCGGTTCAATTTTTTGACCAAAGCTCCATCTGTCGACAGTTTTTATAAAAAAAGAATTCAGGTTCATTGCACTCTTTATGCTGGGTACAATTTGTTGGAATAGTGTAGAACGTTCCCCTTCCTCGATGATTGTCTTTGGTCCAGCAAATAACACCAGTAATTTGCAATCAGGTTGACCTGTGACTTCAAATAACGACTGTAACCTCCTTCAAAAAAGGCGTTTTCGGTTGTTACCATCCCAAAGGCTTACTCTATTTTAAGAGGGATATTTGCCATTTGCAAATATCATGGTTGCATTTCTTGTTAAAAGTTGGGAAGATTGAACCAGAGATCAGTGAAAGAAACCAAAACGACGCTAACTCCCTTCTTAAAGTAGTGCACTAACTGCCCTATGGGTAATCAAATAATATATATGTAACGTACATCAACATCCGATTCCCACCATATCTAACAACTCGCCAGCAATTGCACAAATCATTGACACAATTCTATTTCCTCTATATAGCTGCATACTCACATACAGTCGCCATTAAAGTGACGCCGCTCCATCGGAAACACATTATAAATGTATACAAATCGGCTATCATATATACAATTAAGCAATCCATTAACATATGTGTGTCTTCATAAAGCATAATTTACATTAAACATTATTCTAAACATAAACAACAACAACAGCAACCAAAAAGTTCATTGCCATTCGACTTAAATCAAAAAATTAATACTCGTAACTAAAATTTATGATTAATTTACCAACTTTAATAAATTATGTACGTATACGCCGACCCCGCACGTATACGGTTATATGGACATGCAGTACAGTAATTAAACTTTTGTTGTTGTTAATTACATTCATCATTGTTTCAAATTTCTTAGAGTGTTGTGCTCACAGATTAGAGCGGTTGCTTGTCCAAGTATAATTTTTCAAAATTCGGTCGACCGACCTAATTCTTATTCAAAACAGTATAAGACATTTATCATCTTGTGTATATCCATATCATCCCGCGCACAATACAATCTTAAAGAAAACCCGCTAGTTATAAAATAAAATCATCACTATTGTTCGTTGCATAAACTACGATGCTATATATGTGAATGTATTAGAGTTAACTAACACTTGGTATCGTTCGAACAATGAATGTCTTAACTGTTCATTTTTGGTCTCATTAATTACATAAAGATACATAAAAAGAAAATGATTACTACACTAAATCATAATTATGCTCGAAATACATAATTTTTATTGATTTTAATGTAGTTGTATAGGAAGAATACGAGCAGTAACTAATGCAAATAAATTAATTACAATCTTAAGAAGCAGAACATACATTCATATATATAAAACAAAACCGAAGATGATAATTTGTTAAGATAACCGTAAGACAATAAATCATGCATCATGTGAAGAGGTATGTACGGATGTACCATATGGTGCATTGTTTTGTAAGAAATAAACAAATTAATTATGTTTAGAAGCGGACATGACTATAATATGTGTATTTATGTGTGATTAACTGATCAATTAGTCTCATACCTAAAGCATACAGTCTCTCACCTTTAAGCTATAGTATTATAAGACAGTATTTTACAACTACATAGGCCCAGTGGGTGGGAGCATCCATAATTCGTAAATATTTTGAACAAAACATGAGACCCATATAATATCACCACAGTATCCAGAGCTTGTCGTATAGGAGGCGACTTAATCAGCCGAGCGATCCGGGCTGACGACGCGCATCCGTAAAAAACAATTACAGTTAAAAATATCAACAAACTAACAAAATACCGGCAAAAGAACAATAACCCCTGCATCAGTGTTGGGCGATAAAATTACACGATGTAGTTTACACAGTTATTTACATGTAATTTACATGTAAATTACACAAGTGATTTCTTACATTACGTAATGTAAATAACGATTTTTTCATGACAATGGCGCTATCTATTATATAATTTAATAACTAATAACTAATAATTTAATTATTGTAAAAATTGACTGTGTAACGTTATAAATAAAACAAAAACTAATTTATATGTCAAAAATTTGAGTTATAAGTTTTCTTGTGTTGTTTCATAACATCGTTTTGATAAAAAAACGTAAATATGTATTAGCATTGGTAATATCTGTATTTTAAATTTGATACATTCCAGATTATTTTATTCTTATCAACATTCATTCATTTAAACTCTGGAGTATCCGGATATTTTCCCGGTTTTCATTTAAAAATAATTTTTAATTTTCGAATACATTCCTGCTTGGTTAATTAAACGAACGGGGATGTTCTTCATTAAACTCAACCGAACATATCCCGACCAGCCAAATCTCATAAGACTTCTCATAAAGAATACTTCAGCAACACCAGATTCAATAATTCTTTGAAACTCTCGTAGGTATTGGACGGAGTTAAATGTTGAATAAGATTCCCTCCTTCATTTTGAGTCTCATGGTAGTTTCTGATGATTTCGACATGTAATAAACATTATCTGATATAATAAACTTATTACTATATCTATATGGATTTTTTGGTGGTGGAAATATTAACTTACCGATATGTTGATCACATTTACTCGACTGTTTGACATTTTCGAAGAAACCGTGTAAAATGCTACAATTTGATAATAGATGGCACGTATTGCACTATAAAAAATAATATCTTTCTCATATGTAGATAAACTAAACCTAAAGATGTCAGTAATCGTTTTAAGAGCTTGTTTAAGACAAACACAGATGGCAATGTAGATACATAAATGAACTTTGCCTAGAATTTGTAGATAACTAAAAGTTTAAAATAATTATGATTGACCGTCTAAATGAACGGTTTGATTTTTCAGAGTTTTCACGTTTTTTACATATTTTATGTAAATTACACGTTTTTGACTGTAATTTACGTTATTTACATAAAAATGTAAAGAACTTTTTTTACATGTAAAGGGCCCATCACTGCCCTGCATGAGTACCCGATTACGAGATTTAGGATTGCCACGTAGAACGTGTAGTCATTTAGAAAACCTGGCGCGTTTGACGGCCTTATCACATGTATGAAAGAAAATCGATTGGAACTCGTAGCTCTCCAAAAAACTCGATGGAGACCATGTGTCACTAGGCTATACGTTACGGTTGGATTTCTCATTGGGCTGCAGGTAAAAAAAGCTGTACTTTCAGGCAGTCGATAGTTGAATGTGTAAGCTTCGCTTCCACATGAGATTTGTCAACCTGTCATTGCGCCCACTGATGTAAGCCAACTCCAAGATAAAGACTCATTTTACAATAATTTGGATTACAGCGGTGGCTCTATACCTAAGCACGATGTCAACTTTGTGATTGCTGACTTTAAT
Source organism: Tipula lateralis (assembly GCA_963932295.1). Taxonomy (NCBI): domain Eukaryota; kingdom Metazoa; phylum Arthropoda; class Insecta; order Diptera; family Tipulidae; genus Tipula; species Tipula lateralis. Next base: position 43,352,132 of record OZ010737.1, read on the forward strand.
GCTAGAGCTGACAGAAAACAAGAATGGGGAAAGAATGTTGTATTTTGTGATTGCTCATGATCTCAAAGTGGCAAGTACATTCTTTCATCAAAGACATCCATCAGGAAACATGGACACATCCACATAAATAATCACGAAGCCGTGAGACGTGAGCTCCAAGACGTGAGATCATGTCGGTAGCAAAGCTAAGATGGACATTTTCGTACAACTCAGGAAGAGCCGCTTTTCGATAAGCGAAGAGATCGCTGTCGGTGACGATTTCTCCTAGGCATAGAGAGCGATCTGACATCTTCTAATTGCTTGCAACAGTAAAAGAGCTGGCTCGTGATCAAAATCGATGTAGTCAGATTGTTGGCACAGTACAGGCCAACAATGGCCTGTAAAAGCCGTTTAAAAAAAATTACAACTACGAATATATTACCAAAGTAGGCGTTTCCTTTACTTTCCTAAGTCAAGGACTATTTCAAAAAAAGTCAACCGAAAAACCTATACCGCCACGATAGTGAGGAGTTCATCTTTTGACGTTCAGTAAGTACAAAATACAAATCAAATAAATCGAAAATTTCGAGTTAAGTTCTTGTAATTACACATCAAGTCTGATAGCATATAGCTGATGAGACGGATTTTGAACTTTTCGATGACAATCATTTAATGGCGTCATCATCAGATCGAAACCGGCCTTGCGAATTACAACAACTACATATATACAGGAACAACTCGAATAATAATTCAAAGTCTTCCATCAACGCCTCATTACATTAGTGTTCCTTACGACCCAAATCTTCCGAAATTGTCATACTACGTCCTGTTTAATCTATAGCTTGACAACTTCTCAATGTCTGCCTTTTACAATGGCATTCTTAAAGCACCGATATTTCCAGGAAGTTTGTCACATGCTCGTATTATCAACGTCACAATAAAAATTATCGAAAAAATTTCGAGTTAAATTCCTCTAATTCGCTTGCAGTATTGCGACACCATTAAACATGCTTGCTGAGATGGATTTTGATCTTTTCGACACAGTCATTCAACGACGTCATAATCAGATCGAAACCGGTACAGCGAATTACAACAACTTCATATACATGAACAACACGAGTTACATTTTAAAGTCTTCCAACATAACATAACGCGACGTTTTACAACCTCTTTTCTTTCTGGATATTTGCATCCAGATGAGAGACCTCATGATAACGCTCTGCATATCCCGCTGACACTTTTGTGCGAGATGATTAGCATCTTATTAGAATCCTCAATTTTGAGAAAATAAGTTTTATGAAAACATCTGATTAGCATTCTTCTCCAAAGCTCCAAAAGAGACCTTGAATTGTTCACAAAAAACACTCTTTGTCTAGCGGTCTCATAAGACCCACTTCAAAACAGAAGTCTCCTGTTTGATATCTTTCATAATACGTAAAACTCAACTTGCTCTCTTTATGAGAGCTTCTCCAATGGTCCCAGTCCTCCACTTTACCGGATTTATATCGATGAAATGAACACATTTCAAGTCTTAAAGCCTTCTTCTTCGAAAGGGATGACTTAGCGACGATTATGGAAACCTTTAAAAACTGATTAGAAATGCAGATAATCCGAGGACACGAAAAACCCGAGTTACTAAACGATTCTACTGTGAAAGACCGACGAATAAAGGCACCCCAACATGAATATGATCTAAGTGAAAGTTATAGGTTGCAGTAGTTGCTTACGTACACTTAGACCGTTATCGGTCCAATTGCAGTCGCAAAAGTAGTGTTGGTCTCGTGCATTGGTCTCGTGCACATACCCACCTAAATACAAATGTCTTCTGTGTAGCACGGAACAGCAGTTACGAGATTCTCCTTCTACACGCCCTCTAGAAGTAAGATACCAGACCAAACTCCTTCGTATATTTCTCGGGGAAGGAAGTGTCCTGTAGATATTCCATCCACCGTTCGCAATTGACATCTTATAAAATATGCGTTTTTGAGAGCACATCAAGACCAGTTTTGACCAAACTTATCTTTACTGCTCGTTAAGGTGTTAGTCTATCCATCGTCTGTTAAGCTACCTTAACGCTGGAATACGGATACCAACAGTTGAAGATTTAATATATTCTGAATGTCCACTTAATCTGGATTTTCATCATTGTTCACTTATTTCGTTAAGATATTCGCAAATTATTAGTCTTAGGCTTAGTGCCTTGTTTGAGTCAACTGACCTGCTTCAGTTAGCTGCACGGTCGTATAGGTAGTTTTCTTATACAGAAAATGTTTACAAGGAGAAGGTATATGTACGACAAAACTTCCAAAAGGAAGTAGTTGTCGCCCTCAACCCAACTTCGAAAATGCAACACAGCGTATGTCGGATGGAGTTAAGTTATCTAAGATCACTCTATTTAAGACTATGAGTAAAGAGACATAACTTTAACAATCAAGAAACCCATAACGGACTCTATATCATGACACAAATAGGTATGAGGTGTAAAACAATTAAAATTTTCTTTCAATTACGGTACACAAAATCAAAAAATTAATTCGTTTCGCTGCCGTCCAATACATAATCTTAATTCTAGATCATCTACCAAATTGTATCACAATACACTAATTAAAAATTGGCTAATCGCTGAGATTTTATTATACCATCACAAAAAAAGATGATGATGTTGACGTTATAATTGAAGATTTGTTTAAATTTAACCGTAACACCTTTTGGAAGATTTAATTAGAAGATTATGTATTTTATTTTTTTTTGGCGAGAATTTTGATATTTTTCGTAAGACTTTAATATACAGATTGGAAGAGATTTAATATTTAGATAAAAGTGATGGTACATAATAGCTGTATAAAGCTATAATGTTGCTTTACCATACGTCCTGGGTTATTCTTACTTATGTTCCCAAAAAAGAGTAAGGCTCGATATATGAGCTTTCAAAATATGAAGCGTGCAATGTGAGCCAACGTTCACTTGCCTCCTACTCCTACAATTAGGGAACAAAAAACTATTATATCGTCTAAAGTATACTACACACTGTTATTCCTCAAAACAGTTTTTTGGGAATCGTTCAGCTTCATTAAAGGTTGTATCCGTTTTCTTAAGCCAGAAGTCGTAAGTCTTCTTACATGGATGAGTCTTCATACATTGAAACAATTAATGATACCACAAATATACTACAGTTAAATCCTCAGGTCGGTCGGAAAAATTGTCTCCAAAAAATGTACTTAAAAGAGAGTTATAACTGTGATTTTAACAACGCATTGAGGGCCAACGACTCGAGTGTTGGCAATACCAATATTGATGTTCTTATTAGAAATTAATATAATACCTATACTTGTATGTCCATGTCAAGATGGGTGTGTTTATCTGGAGGAATACAGTTCGTACTGTTTGCTATCAGCTTTATATATTGCATCTTTCAAAAGTACTCATTCTACTGGCTCACTAAGTTGAGCTTATAGTTTTTAGACTGGTTCCCCACAATCCAAAAACTATAAGCTCAGCCTCGAACAGTGTATCCAGATACCAAAGCTTAACAAATAAACTCATCCGTAAAAAAACACATTTCCAATTGAAAAAGTATTATTCCGAAGAATGGCAAGTCTAGATATAAGCAGGCGAATTAAGCAAATCCCATTCATTTCAAACCACTTGTATACCAAAAAGGTAAATCTATGATGAAACAGTACCTTACAAAGACATGTAATTAATATTTGCCATGGGAGTACCTTCGGATATTTAAGGTGCGTTTGCATTCGGTGCCCTCAGGCTTATAATCTTCACAACTGAAGACGTGTCGCAGGGCCCACTCATTTAAAGTGGTTTGTGATATGTTTCGATGGTGGAGTTTTGTCCCCACTGGTTTCGTTATCAGGACCTATCAATAAACTCTAGAAAAACTGAGTTGATGTTTTACACTTTAGTCTTCCAAACAATGAAGATCATGCCATCCCCACCTCTTCAGAAGTGGGAGTTTCTGATAAAACATATTAAACAGAACTGCGATAAAGCAAGCAAGATTTACTGGATATATCTTTTGTTTGGAATCACAGACGATATATAAAAATCATTAGTCTGGAAATTACTTGAATCTTGTTTCATAATAGGAAGTGATTTTAACGCAAAGAACACATTCTGAGGATCAAGAGTAACCTCTAAAAAAGGAAGAGAACAATGCAGCTGCGATTTTCACTCCGGAGATTAACCAACATATTGGTCTACGGATAGAAACAAATTACCCGATCTTATAGACTTCTTTGTCACCAAAGGTATAGACGATAATTACATATACCTAGAAAGCAGCGACGAGATTATGTCAGATCACACACCTGATATTATGACGATCAGCCCAACGATTGTTAAGAAAACAAGTTCACCATGGCTAACAAACAACAAAACCTGCTGGAAAAAATTTCAGAAACTAATTGAGGATAATATTAATCGCGTGGAGTAGTACACCATCAAATACAACAAAAACACGCAAGAATGTTATTTATCCCTTGGAAGTTAGGGAATTGGTAGCAGCAAAACGAAAAGCAAGAAAAGCTTGGCAAATGAATCGAGCGCCTGAATATAAAACTACTCCAAACTTTTTGTCCAACAAACTAAAGCTGCTAATTAAAGAAATAAAAAATGAACCCATTAATAAATACTTAAGTAGCCTGTCTGGGGAAAAGGTTACCGAGTACTCCCTTTGGAAAGCAACAAAAATTTTAGATGCCTCCAGTTAGAAACGATGATGGAACTTGGACTATAAGCGCAAAGCAGAAAGTAACATTGTTTGCAACTCATCTTGAAAACACGTTCCAGGTTCTACCTAGACAAACAGTAGGCGAAAACATGCTACCAGTACATTAAGTGGACAACTATAATATAGCTGCTGTCACAGTTCAAGAATTAAAAGATGAAATCAAAACTAACCTAAATGCAAAGAAATCTGCAGGATATGACTTAATTACAGGACAAATAATGAAAGCCCTGACTGAAAAAACAATACGAAAGCTACTCCAAATAATTAATGCAGTATTCAGACTTAAACACGTTCCAAATCAATGGAAAGTCGCTGAAGTAATCATTATACCCAAACCAAACAAACCATTAAATGACAAAAATTCGTATAGACCGATTTTCTTACTTCCAATAATTTCAAAAATATTCGAGAAATTACTGCTTAAACGACTCAAACCATTAATTGAAGAAAGAAATCTTATTCCACCTCATCAATTTGGCTTTAGGGAAAATCATTCAACAATCGAGAAATCTCGATGTAGCACAAGTTCGATAAAGGCTTGGAATTCAAATTAAAACGAGATTTACCAAAGCAATTATATGAAATACTTAAATCTTACATAGCTAATCGGCACTTCCGTGTTAAACTAGATGGTGAATACTCGTTAATAAAGAAAATATCAGCAGGAGTACATACAAGGTAGCGTTCTGGGACCAACTTTATATGTACTATATACCTCTGACTATATACCTACTATACCTCTGCCAACGATATATGTACTATATACCTACTATACCTCTGCCAACGATAGAAGAGACAACTATAGCAACGTTTGCAGATGGCACAGCCATATTAGCAGTTGCTGATAACAAAGAACAATCCACAAGCAAATTGCAAAGAGCGACTAATATGGTTAACACTTGGACGAAAAGGTGGTGAATAAAACTGAATGAAGCAAAATCTGTTCATGTAAATTTCACCAATAAAAAGGTTGATTGGATACCAGTAGAACTAAACTCCCAGCAAATTCCATATGCAATCACAGCAAAATACTAAGGCATAACTCTTGACGCGTAACTAAAATGGAAAGAGCATATGAAAAAGAAAAAAAAGAATTAAACATTAGATACAGAAAGATGAGTTGGCTCTTATGGAGAAGTTCTGAGCTTACTTTACATAATAAATTGCTACTATATCGGCAAAGCCTGTATGGACTTACGGTATTCAGCTCTGGGGCTGTACAAAGCAAACAAACGTCAATATCATCCAGTGATTCCAAAGCAAAATCCTACGTGGAATAGTAAATGCACCGTGGTACGTGAGAAATGACAACACCCATAGAGATTTGAAGATGAATTTCGTTAGCGTAGAAATAAATAAAAACGCAAGAAACACATGATCGGACAACATAAAATGCTGAAGTACGTCGAATGTTGGATGACACAAATCCAGTGAGAAGGCTGCGAAGGAAGAAACCACTTGATCTACTAGATCCAACCTGGGTCGGCTAAAAATATAATAAATTTGTAAAATGTACTAGCCTAAAGGCTATAACCCTTCAATCGTGAATTTAAATAATAATGCAAGATAAATTAATAGATGATTTGTAAATCAGTAGTAATAAATAAATAATTAAAAAAAAATAATAATAATAAGTCTGGAAGTTGGCAGCTTTGCATATCATACGCACTATAAAACTCACATGAGTCGAATGACAGTCTAAATGAAGCAGGATTTCATTTGACTCATTATCGCAAAGGTATCAAAGGAAATATGTCAGCCGATAAATTTGCCCGGGTTGGTGCATTTTCTAATTTTGTGGAACCTGGCCCAGTCTAAGGTGTGACGATGTTATCTTTGAACATATTGAAAATTTATTTTAACAGCCTACGCTAGGAATGCTGCAACATCTTATGTCGAACTATGATAGTCGTACCTTGAGAATCGCGCTAACTCTTCCTGCAGTACTCTCTAATTTCGACTATTCTGAATATTTTCTCCAAAGGTAACAATCCCAAATTTATAGACTAAGGACGAACGTTTTAGAAGGTATGTCAATAGGTAAATGTCTATAGGTAAAAATTTCTAAAATGTCTTGCTGATTGAAACCATACTTGAAAAGTCAGCCTATCTTTGGTGAATTTAAATGCTTTAAACCTATTAAAGTTATATTAAACTGTTAGCCAATTAGGGCTTTCAATAAAAAATTAAACAACGGCACCGTTGAATACAACCGATTCAATAATACATATAATAATGAATCTTAGTTCTTACTTCCAAGAATTATTTACAGTCAAACCAACAATTAAAGAATAAGAAAAATATATCATAACGGCGTCATAATACAGACACAAGCAACAAAATAGTTCCCACGAGATGAAAATTATCTTAAATAAATCAATCTCTTATCCGCTGTTGAAAGCTTTGTTTACTTTATTTCTTAACTTAATAATCTCAAGAAAAAAATTAATTTACAAGTTTTTCAAACAAATCAGATTATATCGTTAACGTAAGAAGAAGATACCAACAACAAAATTTACCCATGCTGCTGATATACCGACACAGATCATACTTTATAGTGTAAAGAATAAGGCGACAGAAATGTGGTGTATAATTTGCCCTGTGGGCTCGCGACTTCAATAAATATGCAAATTTATCGTCATTGCATGTCATTAATTAAGAAACTTAATTTGTATTCATTGTAATTGAAACGATATCTCACCGTCGATCGAACAATCTACGATGGTTACCTATATATGTGGTATGAAAAAGGTTTCAATTTGCTGAATATTAGTGAACTATTGATGGACTCTGCCGAGAGATCTCAACCATTTCCATAACTTACTTCTATTTTGACCGTCCAAATGGTGCAGTTCATTAGACAACCGGATTCGAAGCCCAATATAGGCCGTGAGCAAATTAGAATATCCAACATTCGATTACGATCGGTGATGTGGATGAACCGATCCTGTTCGCAATTCGAGAATATATAGTATATTTATCGTAAAAGAATTGTGATTCAGTTCTATACTACGGTAGTACAAATTCGACCATACTTTACGATAAAACCAGGTTGGATTGCTGAGCTCACGGGATAAAGTTGATATTGGTAAGATTTTTCATTAAATCTACTTTTTCATTCCAAGTCATTTATTCCTCCGACACAAATACATCCACAGATGTCCTGTATAGTAACCAGATCCGATAACACCACCTTAGTTCTAAGAGCTCCACTGTTCGACCCAGAACCCATAGACCCCCTGGCTTATACAACAAACACCTTGCGCTCGGTAATGTGTGATTAAAGACGACAATACCACCACAAGCACTAAATCATAGTAACGAATATCAAACAACATGTTTTGAATAGCATATCATCTGTGGACGCCAATCAACCATAATCAAGTTAAACGTATCAAGTTGGTCATTCAAACTCAACTCGACTACAACCGTCAATACTAATATAAAGACAGTTTGAGCTAGTTCTGAGAATCGAATACTTAACCTCATTCTTGTACTTTATCAGTCTGAATTGAAATTTCTAGCTTATGATGTTTCAGGCAAGATGATTTATATGATTGCCTTGCCTAACACTGGGCTTCTTCATAATCGTCGATGGCAATATAAAAAAACCCGTATATTCTGTAATCGTGGTCTTGGAATGTCTTTCATCAATCAGAATACCTTGAATTAAGTGATATTACAATCTGTCTGGACGGTATGAACAATATACATGTTTGATGGAGAATTTTACACAGCAAACAAACTCCGTATGTACAGTATCAGACAAAGCAAATGCAGCCTTCATGTAAGACTCTCAAGTATCAACAACAAGCCTAAGAGCATAATGTCACTCCGTGAAGCTCTACGATCTGGTCTTAACTTTTTTCAAAGACAATTTCTTTATAAATAGATAATCAAGTAAAGATGACTTGACTAAAGTCTTATCGAAGCATTGTTTGAGAAAAAAGGAGCCCTGTTATTATTTCCACCTATTAAGGTTCTTAGAATTATCCTGCTATTATTTTTCTTCCTATGTGGTGAACTATCTTATCGTACCTATTGAGATTGTTCTTGGGTATAGGAAATATCAAAATCAGACCGGAAACTGTCACTCGGTCACGTCTGCGGATAAATCAAATTTAAAGAGACAAGATATAGCGACGACTATACTTTGGATGCTTCTTAACTTTAATCAGTCCTTCTCCATCAACTGTAAATGGACCTGGTAAATACTCGTATGATAAATATACCTGCACTATGTCGGCGATAGCAATGCATGCTCGACATCCTCTCCAAATGGACCAGTTCCTTCTTCAAAATGACCATTCACTTTTAAACGGAGTTGGAGTGGTCATTATGAATAGTATAAATTATCTGGAAGCAAACTGAATTTAAAACCATGACTTAATGAAGAGTAAAGGAGGCTAATATAGGTCTCTACTCATGTAATAACGCTATAATATAAGATAAGGGTTTGACACGCACTGTACATTTACTCTAAAATTCAGTTATTTAACCGATTATCTTTAATAGATTCGCTGTTCGGTGGTCTGATCTACACTTAATTCACCATTGTGTATGAAAGAACACTTCTATTCAAGCTCAAGAAATTATTATTTATCTCACTGCCCTAGCTATCCTAATAGCAACAAATGGTGGTGAGTATAACAAAAAGACTCAAAGCCGTAACAGGAGTATTCGAATAACTGGTATCGCTTGTGGAGAAATTTTTTACTGGCATCCACCCAGAGAGGATAGGATAAATGAAGCAGTCATTTATCTTATAGTATACATACTTTGTGCCACGATATTTACACGCTACAGAAAATAAAAAATCAGACGGACCTGCCCACCATAACCAACGTACCGTCTCTCACCAAGCATGTGCGTTCATTGAAATACCATTAGCTTCGTGTTTGATTCAAGAGTTAGAAGATCAATGGATGACAGAAGAACCAAAAGCAACTCTTACATCACCAACCAATTCCTCAACTGATACTAATCTGTCAGTTACGGTACTAATCTAGCCAAAACTAAATCGTACTCCTGAACTATAGGTGCGATTACAATTGGCAAACAATTTGGACCTAACGATATCAGTAAAAATGATGTCAGAGATATTCAACGTTTCATCAGAAGCTCGTTAGATGGTCTACCTAGGTTTTTTTAGGACAATTACTTGTTTATTAAAATACGGCTTCTGGGTCTTTAAATGATGGTCTTTCAACCTTGTTGATGAGTGTATACTCTGTCCCATATATGGCTCAAAATACAACTTATTAACTCGAATCGTAGTGAATTGATGAAAACCCGATTGACTGATCCTTTTCGGCTAATATTGACTAAGAGGCCTAATTTGCTTAAAAATCACCGAATATAATCGGACGAATCACCAAAATAAATACATGAGTGAAAGTTCGCTTAAGTTTTATATTCACCTGATTCCTTCCATATGGATTTCATTTTACATTATAATGGGGTGGCTTCTTTATATTTTTGGTGGTAAAAACACATGCCATGATGGCGAGACATTATAAAAATTATGGCAAGACATCGATCGGGTGAATGTTATCTATTTCGACAGTTTGTTTAAGTCGCATAAGTCATCCAAGCAAATGAACTTGGTGTGACTGCGTTCTTTGACACTCGCCATGACTTATGTTCGACCAGCTAACATATAGCTGCCAAGTAAGGCTTTGCTGCTAGGGCTATATACGTACATATAAGTTCGTATATTTTTTCCAACTTCGACTGGATTTTTTCTAGATTTTAGACGGTAATTACGAAGAGTATATAAACTATTCAACCAACAAACGAACTTAAATTGAATATGCAAATTTCTCCATTTTCCTAACTATATTATAACGATATTATACGGTCCAACCTGCCTTGACTTGAAGAAAACCCATAATCAATATTATAATATGTATGTGGATTCACATCCAATCCACCCATAAAACATAATACAAACAAATCTAATAACATAAAATTAACCATTCCTCTCGTTATACACGCAACTATGTAAGTAACGATCCCCTTGTTTGCTCTTACCTGTAATAATGTCGTTCAATCGTCTGAAAATATATAGAAAAAATAAATTAATTTACCATTGATTAAAATAATTAATTTTAGATAATATAATTACAAAATGGATTGTCAACGACTTTCTCGTCGACAAAAAATTTGCATTCAATCCGATTCGATGAACGTTATGGAAAAACTTTCAATTGTCGACTACAATTGATAATCATCGCATTGCTACAGTGTTACATAGGTATCGGGGTGCAACAAATCGACAACAAAACACAAACCAATAGACAATTAGAAAATGGCCATTGAGTGTACACAATGCATGCAAATTAATAGTTAATTAATATTGTTTTATGTATTAAAAATAAAAAGATGATAATAACAGGTGATTTTCCCCGCCCCTAGTACACAATACGAGTATAAGACCAAAAAATATCTTATAGTGATTGAGAATGATTGTTGCAACGTTCAAGTACATTACCTTCGCAACAATGCATACAAAATGAAACAAGATTCAGTTTTCTTCGCGATAAATTAGTTTTGGACATGATATCGCGATCGTGGCGACTAAATACACAAACATTAATTGATTGATTGCGATATTGCATTTTAAAATCGTATATATAGCATCTTCGTCGGAAAATAATTAGGATGAAAGTAAAAATAATTAATTTTTGGTTGAATGAAATTTTAATTAAACTGGAAACTAATTAATTTGCATGTACTTATAGCAATTTGGATAATTTTTCTTCATATTTCTCCCATTATATGATGTTGAACATTAGTTTTGATCGAAATGATTGATAAGTACATTGTTAATTCGAAATATGAGCAAGAGACTGTGTCCTCCGTGAAAGTCGAGATATATGCGAATTCAAATTCACTTTGCTTTTCATTTTTATACGAAAACTGCATTTAACATATATAAAATGGGGTGGATGGGAACCATGGTTGAGTGCAATTATTTGGAAAATTTATTAAAAATAATATTTTCCATTTTGAATTCGAATGTGTACATCCAATCTGTAACTCGCGAAATACTTTTTCATATAATAATCGCACAGTAGAAACATTATAAGCGTAGGGGTACATCCCTGACCTCATTCAACTATATTGGTGACCCCGACACATTCCTCTTTGTGTACTCAAAAGATAATTCTGCTATAAACGGATGTCGAACGCAAATTCCTAGCCTTTGATCGGAAACTAATCAGGATTTCACTATCGAAACTATATTCGACAGTTAAACAACCATCAGAGGTCAAGAACCAGATTCAGAATTACACAATTAAATTTCAAGTAACAAACCACTGTACCCCAAGTATACTATCTGGTTAAAACGACATTGCATATACCGATATATCTGTTACAACCATAGCCAAAACGATATTCCATAACTTCACGTTTCACGATTCAGCGATCAATTCTTGATTAAGAGGGATAATTTGAGTTCAATTTTTTTGTAAAGCTTTGGCTCGGTCTACCATCTTTGAACTAACGACAAAGTTCACTTTATTGCCAAACCATTAAGGTTCTAGTGAAAACTATGGACATCAATCAGGGCATAATCCCAAAATATATATTCTGCTACTTTCTTCTGCTTAGCCTATAATAAGGCGAAAAAGATTTGCCCAAGGAAATTGCTAACCAAATTCGCTGGTATTGCCAGCCAAAATTGCTGGTCACATCATGAGTCCATCAACGAATAATTTTCTTTAATTTACGATATGGTGGAAAACTCAACAACTATATAAGGTATTGGATCTTTTAACTATCACTACCACATGGCTGGATGTGTCTAAAGCTCAAATCTAGGTAAGTCTAAAACCGATGTAATCTAAAACCGTCCAATTTCCCCGAGACCTCAGTGGATTAGGATGACCGAGTTGATTTTCCATTCGTCAGAAATACCGGTAACAAATGATTAAGTGAAGAAGGTTGAACTGCTCCACAAGTATGATCGTGAATATGGTTGAAGCTAAAAGATTTGATATAATGTTTTTAGACTTTTTGAATATTAAGCGCCCACATCCAATATGTTAAGCGCGCATATCCAATATGTAACTGGAATATTATTTTATATAATAATAACACAGTACAAACGTTAAGCGCACGGGCATATCCTTGACGACATTCACAAACGTTTTTCAACCGCCAACAATATTAGATAGACAACTTTATTGATGACCCCAACACATTCCTTTGTCCGTCTGTACCAGAATTGTCCGTCTGTATCAGAAGATAATTCTGATACAGACGGATGTCGAACGCAAATCATCGGCATTAAACTACTCAAAATTTATATCACGTTCATTTAATGCAGAAACTTGGGATATCACTATCGAGACTATATTCGACTATTTAACAACCTTTGGAGGTCATCTCAGAACTTCATAATTAAATTTCAAGTATAGCAACCCACTGTACACTAAGAGCCAACTATTTTGAAAAACTATAGCTGGTCAAATCCACATGACATACCGATATATCTGTTACAACCATATCCAAAACGTTATTTCACATTTCACGATGCAGCAATCTTTGATATATTATTGACTAAGGAAGATAATTCAAGTTCAAACTATTTGTAAAGCCCAAAGCTCGATCAACGAAGGCCTATTATCTTCAAGCTAACGGCAAAATTCATCTTATGGCCAACACATGAAGCTCCAAGTGAGTAACAACGGACATCAATCAGGGTATAAGCTCACAATATATGTTCTGATAAAACCTCCTGCATATCCAACCAAGGCAAAAAAAAGTTGTCTTAGTGAAAATGCTAAGCAAATTATATAATTAATCAATGTGCTCTTATCATAAGGTATTTAACGTTTTAACACCAGCAGATGGCTGAATCTGAAGCTAAATTGCATATATAATTACATAACAAGTATCGTTAATCATTTACTCGGTGCCACGTTATGTAAGTCGAAAATCGAAATGAATTCTCAACACACAATTTTCCCGAGACCTCGGTGGCCTGGGATGAACGTGTTAATTTTTCATCCGTCAGCAATATTAATTTCGGTTACAAAGGATTTGGTGAATTATTGAACTGTTTAGCAATTTTTTTTTCTATGTAGGTATTGTGAGTATATGATCGTGAATATGGTTGAAGCTATATCTGATATAATGTCTTCAGACTTCTCCAGCGTTTGCAATTTGATTTTCGATATCGCATGTTACTGGCGTGGTAATTTTTCATATTCACATAATGTATAAAGTGAAGAAGACACTTCAAGAATCGGCATTTCTGAACATGCGGCCGGTTTCAATCTTTATTAGATCTGAGTTCTTGGAGGTGTATGTTTGAATTACATGATTTCAGATTACATATCGACCGTACTTTCGTGTTGCACTACACATGTCGATTGCTTAAGCTGATGGAGCTTAATCCAATAATTCGTTATATTCATCATCTCTCAACGGCACATAGTGTGGGGAAATTTCGTATAGGAATTGAGTTGATTTACATAATTGACACCGGATTATATACCCTCTTACATTACCCTACTGCGAATTTTCTTATGATCTGGTATATTTGACCAAGGTCATGAATGTTGTATTCTGGTAGTGATCTAACTGTCTTGGCGCGAATATTGAATGGTGTTTGTTATTATTAAAGGGTTATTTTATACCAGGCTTAGTTCGAGCGGACTGTATCCTCATGTGTTCGATATTCTTGTCGTAATTGGTTCTGATTCTTTATTAAATTGTTTTTTGATGACTTATTTCGTTAAGTGTTGTGTTTGACCTTATCAGCGACAATAGTTCGTGTTCGTTATCTCCAAACTCTTATTTCACGCGTTGGTTTTCCTATAGGAGCAATTCTTTATCACCGAACCTTAATTGCCATTATAGTTGTTCTAGTATGTTGTATATCTCCTTACATACTGCGCTTGTATTTCATTCTGGGCCACCACCTTATAATTTTTGATTTCTTCCCAGTAGTCGCTCATGTCGCATTGAATTACGAGAGTTTTCTCTAAAGCGACAATTATGAGCCAACCTAGCTTTGTTGTAGGTGCGCTAACGAATCCCCATAGACAGCATACTTAGCGAATGCCTATCGCTAAGCGGTTCTTCTAGTTTTGACTCGACGGTGAAATTTTTAGAATATGGGTTGTTGTTAATGCGAGTAGTTGCTAAATTGATACAATTGACTATATGGGTGATGTTTCGTTTGAATCATCAATAAAAGGCAGTTTCAATTTTTTTTTTGACCTTTTGTTCCTTACATGAGGATCAAGAACCCGTTCCAGGTTCTATAGTGCAACAGGTTATAGTAAGTCTTCAGTTAGTATTCATTTATTGCTAAAATATTCTGACGACCAGTTTCCCTAAGTCTTGCTCTGTGTTTTCGACCATGTGCAATCTAACTCTAAGCCCCAAGTTACTGGTTGTAATCACTCGCATCGTTTTAACTTAATCACCAATCAGAAAATAAATTTTCAACTATTTAACAAATTAAATTGTTCCGCCCAGGTGGCGCAGTGGTTAAAGCTGCGGCAGTTGGAGCGGGAGGTACCGAGTTCGAAAACCGAATGAGCAAGATGCAAAAAGAATTTTTCACCATGAGATTACGATCTGTGGTGTGAATGAACACAGCTATGACCCCCTGTTGAAGTGCAGAACTCATGGGCCGACCCATCTTCCATGTCAGCACTATAGGCTGACATGGAGCTATGCAATGTGCAGATGGTTAGGAAAATCGAACCAATAGCCGTACGTCCTCGAATTGACTGTAATGGCGTAAAAGTAAGGACGTAAATAAGCGAACCGCAAATAAGTAGGGAGTGCCTTGAGCCCCAAAACAGATTAGAGATAAAAAAAAATGTATGTAATTGTTAAATTTCCTGGTGTCAACAGTGGTTGGTTAGTGGAGGTATAGCGATCGATCATTTAGAAATACGATTTGTATGGTAAGAGTATTAATTCTCCTTTCACTCTTTTAAGATGAAATTTTACGAATCATATTCAACCAAACTATAGGGTGTGAAGAAGTTAAAAGTACCAGGCTGTCTTATCGTTGACCAACATGTCAGCTACGTTGTCGGGTAAAGTTCATCGACTTAATCGAAGGAAGGAATATAGCGAGATTAGAATCTCCACTCTCAGTTATCTCGTATATTGCACCCGAGTAACCTTCCAGTGATGTAACACTGTGGGAAAACCTAATTAAATTTTACAATTACGGATATCAAAAAGTTAATTAGAAATTCGTTCTCGCACATAAAACACAACAGTTTTTCATACAGAGCCAAACAGACACAATCTTCAGCAATAAATTTCAAAAAATTTAATTTATTTTGTGTTAAATTACAATTATTAATTAAATTAAAAACTACAAATTGTATATAAATGTTGCTGTTATCATCGTGTACGTGCGAATATTGTTTATAATTTTCCAAAATCTTTTATTATAAAATGTATAAGATGCGCGAGCACAAAGAAGATCTGCGTATTGTATTGTAATTAAATTAAGAAAAAGTTAATTATATATTGTAATTTATTTATTTGCCGATATTAAATTAAATTTATATGATTATATATATACAATTGTGTTTGTTTTAATTTGAAATGGGCGTCTTAACTACTTCATTAGACAAATTGAATGCGAATTGTCTATCAAATTTTGATTTTTAATTATTCGATTTGTATATATGCACTGCGGCTAATAATTTATGTATCCGTATTGAGAGTGAGATCCGCATATTTTTGACAGGTGGTTTATTGACCCAATGTAACATATATATTTATTTGGTTTGAATATATAAAAAAGCTCCTAATCAGTAAATTCGCTATATATACTACTATACTCCTCTTATACGGATCATAAACAAGAATGGTATGGTTCTAGATCTATCTTGAACCGCAAGCTATACTGGCTACACCAATTAAGTCTGTTATCCAACTGAAAAATAACTCAAATGAATTTCCTCTGAGATACAAAAAGGCTGGTTCGAAAGCTTTCTAGCTATACGAACTCGAAAATTTGTTAAATTTTATTATGTGTAACTATACTCGACTATGATAAAAGAGGGCAGCAACCAAGTCATTTTAGGCAACTAAGTCGCCATTCACTCATATTAAGTCGTTAATTTATGCTTTTGGGAGCTTTTTCGAAAGTGACATCATAACGTCTTTACAGTCAACAAGCGGTGAAAATTGGCACACGTTTATTGTCGCAATCTCAGATCGCATTCGTGTCCACTCGACACAATAAAAACACCAAAACACTATTCATCAAGTTTAACAGAATCAAAACGTAATCCACATAATTAAGACATAATGTGTAGGAGTTTATAATCGGTATTGATGTATTCTTAAGACTATTGTTCATCAAAATAAAGGGTTCAAAACTTAGAAAATCAAAATGAATTAGCAACACCTCAGTCAAGACCTCATCAAATGGTTATAATTAGAAATGTCAACTGAAAGCCGAAAAATCCTTAAAATTGATTTGAAAAGTTATTGTGAGCGGTGGACCCAGATAAATAGCATGGCTCAAAGTCACGGTCGATTTGATTAATCTCGGATGTTAAACCCATCTATTAAAAATGCGTCCGGTAAATAGGTCCGGTTTACGATCGAATTATTAATAAAATTGGGTTACATGTTGTCATAGATGTGAAGAGTCCCAGAGCAGTTTACAAGAGTATACGTTTTATCACCTTGCAGTGACAGACGGGAAACTAATTCATCAAATCCAAGTTGGACGTTCTTAGGTAATACCATCGGATCAACAAAAATGGTCTAAATCGTACTGTGTCGAAAAATAGGTAGGAACAAACAGTAAACTTAGTGTTTTAAAATAAAGACTCCGACTTTTCTAAAAATTCGAAAACTACTCAAATCGGCCATTGGGAATGGTGCACAAAAGATCATACATTTACTCCCAATTACAAACAATTATAGATTCGGAAGCTTATATTAATGGCAATTGCACTTCTCGGCTAACCTGGTATTTGAATGAACTGCAAAATACCCGTCAAAAATCTTGGAGATTATTCCCAAATGGAACAACAAATGTTCCTGCTAACTGAAAGTGCATCAAAAAACGTGCCTCAGAAACACAATAAATACTCCATGGTAACCTATCTAGTTATATATAGAAGACGCCATTAACAACTTCAGACCAAAAAACAATTAACGCATACTTGCATGTTTCGGCGTAGAAGACTCATTCAGTTGCTGGTAAGATTATATGCTGAAATGTAGGAATTATAGCTTACCTAGATGTATTAAGGGCAAACCTTCTCTAGAACTTGGTTATTAAAGACCTGTTGCCGAAATTTTAGGTACAAGACTTCAGAGTGGTTGCTTATGTGGATTGAAGTGTGCCTTTAACCTTAAAGATTTCATATGTGGTCTTAATATAAATTCTTTTAAACCCAAATTGGGTTGGTCTAGAAAGTACAAACTTTCTCATTGTGACTCAAATTGAAGTATATCGGCCTCATCGTAGACAGCAAAGTAAATCTAAACTAGAAGTATACGAAAAAGGGGCAGTAAGCCACTATAGCGATTTATTTATGTAAAAGCGCCTTTGAGTAAAAATGAATACTGGAACGCTCATGTCGTACACTAGCTTTATACTTCACTCATTATACCTAAATTATTAAATAGCAAGAACCTCTTAATGAGTGTTCAGAGAACAGACTCTTTGTAATAAGCAGACTATAAGTCGAGTACTTGGAGCACTTAAGCTGTGAAAGTTTTCATTCATCTCACTCTCATATATAAACAAGAAGGCAGATCAGGACATTTTAATGAAACGGAGAAGTCAGAATGCTTACTGCCCCTTTGTACCATTGTTATTATAACACTACTTCCTTCTTGTAAAACTTTGCTAAGAAGCAAGCTTAGAGTTTAAAAAATGACATGATGGTTTAATATCAAACCTAGCGTAATAAAAAGTGTATCTGGCCTAATATGGTTCTGAGAGTTATGATCAGACATTCTTTCATAAGTCACTCGATAAGTAGAATAAAGGCTTAGTACTTCTAGGACTGAAAGGTTTTGGAGTGACTTTTCAGAACGGCCTGACAGATCTCGATGAGATAAATGTCAGGAATGTTAGTAATCGCAGATGAGATAAAGTAGAAAAATTTTTGTGATACCTTGATAGACTTTCAATTAAAGTGATAGTCGTATATCACATTGCCGTTTATCTGAGGCACAAGCAGAAAAACATCAGACACAATTTATCAAGCGTATCGTTGAAGTAAAGAGTAATCTTACACTATGGCCATTTAGCGATACGTAATAACCGAATTTATGTAACTCGGTACACAGATTTGATCAATTATATCGTGACAACTAGTCTATATACACAAAAATATTGGACTGACATTTCGGTGATGTTGCCAGACCTGACCACAGACAAACATGTAGATCAGTATTATGAGGTCAACAAACTCTTAATTATTTTATTGTGCGTGTATACGTATCGAAAACACTTTAATACAATTTCGCGTTTGTGAAACTGTACAATGAGTGCGCGAAATTAAAAGTCTTTCCGCGATAACGCAAAGAGTGTTTATTGCCAAAATTTCAATTATATCGTTTAGAAAAACCGAAAAGCAAATTTTGATTTTTCCCCGCGGACAACAATGACTCGAACTGTTTGTTTATAATCGATCATACGTTTGAATTGGCTACGGAAGTTTGAATTACAAACTACAGTTGATTGATTCGCGATTTGGTAA
Organism: Tipula lateralis; assembly: GCA_963932295.1. Classification (NCBI taxonomy): domain Eukaryota; kingdom Metazoa; phylum Arthropoda; class Insecta; order Diptera; family Tipulidae; genus Tipula; species Tipula lateralis. The sequence goes on from OZ010737.1 coordinate 43,371,578, forward strand.
TAAGAAGAACTATTTGTATAGGAATATGTTTAGTTATTTTATGTTTAATATCCGGAATAAATATTCAAATTGCTATTATTGAGTAACACAAACATATCATTGAAATAATGATATGTAATTGGGGGTTTATGCAAATCTGTACCCATACCATTGTGCACTGTATGGAAATAAATTTATTTTCCATCGATTTTACCCAAAAAATCTCAATTATATATGGGTGTTCAGTAGACCTTGATGTGAAAGCTGTTCAAATTTTTGGATTATATATACGATATGTCGATGACACAATTAAATTTATGTTGGTTTTATATAGCGGGCGGGCGAGCACACTTAAGTTAATTTAAGAACGTTGCTAATTTAATTAAATATAATTTGTATGGTACACACAGGAATCGACTTAATTATATATATTTAACAGTGTAAGTGCATAACCATCTTGTTTAACCATAATTATTATGTATAGTAACGCATTAATGCTCATTGAGCATGTATACACACTATATCGGCTTAATTATACGAGTATTAAGATCGCGCCAGATACTGTTACTGTTGTTGTGTTTCTTAAAGATAATTAATTCCGTTCTTATTTTTGATCGTTTAAGCGAATGAAACCCAAATCCACTGTATATAATCTTAGTTTTACGATTTTGATGTTTTCCGTCAAATTGTTATCATCCAACAACATATTCTCGTACTAATGTATGCAACAATTAGACAGCCTCATATTTTTTATTACATTAAATGGACATTAAAATATGTTTATGTATGCATTTGATGTCTCGAAATTTTTGTGTTTTAGAATATTAATTTTGTCGACTTTATGTCTTGTTGGAAAATCGACTTCAAAATATGAGAAAGTTGGTCACATTGACAAATATGTTCTATATGGTGGCTGAATTTGTTCAAATTTTATTGCCAGTTTATACGATCCGGTTTCCGGATGATATAAATTAAGTAAACTCGCTTACACACTCTCATAAGTGAAAGTAATCGTTAAGGCCTACTTATCTAACCCAATATAATCAAAATCTATACTTTAGGCCAATTGCAGGAAACGCGTGATCTAGAGCCCATAAATACACCAACAAGTGCATAATATTTGGGACACCTCATTCGGATCACAATATTAATTTATAAAAAAGGAAGCCTGCAATAGGATAAACCAGATTATAATTAGACAATTTACGAGTTGGAGGCATAAATGGCAGTGAAGTTCCCGTTCCTAAGAGTCCAGTTTCGTATAGAACCACTATACCTATAGTATAGCTCGAATGCTACGTGAACAACATCAAGAATCAAAGCACATCAACTAGCGGCCCTTATTACATTCGTATAAGGATGTTCTATGATTAGCACCATAGGTATTAGAAGACATACGCAATCAACTAGAACAAAAGAGGAATCCCATCAGCGATAGTTGAACACATATGCGATCTACTGTATTTGAAACATTCAAAGTTTATTACAGATTTGTCTGAATTGCCACAAAAACATACTCCAACTGTTAGTGATCCTACAATGGAGGCATTTATCACCCAAATGACAGTGAACCGATTATTACATTGACAATGGCACAAACTTGTCCCATTCAATTATTTAGCTTGGACAAAAATTGGCAACGTTGCTGCATTTCATACCTCCAACCTCACTCCACTTCGTGGAACTGTGTAAATTCTGTCCAAACCAATTGATAAAGATCATTTGAGAAGCAAAACCTACCTTTGGAGAATTATCCACGGTCACAACACAAGGGGAAGATTTTTAACTCCCATTACAACTCGGATTCACAGATTACCACGAGAAAAATAAGATCAGAAAATTATGCATTAGTGATGATGCATGGACAAAAAATGAGGAACGCTGCCAACTAAAGTAACAGCTCTGTCAAAAACATACGGCGGACAATCGAATCAAATATGAAGACACAATATCTAAGCAAATAAAGAAGATGGCAAAAAGTGATCGAAGAAAGGTCACCGAAAACGTTCTCGAGACTACGGAGACAACAGCAGCAAATAGAAATATGCGCATACTACACCAATGTGTAAAACGGATCACCGGAAAATTCACCACCTTACCAAGCAACAAAGGATTATTCTGGTCAAGTCCTAACCACAGAGAGACAACAGCCAAAACGAAGAGCTCCCTAATGGAAACTATAACTAAGAAACACCAACAGAACAAAAAGTGCTATTCAGAAGCTAAAGAACTACAAAGCGTCCGGTTTGAATAAAATTCCAGCTTAACTACAAAATGGCGATGCATCAATAATGGCAGAAACACTCGCCCCAGACGCATAGGAGTACTGGTAGAATTCCACAGAAATGGAAAGAAGGCTTGATTATATAACAATTCCAAAGAAAGATGATCTTAGAGAATGCAAGAACTGGAGAGGTATCTCTCTCCTCAAGAATACAATGAAAGTACTAGCAATGATCATTCTTGTACAAATTTCACCAACCAGCACATAAGAAACGAACAAGCTGGCTTTAGACCTGGTAAAAGCTATACACACTCAGTTCATTTCATCATCAAACAATCAAACACATGAAGCTCACCACTATATCTTCTCTTCGTGGACTAGCGATTCCATCAGTAGATACGCAATCTGGAGAAGCACTCATTAAGGAAATGTACATGGATGTCACAAATATAGAGTTCAATACAAGAGCAAACAGAATGATAAATATCCAAACACACAAGGAGTTAGACAAGGATGAATTCTCTTTCAACTAAAATACTTAATAGTGCTGGATAGTGTAATAATGTGCAAATTATACAGCGCATTCGCAATGGCTTCCAGTGGAATCCAATCAACCAACTCAACGACCTATGAATACGCAGACTATATATGTCTCCTAAGGTCGTAACGCATATAAATCGGACATGCAGCAGAAACCTCAGAAGTAAACAGATCTGATACAAAGTTGTACTCAAAATTATCATCAACCAAGTAACCATCGAGGATGTTGCCTCTGTAAAATTAGTACGACTGTGAAACATATAGAAACACACGCAGAAGATAACCAGAAGACTTCAGGTATTTGTGAATAAATGCCTCAGACGGCTAATCAAATGCTTCTGAGACAAATCGAGAAAGCGAAAATGGAGATAAATAGAACACACACTATGTAAAATGCCCAGTGGCGTAACAAGAATATCATTGGAGTGAGACCAGCATGGGAAGTGAGAAGTGGGAAGGCCAGGAATGACCTGAAAGAGAATGGTGCTAACCGAAGAGGCAAATTATGAAGGAGACTAATAGACCAGAATAGAGTTAGAAGGTTCAGTCTAGTCGACGCCCTTTGCTCTTAAAATGGAGCTAATATTTATGCCATAATATAAGGTGTACGATATTCAAACAAATTATTTCGATTTCAGTAAATGAATGAGATGGTTGGCCGATGTTGGATCCGTATATGAACCAGGCCAATATCGTTAATATATCTCGTATCAATGTCAAGTTTGGACCAATAGCTTGTGATTGTGCCATACGTATGTGAAGTTTAGATCAATACGACTTATAGTTCAATTTTTAGTATTTCGAGTTCAATGACTGAAATCGGCCTAATCTTACAACCGTATATATCGACTGTATTTGCTTCGAGAACAGATATTGTATTCTACCTTCGTTCAATAAAAAATATAAGTATTTCGAGACATTTATTCAATTATTATATTTATAAAGGCGTCTATACTGGGCACTTTAATTTGAAAATTTTCTAGTATTGATGGAGCGTCAATGTGACCCAATAAAATTTTACCAACAAACGAACACTTCAATATTCACGTCTGCTTTCCAGAGTTGCTATGTTTCATGTCATACAACCATCCAGATATCGTGGTAAGCGCTGTAGGTTTTCATAGTATAATAATTCGTGATCATACTCTTCCAAGTAAAGTGATGGATAAACTTTTTCTGAATAATCTCTAGTTGGCGGTAACAGCATATTATAATTGTGACCGCACGTATGCGAAGTACAGATTCTTGATTGTCTCCAGGTCAAAAATATCTCCAGTCCATCGTTTAATTAAACCCCACATGGAATTAGATCTACAACACATCTATGTATTTGTTACTGTTCAATTCCAATAACACTGAGCTCTTTAATCTCAGACAATTACTTTAGAGGACCTTGGGAAAACCCCGATGAGCTTGAATTGACTTGGATCTGCTGTTTCCAATTTCAATAAATTCCATGCGGTTGCTTAGATACGATTTAAACCATACCACAAAGTTGTTTGAGAATCTAAATGATTAAAACCGTTCTTTTTTACACTGGCTAATGGAATGAAACGCCTTGGAAAAGCCTGTCTACTTTAATTGTACTGCTGGTGAATTCAATAAGGCGTAAGAGGTTGATCTGTTTGGTACGGCGCAATATGTCGAGGCACCACTTCTTTGAAGGAATTACATACTACAAATTCAAATAATTTGGGTATAGATGGAATCGACGTTATACACATATCTCACCTTAACAACAGAGCTGATGTGTACGGAAACATACCAAGTTCGTATACTTATAAATTCTCGGTAGACGTATCCTAGCACAACTGATTTTTATAAATCCATGCTTAAATACACTTGGACACAATTATTTTTTGTAGCATGTCAAATTGTTCGTAGAACCAAGGATAAGTCCCAAACAATATCGTTCCTCGTTATTTTCTTCTGGATTTCTTGCGGAAAAGCGAATAATGAAATTCACCAGACCGAAGTTTTGTACAAATTGATACACACTTACATATTGCATGAATTGTGTATAATTACACCGCACACTTTGGATTTTTCAAATTAATCCAAACCCTAAATTATATATTCCAAAACTTTCAGTATCACTTGTGCATATATGTTATTACAAAGAGTAAATTATTATTAATTTGTCACACAACTAACAACATTGTATACATGCATGCGCACTTATTTACAAAATAGACGAACAAACTATATACCGGTAAAACACATGTTAATTGTAAACGACATACAACAACAATATTATTCGAAATGAAAATATATTTTCCGGATTTTTAATTTTTGTTGTTGTTTTTGTACATAAACAATTATAATTGTATTTTATCACTACAAAAAAAAGTCACGATTCTCGACTGCAACAATTATTATAAACTATATAAAAAAAACGAATTACTTTACAACAATTGTTTTCTAATGTTGTTAAAATATAAAAACACTTATAATTGCATAATAAATTCACACGAAATTTAAATGACGTTAAAATAATTAACAGCAACATTAAAAATATAATAAGAAACTGTCAGGTTTTATGATTTTGTTTTGTTTCTTGTTTCCACTTAACAAAACTTAATCCGTCAGTTAAGAGTTAAGAAGAAAATTAAATTTGTTCCATAGACGTAAAACGAAATCAGAAAATAAATTGAATTTCCTGATTAATAAAATGGAACAACTCTTGAATTCTCCATCGTGGCAATCGAAGTTCCTCGCCCTGCTCTAGTGGAACACAAACAGTTTACTTCTATATATCATCATAATGTTGTTTGTACATGGGCTGAAACCAGACTTACATTCACAAGTTTTATCATAATAGCCTGTATTCGTTGGTGTAGCGTGAAGTTTATGGCAAAGTATGCATGAATCTCGCATAGTGATATGCGAGGTTGAGGTTATGTTTACTTCGGTCAAAGAGTCCAAGGGATACCCACAAGGAGGTTGAGCACACCTCACTGTTGGGATTTTACATGTTATAAATGTTTTTTTTACATTATTTATTTTTTTTTTATTCAGCGAGTTTTTTCACCTTCGCCCGAGGCAATTAATATGATTTTTAACATAATTAACCTGTTAATAATTTTAATCTAAATCAAAAAATGTTGAATGTCACCCAGTATGTAGTCGAAAAACAGTTAATTAGTTCACAAATTCTATTTGTAAAATAGTAAGAAGATTTATTAACAGATGGTGCTTTAGTTACAATTAGATCTTATAAGAGATGGCGCCGTATGTTTTGCTTCGTGAGTCCAATTTTGTCGCTCAAAGTTATGCTGACGTTCTGGTTTTGACCGTTTCAGGAAAGGACCTGAATGTCTTATCAGATTTAACTCAATACGCTCTTCTTATTATAGAACAGTGGTGTCTGAATACGGGGTTTACATGTGAATCCATTTTAAACCGATTTGGTTATATTTACAAGGGGAAGGAGCACTACAGTGTACCGTACTTTTTGTGTACCGTTTTGATGAGATTCCTTGTGTTCAACTCTAGGACTATTCCTGTAAATCTACTGTCTTCTTAGCCCTGGTTCAAACCGCTCCAGTTTGTTAAGGTATTAAACCTTAAAAGGTTCCAGCCAATTTTAATAATAATAAAACTATGGCAAAGTGATAAAACCTAAACAACAGCTAGAAATGTAAAAGGTTTTCCAAAAAGAGGTTTCCATTTCATATTTAAAAAAAACAAGTAATTTTTAAGAGAATTCATTGTATGTAAAGAGGAAGGTATGAAGTAAGGTCCAATCATTTTTGGATTTTCTGTGCCCCAAATGTCTGAGGTGAAAATGGGCCTCATGCATCACTGAAGATGATTTTTCGATGAAAATCCGGATCATTTCAATGCATTTGAAGAACCCATTCAGTGAAGATACAACGTTTATGGTGATCAAACGACTTGATTCCTTGTATTTACTGAACTTTAAAAGCCTTAAGACTTAAGCCTTTATGCAAAATACGGTGTAATGTCGTTTGTGGAATTTCTAATTTCCAAGATCAACGAGGAATCCACAAACCTGAGTTTTCTTCAAATCTGCGGATTACGGCAGCAATATTTATAGTTGTTCAATATTTTTAGTTGTAAAATTGACAGCAGCTCAAAAAGTAGGTAATTCAAAATGAAACCTCTTACAGAAAAACCTTTATATAAACAAAATTTTGAGATATTGTGACTAATTGAGCCCAATAGTTTATCTGCGCGGTTTGGATCTATCTGATCACGATTCGTAATTTACTCATTGCAATAACCATTTTCTCCTGCATGTCAACAACGGATTACGAGCTAGCTCATCTTACTGTTATAAACTGTCAAAAGGTTCCGTCTTTACTGTGAACCCATCTTCGCCAATATCAACCTCGTTGATCATTCACTCCAGATCAGCGACTTTTGCAAGATGTTTCAATTTCAGAAATGGAAGTATGAAGGATATAAAACCTAAATGTCAGCTACAAGGCGAACCTTGATGTCCTCGTCCATTTATATTAACCTCATTACTACTTTAAACGTGTGGTTACCACTACTGAAATCAATTGCGTCTTGGTCTGTAAAACCAGAGATTAGATATTTGGTTTTCGACTCATTAATGTTGAAACCAACGGAAGCTGAACACTAACCTATAGTGGATCAAGTATCTCTTTCACTCCGTTGCCATTTATTCCAATCACACATATATCATCTGCATATAAGCATAAAATTAATTTAATTGTCAGAATAAGATGTAATCTTGGACTGATTCACATTTCCCAAGGATGTATTCCAAAATGCGATAAAAACGTAGCGGGGATTGCACATCTCTTTGGCAAACACCAGAATTAATTACAAAAGTTCACGATAACCTGTTCTCAAAATTAACAATGCATTGTGACTGCGTCACTATTATTTAACACAAGGGAATAAAATAGACCTAAGCCTTCTTCGGTTATACAAATTCGTTAAGCTGTTCTCCTAGCAAGAACCAATTTATTTCTCCTTGCGATTGTAAACCGTAGAGTTTAACTTTCACAATACGATAGTTTGTTGTGTTGCATCGACAACCGAGATTTTCAATACTTCCCAAAAAATGTTCACAAAATAATATACTTATTGCTGACCAGAACTTGAATATTTATATTTTCGTCCTTGACATGTACGAAGACTTTTATAGTATCTTTGCAATAACGAGGATCTCACGTGTTGAACATTCCAAGCCCACCCTTTCAAAATATGGTCAATTTGCGGCTTTCGTCATCTGCGGCTTCTACATCATTCGTTCTCCATTTTCAAGTCATCTCCATTGTATAGCAATCTATAACCTTGGAACAAATGATTAGACCATCGAGTATCTGAGAGTGACGAGTTCCAGATAGTACTTTTGATTTTTATGGATGAGGGTCGTCAGCCCATCGATACAACCATATTTAGTCGCCTCTGATACTAACGGAGGCCTTCCCACAACCAAAATCAAAAGTATAATGAGTGGTTGATGAAATGTAACGTAAACCAATATTCGATAATAAGATTAAACTATACAAGCGTCCAAACTGTTTAACACAACGTCAAAAGATGGAATACATTGTTTTCAACAAACAAGTCCACTTAACCGCCATTGAACACGATCTAAGTGTATAAAAGTGAGATGGTTAAAGGCTCATAAATTTCGTTTGAGTGATAAAACCAAAATATGTAATACATTTCAGACCCAACCAAAAATTACCTGGTAGAGATCTGGGCCTATCACGTACCTAAGCAAATGACTGTTTCGTTATAAAAGTGATCGATTCACTTCAATTTGAATTGGAGGGTGCATACTGGGAGTCTAAAACCAAATCTATATTTTCTCAGACTGGTGTATTTTGCCCTAGGTAATTCAATCCTTCTTTATGGGATTTTCATCTGATTTAAAGTTTACTCGCTGTATGCTGTACTGTTCAGCTTTTGGCAACATAAAGAATGTGTGAATATGGTTATGCAGTGGTTTCGATCCAGAATTGTATAGGTAAAATCTCCTAGCATAATTGGATTAAACATAACATTATAACAGTACAATACTGAAAGAGTAATCTCAACATGTGGACTCTAGATGCCAAGGTTAATAGGGTTCCAGTTTTAACAAGATTTGCTGCATGAAATACTCGTGAGAATTTAGATTTTGAGACATAAGAAAACACCCTATCGATGGAACAACCGAAACTTTTCTAGGAATTAGGACAAAAGTATGTGACGATATCGAGTCAAAATGTTTGGATAAGCATAGCTGGTAGATTGGAAGTGGCTCCTAGTGCAAATGAAACCACCCATAACAGGCAAACTCTTAGATTCTATGATCCAATATTTCGGCCACTACGGTCAAACAACCTATAGGTGCAATTTATTTCCAGCTATTAAGCTATTATCGTGGTATAGAAATTCCAGAGGAAAGACAAAAGCTAGAAATTAATGGCGTCTGCTTATTTTTCACGCAGTATCATGATACGCTCCCGGTGAAAGTCAAATGGCTTAAGAAACAAAGCTAAATTTTGTCATATTGGCGCTTTGGTCTATAACTGGCAAATAACTAATGAGGAATTGAACTCATGCATATCCGATCAAGTGCTAAGGATCATAAAAATACAGCTTTCATAAATGAAAGCACTCGTAACAGCAAACTGAACCCGATAAACGGATCAAAGCTGAACTTATGTTCCTATAGATATGAAGAGCACTCAGTCACCCGAAAACTTAGTGCAAGTCTCTAATCAATTACCTAACCATATCCGCTTAGCATAAAAAAACAGTTGCCTTGTAAAACGTAAGAAATATATCATAACGATTGGCTTGTACTTTATCAGACTCGTTTCTATAGGTTTCGAAGATCAATCGATATTGGTATCCAGTAACCTCAAAGTTACGTTCCATCTCCATTATTATATAGTCTTTAAATGTTCACAGCTTCTAAACTACTTTACTAGACTGAGTAAAGCCATTAATTTAATACCAAAGGCTATGAGGAGAATCTAACTACAATTACAGAACAAATCTGTTGTCTAGACCATAGAGTGTGAAATAATACATTTATGTGCCGCATATACAATCCAGAATAAAGCTCCTCTCAGGAGCATACATTATTATAAAGGCAACCTGAGTTCTTGATCATCATTTCATGTTGTATGTCTCTAGGTAATTTAAGTTTTTGACTTACCACAGTTATATATATATATATATATATATATATATATATATATATATATATATATATATATATATATATATATATATATATATATATATATATGTGTGTGTTGTTGACATGCAGGTCAAAGAAATTGATCGGTCGTTAATTATACGTCTCCTCAACACACAGGATTAGTGTCATATTTAGCAAAAGTTGTTTTATTCGCTCGGCAGACGATTTCTTATATCTGCATTAATTTTCTCAAACCTTTCTAAATCCATCGCCAATTGATGATATGCGTGAAAAATTAACAAACTGTCCAAATAGTTTTGCTTGCTAAATGCATATGTACATAATATATAAGATCGATCGGCGATTAGTAAAGCTTTTTACACAAAAATTTCACCATCTATATGCTAATATGTAATGTGTTCATCAAGATTAAGTGTTTTCAACATGTCGAAATTACTTAATTTATCGGTGTTTTGATAAACCAAGAAACGTTTAAAAATATATTTTACGGTTCTTAATTTAAGAAAATTACGATACTATATAACAGATTGTAAGTTAATCGACAAAATTGCGTGCGTTATATTTAGTGGTACAGCATATTGGTAATGATCGGTTTGTAACAGTTGGTATGGTTCAAATTAGTTTAATTGAGTATATATTCGAAAACCGTTCGTTCACTTCAAAGATATCATCTTACATATACTGTCAATGACGTCATTTCACTACAAGTCTATAAAATATCCCGACTTACGACAATAGAGACAACTTTTCAAAATTACACCTCCTAGACAGATGAAATCGCATTCGTTTGCATCAATTTGCATATTACATGCAACAATAATTAATTTAGAAAGTCGAATCGTGAAAAACACATTTAGTCTGCTTCTAATATCAGATCGATCTCAATTAGCAAGAATCTGCATGTCGTATACTCCAGTGATTTATCGTCTTGACATTCAAAAGTTGCAATACAAAAAACGTATTTCCTACCATTAACCATTCAAATCAAGTTCAATAGAATCAAGTTTGTTTTCTTAAAATTTTCAAACCCACATTTCATTTGTTTTGTCACCTCACCTCATTAAGAAAACACTATATATATGCATAGACATGCAAATACAAGAATAATTGTTGACTTAACAGTTTGGTGTAGCGGAATTTCTTACAAATATAATTCGACAATTAATATTGATCTTCGAATCAATGATCACAACGCATTCACCGTGCGATTATCATACGATCTTGACCGCGTTAACTACTATTTCTGAGATACATACATACCATACATGTATATATACGTAAGATTTCATTCACAAATTTATATGTTTGTGTTATGCGCGTTAAGAGAAATTTTCGGTGGTTTTAAGATCACTGAATATTTTGTTGTACATACCTGTACACATATGATCGAGTAATTTGTGTTTAGATTACGATCGCGTAACTGTTTTAAAGATTAGTTTTGTGTATTTGAGTGCTTTATACTCGTTCGTGTTTGTAAATTGTAAAATAATTAATAATCTAATCGGATCAAATACAATTATTTCATGTAATTAAGTTTTAAAACCTTTACATTAAACTATCCAACTATTATCAAACTGTCAAAAATTCAGATCATAGATAAATTGGGTAGGGTCGAATTATCCTTTTTTGCGTAACTCAGACCGGGCAAAACCTACTTAATTTCATTTACTTGAAAGGAAGGTTTTATAATTTTACAATCGCTGAATCAGCATAAATCGTTGTTGCTGATTGTACTGATACACCAACTCATTATGTGTAATATAATTTTTATGAACCTCTTGTTTGGTTTAGCGATTGCATATGAGTAATGACTCAAACTTACATTGCGAATTATGTACTATATAACCACAACATGAACAACAATAACCAAAATACTCGTGGGGGTGAGATGACAGAGACAGTTATGACACAACTTCGCTGATAACGACAAGCAAGTTGGTATCCAAATTTATGGTGACCGTTTAGAAACAACATATATAGACGAAAAACTAAATGACAACTCCCTCTCTCGGTGGGCCAGTATAAGTCATATAGTAGCTTTGAAATAGACTACGATATACGCAAGGGTCAATCAACATATAAAAAGTGATCAGGCTAAATTCAAACCTGGGTCACATCAAATCAGTTCGTTCTACTCTTCATGGACTTCGAATATGCAATCGATTCCATCAGTGGAAGCAGAATGATAGTTGTCAAGGGTCATATACGAATAATATATACGAAGGGTCAAATAAGACAACGTATCCCCAAACGGTATTTAGAAAGACAAAGACTATGAGACAACAGGAATGTACACCAATTACATTAGTAACCATCGAGGATATTATTGATAAATTTGTATCCTGTTAATAGGGTTCCTAACCAACCTATCAACAAAGAAAGAAATATTTTTAATATGCTTTGATTGAAGCACGCACAGAGAATTACTAGAAGACTCCAGATATTTGTGAACCAATATCTTAGACGATTAATCAAATGATTTTGACGTAACACCATCACAAAAGAGAGGCTTATGTGGGGATGATATAACAGCAAGAATATAAAAATGGGATCGAATCCATATAAGATAAGAGGAAAGGTCAGCAAATAAAACGATTTGCTCGAGCAGAAGCCAAACAACTCCGCAAAAAGCGGAATTAACTGAAATCAATAACCCCGAGTATACAGTAAGATGGAGTCTAGTAAACGCCCTATGCTGTTAAAATCGGAGATAATTTGGAGAATTCAAAGACCTCACTATACGACAGTATAGTGTATCGCACCTTTCAAACCATCAACATAGAAACAGACAATTTCAAAACTTGTTGAAGTTAAAATCGAGGTAAATAGAATTCATCTTATCGAATACTATCATGCGTGTGATATATAGCCCAAAACGCGATATTGTTGGCAGTTTTTTTCGACCACAAGATAAGAAATTTAATACAACGTTCTATGTGCTGATCCGGGGCGAATAGTGAAGCGATCTCTTAAATGAGAGGTTTTTTCACCAGTCGAGGAGATCGCTGTCGACAACGATGACACTACAGCATAGAGTAAGATCCGACATTCCCATTGATGTTTATAACAGTATGACGTGGTGGTTCTTGATAAAAACCACTAACATGAGACTTATTCAGTAGTCGCCTGTAAAAGTCGTTTTTATATACATTAGGTAAAGTGAAGTCAGTAATTCACTAAAATAGAATGCCTTCACCGATCAAAGCGGTATATAGGCTGATATGCAGGTATGATTGTGCAGATGGTTTCATGTTAATTGAACCTATATAGCCGTACGTCTTCAAATTGGCTATATAATGGTGTAAAGTATAGGACGTAAATAAGTGAACAGCGAAAGAGTTAAAAGAGCCTTGAACTGAGACAGCCTTGAGACTGCAAACATAAATACAGGCCGGCAAGCAGATATAATGCCTTTATAGAAGCCCATACCAATAGAGCAAAAGGTAGATGAGCCAAGTGACTGCAATCCCTGGTGCAAAAGGCCAAGTGACTGCAATCCCTGAAAAAAAAGTTCTAGGGATATTTTTGTTATAATATTAAGGTGGTCTTCGAGACTTCACGCCTTAAAAATATATTTTCCAAAAATTAAGCCACTCTGTTGCTTGACCAAACACTGGGTCGTGAAGAATTTCAAGTGAGGAGTCATTGGAACCTCTTGTCGAAACTCTTTTTCTGGGAAGTTCTGATTTTTTCTGGGAACTTCAAATGGCCGACAAAGCTATTGCATGTAGCACCAAAAGTGCCTCTGCGGTATTTTGGTCCATTCGCGGCTAAGCACTTGCTTGAGATAATCGATACTCTTTGCTGTCCCAACCTTGCTCTTCAAAATACGCTTAACCGAGAAATTTTCAGTAGAACGGTCGGGAAAGAAATCCAGATTGTTTGATTGTTCACATATTGTTTGATAACGAACGGTGACTCATCGGAGAAACCAAATTCGGCAAATCGTCACTTTCGTGGAAGCGTAACAACTGATTTGTTCTTTCCACTCTAACTTTTTTGAGCATCGATGAGACCATGCGTTTTATGGAAGTTCTAAGCTTTTAGTTCAAAATGATCTTTCAATATATGTACTGCATTCGTTTGAACGAAATGTTCGCCTCACGAGCCTTTTGTGCCTCTACGGCGCGGATTTTAAGCCAATTAAGTCTTCACCTGCCGAATGAGATCTAGTGATGTTGCAGTGCGTTTCGGTTCACCACCATGGGGTTTTAACTGGTTAACATTCCAAATATAGAACATTTCCCACTAAAATGTTGTTGTACGCTTGTAAGCAATGGAATGAACCGCCATTACATTAGTCAAAATTTGAGCGCTCTGTCATCACAGCATAATATATGCTGACTTGGTTTGACAGCAATGAAAGTCTGAAGTTGGTAACACTTCGTTTCAGTCACCCTTATATATCTGAAGGTGTCTAGATCTGGGACATAGAAGAAACTTAATCTGGACTTTATTCCTATAAAAGCGGGAAAAAGTTCACATGACAACGAATCCGCACCAACTGGGGTTGACTTTTGCTAGAATCTATACGTCAAATAACCTTTTTTAGCGTTATTCGACGAAAAATTTCGAGCAAGAGTTGGACTCGTGATTGAGAAATCACTTAATTCGCGAAAAAACCCTTATTTGATAGTCTTGATGTACTTTGAATGTGACTAATAATGTTATGTTATAGCAATGGACAGATTATCTCCTCTAAATGTGGAATATCTCTTCAATGAATTATACAGTCATTTTTCAAAATCATCAATTTTACAATTAAGTTCAAGAGTGGTCAAGCTTATGACCGAAAACGCGAAATTTCAGGACAATATCTTGGACAGAAAGCTTAGTAGAGACCAAACATTTTGGAAAGTTCAAATAAGCCTTCTACTCATATCCAGGAATAATTGGTATGTTACCAGCACATCGACACCGAAATGCGTTCGCTGAAGAAACAACAAACGATCTACTATAGAGGGTTAACTAGAACATTTTGACCTATTTTAAGCTGTACCAGAAACTATGAATTATATTAGCAAACCTGAACTAGATTAAAAAGGTTTTGAACTCAATAGTTGTTTGAACATTGACGAAACATGGGATTGAAATGATTCTCCCTTTGCCAATCTAAGTAGTTCGATTAGTCAACGGATACAACAATTCGCAACGCATTTATCTCAATCACAAACCGTACACAGATCACTGAACCCAAAAACAATTTTTAATCACATCCAACTCGTACACATAATGCAAACGCCATGTTAAATAATGTCTGCCTGTACGAGTATAATTAAATTTGAATATTTGTAATCAAATTATCATAATTTTTTTAGTTATTGGTTTTTTGAGCTTTCATTAAGCAAACAAACAGTTTGATAATCTATGTCAAATTGCTTCAGTTCACTCATATACAAATCGCGACAAAATGTAATATTGCATAAAAATTTATTTTATGTCTGATAAAAAACTGTAAACCGACAGAAATATGTTGGGAAATTCTGTTTCATTTTTCTATATATTTTGCGAGTCTGTATAGTGTTTCGGTTTGTGCTCATCTAACCAAAAATCAGGTTAATTGTTGTACAATTTTTAATTAAAAATTTTGTTGGTGGTCGATCAACTCGACTTCATGTCAGTTTTCTTATATACCCAGGACATCGTTGATTCAAAAGTCGCCAAACATGAATATATAATTTATCATTTATGATATATGCAACTGACAGTTCATTACGATTTGTCTATATATGTAAATACGAACCCACAGCAATATTTTGTGAAAGGTCTGAGTTTCTACTATATCAATCAAATTTTTAAAACTGGATAATACTCGTATGTGGATGTGACTTGACACATATACCCGAGATGAATCTGCAGAATATCCACAAAACGTAAAATTATGTCAGCCGATTAATCATACATATATCTTCTTTAGCTTTGTTGTTCAACCATTTCTTATACATCATTATAAAACTTGTTTTGTGTTTCGTGTCTTGTTTATGTCTTTCGATACGAAAATCTTAAGAAAGTGTAAAAAAAAATGTTAAACCAACAAAATAGGTATATTGAATGTCAAAACCACTTTGTTTTAGCTGTTGTGACAGCAACCGCATCATGATTTATCGATTAGAAAAGCGATTAAGATAAAATTGATTATTTTTGGCTAAATAACTGAACATCTTAGTTATCTACTTCCTCTGGTTCGATTAGTGTTAATTATATACCTAATCCCGTAATCACACATATATGTTATTGGGTTCTACTATTTTGCTAATTTTAAACATATTGCAGAAACAGTTTTAGAATAAATTTTAGAATATAAGATTTTGTTCTTATTTTTTAGGTCAACGTTTGTGGGTTTATTGATGTATTGACGTCACCGTGTCTCACTTTGAATGCAACTGTGGACTAGTTTTGATCAATTTTAATTCCAACAACTGCTATCGCCCAAGAAAAATGTCTAAAGGTGTTAAATTGAATGTTCTCGATTGCCAGGTCACGTCATAGGCCCAAAGAACGAGCACCACATCTATATTGAAGTAAAAATTTACAACGAAGTATTTAAGTTTGCGAAGTAGTCCGGTATCTCGATACAGTCAACCATCGTTCATCGCAATACCATCTGCTGTCATGAGCTGAACTACGCAAAACCTTCGGTAAATAAACGTTTTCCAACTTTATGGTTGGATTCCTTCATGTTGGACTATTTCTGTACCAAAACGTCGAATAGTCGACTATACACGGAACGGTTCTAGCACTGATTTTGAAAATTAAATTTGACGATTTAACCAGATAAATCACTACTCGATCTAAGAATGGTCATGGAACAGCACCCATTTATTTGAGAAAGAGCTATGGCTTTTTTATTCACTTTGCTGGAACCCTAAACTTTTGGGCTCCGGAAAAGTATGATTGAAAATATTAAACTTAAAGGAATTGACGAAAGAGCATCACCAAGAATAAAGTTAAATCTTCATCCCAGAAGATTCCGAACAAAATGTACTGTTAAAAAACTGCTGTGAATAGTAGGATCGCATCCATGTCGAAGCAAAAACTTACAACGAATTCTTCAGGTTTGCGATGCAGTGCGGTATCATCTTTAAGAATTGTATACAAGTGCAAAGTATTTATAAAAACGTTTTACAGAAATTCTTATTTTCGTTGATCGACCAAATGGTGCAGCGGTTACCAAATGGTAGCAACAGCAGAAGGTACCGGGTGGAAGGTAAGAGGTTCGAATACGGATATGGACTGGATCCAAAAACTGATTTCTGTTTTTTCGATTATGATCAGTGAGTTGGATGAAGAAATCTACGATTATTTGTTGGAGAGCGGAACTCATGGACTGACCATCTTTCAAAGTCAGTACCATGGGCTGTCATTGGCAATGTGGAGATGTACTGCCAATAACTGCGCATTTAAAAGCTTTCAAATCAATCGAGAAGAAACAACTGGGTATAAAATGTGTCTCATTTTATGGCTGGGATCTTTCATTGTTGCAACACCTTTACCTAAATGTCGAATAGTAGATTAGGCATAGGACGGTTATCACTTAATTTTGAAAATCAATTTTGATGATTTGAATAATTCATCCCAGAAAAGTGATTCCGAACAAAATTTACTTCGCACCTATTATCTAAATTAATGCAATCAAGTTCAAAGAAGGGGCATAGTTTATCGTTAGGTACTGAATGCAAAAGCGATTTCTCGCGATTATGATCAGTGAACTGAATGAACACATCACGACCCTATGTTTGAAGTGCAGATCTCATAGATTGGTCATTTTACATGCCAGTACTAAAGGCTGCCAGCGGTCTGGTTTAGGTGTAAAGTAAGCCGTTGAAAGACATCATCAACTGTTAGAACACCTATACCTTAAAGATAGTCTTGAAAAAATGTCTTTCCAAACCCCATTGCATACCTGTTCAATTCACTAAAATTAAAGGTGACGATAACAGAAATCAAGCTATATACGTCAGAACTTTAATATAGAGTTTTTTAATTTTATAATTTTTTTTATTAAACGATCACTTCAAAAGCTCAAGTACATACTTTTTAATTTTATAATGCAACTTATCAAAATCTAAGATAATTATTGTTCATTCAAGCATACCGTAGATTCCTAGTGGCCAGAGTCGTCGTCACTACCAGTAAAAAAAAATAAAGAAGGCCGAAATTATTCCAGAACTCAATGCCAACCGAAGGGCAAAACGGGTACAGTTCAACGTGATTTTTTGGTCACCACCGGGGATCGAACCCGAGAGACAGGCGCAATTTTCTTCTTTTCCCCACACACAGCTATCAACTGTACACAGCTAATATTTACATATGAAAGCTGCCCTTTGTTAATGCTAGCGAGGGACAAATTGTGTAAACAAACAAAAACATGATGAATCGTTCCATTCCACTGTTAAGTACACATATTTGAATTGGCCTTAGATTACATCATGGTAAATATAAGTTCATGGAATACAACGAAATACAAAGCTTGCAGTGCACATAAACATAAGTATGTAAACAATATGTGCAGAAATAACCACAAACGATACATAAAAGAAAGAAGAATATAATAAGAAATGCAACATAAACCACTTACCATGCAAAATATCATAAATACTTCAAACACAACAACATATAAAAGAAGGTCTGCACAAACAATTATCGATTGAATTTTTTTATCGATCAATTCTAATTATTTAACATATAATTTCTTCAACTAACTGTTAATTTAATTCATTTTATTAATTTCAATATCTTCACGATACTATAAACACATAAAACATAAAACACATTCACTGACACTAGTAACCTAGTAAAACTTCACACCGATCATGTTGTGTAGATCACCAAATTATTCCAACCAAAAATAATTTTGTTTTATTCATTATCAAAATCAGCCCCAGATATCGATTTGAGGTGTTTCGAGTTGTTATCGGTGAAACAAAAAATTGTATATTTATGAGGCACTTCACATAATCACATGTTCAATTGCAATTAAACTTGATAACAACAACAATTTTCTTTCTCTTTTCGAACTATATACAAATACATGTATACGATTTGCTTAAGAGTTTCTAATAAGTAATACCTTCAAGCACAAGAAGACATAGAATAACAAAATAATTGTGTCAAATCAAAACAAGTTAAACGTAAGAAAACTAACAACAAATTCACGATCGATATAATACAACAAAAAAAACTCGAATTTCTATATCATGTAGATGTACGTGTGATCGCTTAAAAGTTCTACATTTAACTGTTTTGATATTTTGTTTTTTTATTTTTTGTGCTAGCGAGTTTTGTTTTATTGTTTTGTTTTTTCAAATTCTCTTTATTATGAGGTTTTTAACCGATGATCGTCATTTATTTCAAATATTTGAGTTTATCTTTACTCTCGCGCCAACTGTTTCATATACATAATTTCTCTTGATTGTGCAATAGTAGTGGCACCTTTTAAAAGTAGAATGAACTAGATTTGCAGTTTTGGGTAACTTTATTATCGATAGTTGATGTAAATTTATGAACTTTGTAGTATCATTCAGGGGATTTGTTTAATTTAATACTCGATGATGTTAGGGACGAGCCAGCAGTTTGAATGAGAGTATTGCTTACGTCTTGAATTAACGTTTAAGAAACTAATGAAATGTGATAGAACTAACTTACTTCTTTCTTATGTATCCACTATGTGTACCCTTATAGTTCGATTAGAGATCTAATACTTATTACTCCCTCAAACGTTACTTGTGCCAAATTGATTAGGTCTAATTTTTTAGATTGCATAGATCAGATGAAAAATTTTAGACTGCATTTAAAACCAACCAATAGCCTCGACAACCATATACGATCGTAATTAAATCAAGATACATTTCCAGAAAGCAAATCCCAACTGTCTCCAGAAGTTAACTATATGGGGATCTGGTTCGATTATCTTGCAAAAACAACAACCACCAAAGGACTGTTTGTTTTAGTATTGTGGGAGCTATGCACATCACACCTACTGCAGATCTTAAGATGACTGTGGGTCTGCTGCCGCGTGATCTTTAGGTCTGAAGCTGTGTAGGCTGATCTATAACAGCAGGGATAGTCAAATTTGCACAGCATGAACAATCAAATTGGTCGTTCTGAGCACTATCAAATATGGAGCGAGCTGGGCTATGTTGGCATGTCTTATTTTCTTGTAATTATTACCAAAAAGGATAATTCGGACTACTACCCATCCTACCGCTCCGGTGACGGTATGATGATCTTTGCTGATGGATCAGTATGCTGTAATCTGACTGGTGCCAGGTTATACATGCTAGAACCTGAAATGAAATTATCTATCCCCTTTAGTAGGTACCGCAGATATCGTCGTATCTGCGCTCGTTGTGATAGCCAGGCAGTTCTAATGGCGGTTATCTACGATACTGTTTCATCAAACTTGTCTGAATGATGTTAGGCTTTACTCGACACCCATAGTCACGTGGATATCAAAGAAAACGTATTGCACCGTTTGAGTGCAGCTTCCACTTTTGTAGGACCTGAACCTGAAAAATAAACAAATTTCGGAACTGATACTTCTATAGGAGCGTGGACCAATGGAGAACGACGATGGACGTTCCAATGATGAGTTGTTTTTCATAGACGAGATAAGCATATTTAGCGGACAGGTTGAAGAGAAATCTATCGGAGCAGACACGACTTTTAAGGACTTCGAGAAGCAATACGGAAAACATCGGTAGTTCCTCATAATCTAGCTGTGTAGCAAGAAATTAAGTATTTATGAATGAGAAGTTGTCTTTTAGGTAATGTTAAATTTTATTGAAATTAGTCTTTATCATTAGAGGATATAGCTCTGATTCAAGAACCGTAAGTAAATGATAACATATATGTGACCTATAGATTATAGGGGACACATTGCTTTACCCGTACAGTTCCGAGAGTGTGAGAATGTGGATCTTTGTAAAAAGTAATCTAAATTTCAGTTTTTCATAATTTAGCAACAGGGACATAACAGCGACTACCTAGTCTGAAAGTTGCCTGGTTTCAGCTAATATGGAGATTATATATGGTGAAGATCGTTTTCGAAGCAAATAAAAGGATATTTTATGAATAGTCCAGAGATCGAGTGTAGCGAAGAAATATTATTACTTCGATCACAACTACTTGAGATTTAAGCTAAGAATTCAGTAACCAAGAATCTTTAAGAAAAACATAGAATGCTACTGACAATTGCCCAAGAAATGTCTTATACCACGCAACGACCTAGATAGCTGCAATAGGTTTTTGGAAGATGCCGGCCCTGTGATTAAACGAAAGGTCATGCTAAAACTAGTTTGGTGGTCCTCGGTGCGAAGGTTTACGACACTTACAAGGTGAATCTTTTTGTTTTTAAAAAAGAGTTTAAGAAATTCAAAGTAAATCCTAGAGACAAATCTGTGTGAATAGAGAAGGAATTTATGAGACTTCTCGAGTTATGAATATACTATCCAAACTTCCAATCACACCTAGTTATTTAATTAAACCGAATGGTTCATGGACGACATCAAGTGAGATATCACCAGAACTTATCATGGAAACACATTTAGTCATTTTACCAGAAGTTCGAAGTGCACATAGGACTCACCATACATAAACCATCCCACTCGAAAGCCATAGGACAGATATAGACACCAACCAATGGATGCTGTGGGCGTTAGAAGGATTAAAGATGTATAATTCAGCTGACTAAGACCGCAGAACTACTGTACATTTCAGACAGATAAATTAACCTGCTTTGGTTATTTGTGAGGGAAAGTCAATGTGATTCTTATTTCGAAAGCGGAGAAGTCTCAGCATGCGTGAAAGCAGGATTAACACACAGTAAGAAGCAAACTAGTCAGAAGAACGTAACTGGAAAGGATGGGAATGGGAGTAGTCTGTTATGCAGACCATGAAGCGTTCACTGTTTAGATAAGTACCGGGAAACAATCAAAAAAGTATTGCCAAATGATCTTTCAATTGTTATGAATTGAACCAGTAGGTATGGTGTGGATAATAGTTCAACCAAAACAGAGCTGGCCCTCTTAACTAGGAAATACTAAGTGTCAGATATGCACCAATTACGTTGAAAAGCGTCATTCTGGCTTTTTTGCGAGACTATGCTGGGTACCACCTTGGACAGTTATTAAGCTTTGTACAATATATCAATGCTCTTTTATAAACTTTTTATGTATTGACCAGCTCTTGACAAAGTAATTTATAGGATAATATTGAACGAGTGCAAAAAGTGGCCTATATAGGTTTATGGTCCACCTTCTCCCTGTGAAGTAAGCAGAATACAATTAATACGGCCGTGAGGGTATCTGTTTAGTAGATGTGTCTTAAGACAGTACACTCAAACAAAATTAGGCGTCTACGTCACTACAGTTGTTTTCACTCAATATTATTCAAATATTACTCATAATACAAAATTATCGGAAAACTGTGGTGGAAGTTGTTTTGTACCGTGTCAATAAACTGACTCCATCGGTTTCGACCACGAGCCAGCTCTTCATGCCGTTGGAAGCAGCTTCTTCGTCTTGAGTAAGGTAGCTTGCTCTAAGCGATCGCTATTATGTTATGCTACGCAGAACGTAACTAAGGCAACATACTTGTTGTCCTTTCATTTCATGCACGATATAAGAAATTAGGTGCGTATTGAGCCATTTATCAACACTCACATCCATACTTGATTTAGAGATACTAAACGATTTAGAGGGGAGCTAACTTACTGAAGACGAACAAGCTGCTTCAAACAGCCTGAAGAGCTGGCTCGAGGTCGAAACCGATGGAGTCAGTTTATTGACACGGCACAAAACAACTTTCAGCACAGTTTTCCGATAATTTTGTATTATGAGTGATATTTGAATAATATTGAGTGAAAATCTTTGTATAATAATTGAGTGAAAATTTCGAATTGTAAACAAGTAAAATTATAACAGTTTTGAAACGAATCATTTCGCATCACAGTAGCCAATTCAAAATTCGATTTAGTTTTTTCGCTGATGAAAAATTTCATTTCAACACAACCTTTTGGCCCATTTGGATCGAAATTATTTAAGTTAACCCCGTTTGGAAATGTGCTGCCCATTAACAACACTTAGGATCTGCTATCCATCAATCCGATATGGAACATGTGGAATGACGTGCGGACCATGTGGCATTTCTGGACCATGCTGGGCCTGTTATCCTTATTGCCCATATTACTGCTACAATAGTTAATTATGGTAAGTTACCCGTGAAAATTGTATAATTCGCGATTGTACTAAGAAAAGTGATTTTCTATTCAATCTATATATAGGTAATGGGGAGCATCAAAAGGAACTACAGTTTGGATGTACAAAATTACAAAAAAAATTTACAAGTAAAATGAATTTTTAATAATAAAAATTTAAATAACAAATTTCACATCAAAATCAAATCTTTTTATTTTTCGATTTCAATGCGATTATATAGACTGGAAACAGTCCCTTTGGAAAGTTCGTCTGTCGTTGTTCTTTTAGTATTCGTAGCCCAGACTTATCAACTAGTTCGCGCATAAGCGATATCGGCCTCGTCACCGAATTATCTGTATAGTCGATTTCTATTTCGCCAGTCGATGTAAAATTCTCCTTCAGCACAATCACCCCGTTTTTTCGCAACCCCTTTTGGCATCGCTGAAAAAATTCAATCAAATGCTGATCCTTTAGCTGGCCCAACACCCACTGACTCCATATCACATCGTATTTTGCATCGCCCGGATCAAAATCTTGCAGCCCAACATTGTATATACTACCGGTGAACGTTTCTGGCCGATTTTCTGTAACAAAATCTCTTGCCATTGTACAAAATTGTTTATCCTGTTCGACCATATCGACGTGCACAAACATCGGCATTAGCAAATGTTTTGTTACCCGACCTATACCGGCACCACAATCGAGTGCCCGATCACGACCCGGTGTCGGTTTCAAGCGGAACAGCATTTTGAGGAAATTTTCCGAGCCCCTAATATCGGTGCACGAGATTTTACCAAAACCGCCGAGCATTCCATCGACGGTGGGCGAAACATTCGACCAATAGTTCTTCGCTTTGTTGTAGTATTCTGAATCGGCTTCGTTGAAGAACTTTTCCTCTTGTATTTTCTTATCCAAATCGGTTGTGCTCATTTCACAATTTTGTGCTTCCATTTATATAAATTTTAATTTAGAATTATGTATTACAAAACAATCGAAATAAATTTGTTTATGAATTGAATGTAAACTTTTTTTAGGTTATGCTTTGAGTTTTGACATCTAAAAACAAGTGTCAACTAATAAATTGACTATGGCAAACATTTTTGGTGGCGTTTAGTGACATCTCTTATTCAATAGAACAACTATAAAGCTAAAAGGCTTTTTCAATATAAATCCACGTTAGAAAAATCGTTGGAATTAATTGGCCAAATATCCGAATTCTGAATCTTGAAGGATATATCCGAATTCTGAATCTTTTTCAGTTGTATTCACTCGTTACTGGCCCATGAACATACTCTAAAACGCTTCACACTTGAACGCGTGATGTCTGGATCAAACAGTGTGATGTGCGATGAGTAAGTGCGATAAGTCGGTCTACTGCCAAATACGGAGAGGACTACCATCACACATCGAACCTGTCTAACGGAGATATGTTATGTTTTCAGACGGACCAGAAACCTATTGGGAATCGGAGCATTTCATGGCTGCATAGCATCCCATAGACATTACGACAGCTCGTTCCATCGGGGAAGGCCATGTTACTTGTTCTGACATTCGTTCCAAAGGAACAGAATCTTAAACAACATATGTAGTTGAAGGAAATAATGTTTTCAGAAGTATTAGCATTGACTGTCTTTGATGGAGACTGGAAAGAAGACGACCACAGCCAGTAGAAGGAAGCATATAGTTCTCTAAGGGAAAAACATGAAACTCTGGTTCTAAACGTGGCAATAAGAAGGAAGCTGGTCACAGTGATATTAGATACAGCCGATCAGAAGGATAATAACCATCCATTTTGACGCCAGCCAACGCTTCGCCATAATTACAACAAGAATTAAGCTAGCCAATGACAACTTTGGAAGCATTACTACAGCTAAAGAAGGAGCGATATAACTAATGAACTTGTTCAACAAAAACATTGGTGAACAAGCTGCCAAGTGATAGCCGATGGATAGAGAGTAAGCGGAGATACCTGACAAACAGATTGCAGGCTTCAGAATACAGAGTTATCAAGAGTGTTCTGACAAAAATGGGCAACGATTTCTGGAAGGGAGTTGAAGATATTTGGAGGACACTTGAAATACTCTCCCGATCAATCAACAACCGATCAGATTACCGTTAAGTTAACAGAAGTCCAGATATGTTGACCAAGGTGGGAAAGGAAGGAGTCTTTTCACCAACAAAATGTTCACCAGTGATCTTAGTAAAGAAGTAAGATGAACTTATCACGTTCTACGTGAAATACCCAAGGCTCAACGATGTTACAACCAAGGACACCTACCAATTACCACGAATCGCTGACACGCTGCTGATACATG
Organism: Tipula lateralis; assembly: GCA_963932295.1. Lineage (NCBI taxonomy): Eukaryota > Metazoa > Arthropoda > Insecta > Diptera > Tipulidae > Tipula > Tipula lateralis. The sequence continues at coordinate 43,396,994 of OZ010737.1, forward strand.
GTCCTGAAAAAAATGATATCATCATACTGGATCGCACATTTCAAGAAAACCGAATCAATTTAAAGGTGTTCCTGCAATTAATGCTAGCTGCTCTAGGGTGAAATTAAAAACTAGTGCCGCATCGTCTTGGAGAACGGAATCAGAACGGGAAAAGACCATTCCGACGTCAATGGTTGATCCGGAAGTTTGTGAAAATAAATGATGTATTTATCCAACACAAGTAGAGGCTTTGCAATGATCTCGTATTAGTACATGCAGTACAGGGCAAACTATTAATTTTGGTTACCAGCAATGTGGGAACTGGGTCTATTTGATCACAGAGAACCGGGAAAGGCCAGGAAGTGTGCCCATCCATTTCTAATAAGAAGCAAACGACACTCTATAAAATTGAAGAACTCGTTATACCTTAATAACGGTATCCTAAAGAGAAGATGAGATTCCTGACGTAAAAGCGGAGATAAAGCGATAGACGCTATAAAGCTCCAGAGTGCCGAAAGTATTACAGGAAATGCATGGTGCATTTTCAGGAGATCACCTTGAAGTAATTTAAACATGTGTCAAAGTCACGTAAATGTTTTATTTGAGAAGATATCATGTCGACACAGATCAAAAGGGAACCGAGCACCAGAACGCGACAAATGTAGAATCACTAATATTTATTTATATACCAGGATCCTTTCGAGAGATAATTAGAGTGTCATTGGAGCTACACACAGAACAAGGATGAAACTTCGAATCACAAACAGTCCCTTTGATTTTCAGAATGCTCGATATTAGGAACGAACGACTTACAGTACGTTCCGGAGATCCGGAGTACATTGACCAACTAAGGCCAAAAATATATGAGATCCACAACCATCAAAACTGCCGACAACAATATACGACAACAACGCCAGTACTGTTTGAGTTTTTACGGAATAACGTAGTTTACAACCCGAAGGAAAACCTATAAATCATTATCAAAAGGATGAACAATTTCATCTGGACAAAGAAGACAGATTTGGGACAAACAGAATTATGACATGGGGGTATATATGCCTATAGGAATCAACGCGTGAGACTCAAAGGTTGACTGGTTATTGTACGCATTATGTATAGTAGAGGTCGATAAAGAATCTTGTTCGAATGGTGCAGTGGTTAAAGCTGCGGGAAATTGGAGCGGGGGTAACGGGTTCGAATCCCGATAAGGGCAGATGCAAAAGAGATTTTTCACCATCAGATTGCGACGGGTGGTGTGAGAGAACACATCTATAACCCTCTGTTGGAGTGCAGAATTCATCAACCAACCCATCTTCCATGTCAGTACTATAGGCTGGCACGGAGCTATGGAATGTGCAGATGGTTTCACTTAAATTGGTGGACCTATATAGCCGTACGTCCTCGATTTGGCTTTTGTAATGGCGTAAAGTAAGCCTTGAGCCCCAAAACAGATTGCTAAAATAGAAACAGACATCTGGTTCGTCTCTAACCTGGAGACTATGCAATTTTTAATGTTGGAGCTCAGTTTTGGACAGCATGAAATGTTATCTTAGATATCGGGATTGATAAATTCCTAAAATTTCTAACAACGATAACTTCTGAACTATTGGAAGCAGCACAGCTCGTAGGGTGATGCTTAAGAAAAAATTTGAGTTTTCAGGGTATGATTATGGTCAACACATGGCATGAATTATTAATCGGTGGCCACCATTTGTAAAACAGCTCAATCGTTAGTCACTATCCGATACTATAGTATCCGAACACGTTCTTACACATGCATATATAGGATGACTTCTATGCGATTGGATAAAATAGCAAAAAAGTGAAATAATTCAGCCTTTCGTCGCATAAAGAGCCAGGTTTTGAGGCAGGTTGTTCACACTCTGGCCATGTTTTTCCACTTCGGTAATATCCGGTATCCTCAAGATTAACAGTTGATCTTCAAATAGAAATTGTGACCTTTCTTACAGTACTCAGAAACCAATGCCCTGTGAGAATACCCAGCAGGATCCTCAAAGTGCGTCTATCATAATTCTAGAAGGGCTGGGATCCTTGATGATTTACTGTTTTAAGGAAGATTTTGGATTTTCGTCAAAAGAAGGGGGTGTCCTATCACTTACCAAAGTAGTAGCCTCTATCTTAAGTCGTAACAACGTCACTCCTAGAGTGAACTCAGGTACCATCAAAGTGGATGCTACACTCAAACGGACCAATTTGTTTTCCTTTGATATCCATGTGACTGGATATCCAGTGATATTTAACTTCATTCAAACTATGAAGTCGATTCAAGATTATTATTGTTTCCAAAACAAGTTTTGATGAAACAGTTTTGGAACCAATCGCATCTGGGATGCAGATACGACCTGAAAGACAGTAGCTTACTTCCCTAGGAGGATAGATAATTTCAACTCAAATTTAGCATGTATAACTTGGTACCAGCATCATACTGATGATATGGTATATAACATCATACTGATTCTCAACAAAGTTCATCATATCGTCACCAGAGGGGTAGGATAGACTGTTGTAGTTCCATTTGTACTTTCCGGTAGTAGTTACACAAAATAGTATCCCGAAAACGTGATTCGACAACATAGTGTCCGAGGATATGTGGGTAGTTATTTACCGTCCCTCCTCCTTCATAAGTCCCTCAGTGCCCAAATGGGCTAAATTGATTGTATCTGTATTGTAAACGAGCTACTTGGTTCCAAGCCCCATCATTCACCAAATCACTTCGTAAGCATTTTTTAGTAAATGTTACATGCTTTGTTTTGTAGGTAATCTGGCGCCTTATACTAGATCTCCAGATACTTAACTTTCTAAGAGCGTGATGTGTATGATCCTCAATTTTTGGGAAACTAAAATTTTCCAAAGCATTGAGTCTACTGAAAAGAACCGAAGCTCAGTATTCCTTGGGTTAACAAATAGCGATTAACATGTGCTATATAGCCTGGACCTACACCTGGCTGAGTTCACCACAAGAGTGGAATGTACTTAAATCACGATATACGGTACACTTTCTTCCAGATAGATCTCACGAGAAGGTGCTGCCTCCTATGATAAAAAATACAACTAATTTGGACGAACTGCATCGAACACGAGTAAAGTATTGTTTGAGAAACCACTCAAACGCCAATCAAACGTACTAACAATTTGACCACCATGTACTTACTTACACCCTCATTTTATTTATGTTTATTCTTATTTTGATTTTTTTTCATCTTTCTTTCTTAATTTTTTCTTTTAATTTTTTTTTATTTTCTTCTTATTTTCAAAAAAAAATTGGTTTTCTATTTTAGTTGTAGTTTGTCGCTTCTTACAATTAGTTCGATGTCGCCTTGTGTGTCAAACGTTTTAAATTAAATATCGTTTTGTTTGTTGTTGTTGGTAGATAAGAAACCTAAATTATGTAATTAAATTAATTTTTTAATTAATCTAACATTTCATTAAGACGAGACGTGCTCGTTCCGCTGCGCAACGCAGCACTCAATCGGTTCCGAATTAAAAGCCCGAAATTATTAATTAAGATTAAGAATCAAAAACATAAAAAAAGTGTTAAGTGATTTTAATTAAGTTTTTAATTAAGAAAATTAAAATTATCGAATGTGTTGTATAGGAGAGCTATACAAAGTGTTTTGAGTTGATATTTGTTTTGAGTGGTTTTCTGTTTAGATGTTTAATTTGGAATAATTAAAGAATTTTTTCTTAATTAAAATTTAAAAAAAAAAATTTGTGTTGTTTGAATTTGTAGAGTAAATAAAAAAAATGAAATTTATTTGGATTAGTCTTCTGATGCTGGTGTTACTGGAATTTTTTGGCGTTACGCATGGAATAGATCGCGAACAACAACATATTGGTGAGTGTGTGCTGCGTGCAGCATTTAAAATGATTCATTGGTGCAGTTTTGTGACAGAACGGTATGCCGTCGGATTATAAAGTATCTTCAGCTGTCTGGTATTCCAAAAATGTCTCTTCCCTTTAATGGTCAAAATTTACTGCCGAGAATAGCAATAAAGCATGGATTGATCATAAATGTTAGTGATAATTATTATAGCTGTTCTGGGTGGAATCTTAGTTGCCCATATGCGTTCCGGTGCAATGATGTTCCTTTTTGGGGAAATAATTTAAGACTTGGGGGATCGTGATATCTGATTCTTCTCAAACATTCAGGCTGCTTTACGTATCAGTGACTTCCAAAACAGTTTCGTTTACTATAAATCGAATTGGCAGTCTGAATGAACTCTAACCTCACTGGGCACTTTAAATGGGTGAATGGTGTCGGAGCAACGTCTCAGAATTATAATCAAAAATCACAATTATAATCTCGAGAGCTTCAGAAATTCGATCATTACTTTGAGCCTATTAATAATACATTGTAATTAGCTTAGACGGAATTTCTAAGTACCTCCCATTGCTACTGTAGTAAGCCTGTTGGAACTCTATACATATACTCTACGAAATATCCTCCTCGGAGCTTTTCACCAACACCATCCTCAAAATTGTACAGGTGGCATTCAACAAACTGATCCCACGACAATGGCTATATCAGACTGGTCAGTCTTTGATAGTTCTGGGATTTCACCTATATACAGACCAAATCCATTGAGACAACATTAAATATGCGATAGCACATAGAATGGCCTATAATTCAACCTGAATCTGGTGTATTTCGAACTTTAGAAAAAAAACCAATCGACTTTAAGGTGACACCATCTAAACTTAGCCCAAACGATGCTCTATATACTCTCTGGTACAGTGATAGTAATCAACTCTTGCTTTCTGGCTACGAGGCTTTCGCCTCAAATGTGAAAACTTTGCAGAGTATACCAATTACTGTCTTACAGTGTACTAGCGATGAAAATGATTGATGACTAACTATTAAAGAGGTTTCCGCCCAAATTGATAATTCAACTAAAGGTGATTCTTTCCAAGTACTACAGTATACCATCTCGTGGTATAACCAAGTAAGTCAAGCTTACAGCTAGAACAGTCGAAAGTCTATGAACTTTAATATATAGAAATACCCAAAACCATCTCCATCGCTGTAGAAAAGGCCAGTAATGCAAACACAATTCTGTGTCAAAGTAGAGAGCTTGCTTTCCAGACATAGTATCATCTGGGGCAATATCCACTTCCGTCGGTCTCAAATTAACTGCAGACAACTAGATATCTGAAATCAGCTTTGAGAACCAAAGACTAAATTGATTTTTGAGGTGGACCCTTATCCAGTTCAGAGACATTCGTGAAAAATAACAAACCTTTGGTAGTATCTTCCCAGATTTCTCTAGAGACTACCACTATGAAAAATAAAACAGATAATGTAATTAAGATTAGCCAGTGTTTCACTTAGTGACATAGTTAAGTACTAAGTCAATCACCGGTCTAAGTGTGCGATAGCAGCCACAATAACCTAACCTAACCTAAGTACTGAGTCGCAAATTTACCGCTTAAATGTTCTGGTTTCAAACCTCACCTCATTCCAATGGTGCTCCTACACAAGTACAAGGCTTAGTTCACTCTTTCCAAATAACTATTCTTCCAACTTAGGCTTACTATTCAAGATAGTGACTAGTGACTTGGATTATCCCATTGGATTATAACCATAGCTATCGAATCACTTTCTGATAATAACAAGAGCATTTTACATTACTTCTATCAATTGTTTTCAAACATTTCCCTGTGACAGCCAAAGCTACATCGTTTACATAGGTGACCAATTGTCCCTTTCCTCTCCAATTCCAACCAAAATCCGTTATTGTTCCACTACAAGAGCCAACCTCCCAATTATATACCTTAACGTTAATGAACATTCCTTTTATTGGTATTAATGAATACCCGTAAGATATCCTCCTTTATCATGTACACGATCGTCGTTAAGGTACACCAATGTGTACCTTGAGACCAACGATATTGTTATCTTGTTGTCATTTACACATGATTCATGAATTACAACTATGTTGAAGATATACGAGTATCGGCCAATTTTACACGTAGTGTTCCTCGGAGCAATTGTTCATTAGTCGCAATTTTGGCGGCATACTTCACTCCTTCGAACTCAATCTATTCGAACCATCTAATATCTCTGATAGTGAACATGCTTATCATCCTAATAGACTCAATTCGGCCTTGGATAACCAAACGTTATATTTTATTGGTACCCCACCCACTAGTACTACTTCGATTGAGTATCACTCCTCCCCGTTCACCTGCTGCTATTTCATTATCTGCCCATTTTCCGGAAGATCAATATTACATTTGTTGATCATTTTTAAGCTATCTTCGAGGCTACCCACGATGGTGAAAAAGCACACACGTACCTTCGATCTGCTAGCGGGTAGCTATCAAATCTTCTCCTGATTAGACGTTGTCTACTACTTCCTTCTCTTGCTTGTACATATTTAGCGATATTTAGAATCACCACTCTCGTTCCTGCCAACAACTTGGCTCGCTAACTGCTAATAGAATTAATCTATTTGTAAGACTTCTGGATCTATGCTAGACAATTGACTAGTGCCTACAGTTTTTTTGATCCATGCCACAAATTCAGTCTGCTGTTTAGACAAACTTATGCGGTGGTCACCTTGTTCTGTAACACTACCGTGCTTGGCGGATTTCTGGTGACCCCGAAGATTAGCTTCATGTCATAGTTTCTTATGTCTTTAACTATTCCATCCAATGGCTCTGATAAAGCCTGGATTTTTTTTTAATGAGCCCTATCTTGAGTAGACCTTAGGCTCATGCTGTCATTTACCATCATTCAATCCTAACCAGACCTCATATTACAGGTGGCCCTGTATTATTTGTACCTTGTAGGCTACGGGTGGCCCTGTACTGATACCATCAATTTCTTCCGAAGACTTCTCTCCCGGGCTCTCTTCTTGACAGTTAGCTACTGCCTATTGAGTGTTTTAGGCCCATGTCACAGAATTAGTCTGCACCTTCGAGAAACATGAGTTAAGCGCATTTGCTCTGTAACACTGTTTTACTTGGAAGATTCCGACTAGATTCGCTCTTCTGGATCCCTACTTTTTTGAAGGTATCGCCCTCAGATTTATGGTATTTTGTGTTTTAATATCCCACGAAAGTCATACCCGAAAAATAATTGTTCCTCAACCCAGATTATCACAAATTCTGATGCTCCGATGAGGACTGAGTTTTGTCACACTCTTAACCTTAGAGACTTTCGATTCGAGTCACTTAACACGTTGATTGAGCCGTTGGTGTCAATTAGTGTGTGCCACACCTCGCACCAAGCTTACTTATACTTATAACGTCTGCTTCAGCTTAAACATAATGAGAATATTGAGACGACAACACTGTGTCAACAATCTGAGTTCATCGGCTTCAATCACGAGCCTGCTTTCATACTGTTGTAAACTCCCTTAGCCATAGAGGCATCGTAACCAACAGCTTACCGAAAGTTGCATCTTTCCTTAAAGATCACTGTATCATTCGGTTCGAATCAGCACGCAGAACGTTACAAAGACAGCGTAGTCCTTGTCCTTTAATTTTATGCGCGATATCAGTATGTGCCATCAACTCCACGTTCTGGACCATATATCACACGCATAATTCTTCTATCGAATGGTAGAAGCCATCGGGTCAGATCAACATTCTGTACAATTTTAGCTAATCCGCATTTACAAGACATTTTGCTTCCAGAAGTGGACGTAGAGGTTATACATAGAGGATATCCTCTTCCCCACTATTATCATGAGAGACCCAAGATCGAAACCAATAACTCGGTGATATTGACAGCTTTCTCACGGTACGTGTACACCCATGATGCACGTAACACTAATTTTCCATATAAAAACTCTATTAATCGAAATTAATCATATGCGCGTTGTGTCGTACATATAATTGTCAAATCTAGTACAAAACACTATATGTGACAGATTGGCTTAGCTTAAGTCAAATTAGAATTCCAAACCAATTATCGCAATAATGACAATTGAACGACGTTTCGGTGTCCAATCATTTTTTTTTGGCAAAACATGGACAACCGATTTCCTTATCCATCGCCAAACACAATACATAATTAAACAATTAAAAATTCATAAACAAATTAATAAAAAAAAACAAAATTATTAATTTTTGACATTTAAATTAATTCGTTTCGGGTGTGCGATACCTTTTGATGTAACAAACAACACACAACAATGATGCTCGCATAAATGTGTCAAGTGTTAAGACATTTGTTTCGACATCATCAAAAACAAACATTCCCGCATCGTTTGTGCTTGCGCTTACATATACAAGCTGTCAGCACATGTTTCCGTTTTCATCATCTAACGATCATCATTTAACAACCGTCGATCATAACACTTAACACACCACAATGATATGATTTGGTTCAAACGGTTTGCCTCAAATACAGGTGTATAGAGATGCGAGATGATGTGATAATCGCGATACATGTATGTATATCGAGATTTACACATTTAAGATGTATTTAAGTCGCGTGTATCATTCGTAAGATTTACCTTTTTGCCTTGATATTTTATTCGACGATCATTTATATTTATCTTAATCGATCTAAAATTCAAATGTAATGTGTGTGCTGATGATGTAGCCGCGCTCACATCTTATATACTCGTATAGATACATACATGGATGACTCTATATATTAATCGAACACTTAACATATATTTTATAGCACTGATCAATGCGATAGATTTCGATCAATTATGGTTAATAATAGATGTATGTGTAACAGCATCCATAAGTGGAGACGATGTAGATCTTAAATGCGTGTCAAGAGAATATATTATATAGGAAGTGCTATTTAGATGTATCGATAAGACTGACATTTAGCAATGCTACTTTTGGGCACGCTTATGTATCACGTTTTAAGATGAACAGTCACAATAAAGATGATTTCGTGATCAATGTTTCAGTGCATAGCATTACCTTATAAATATGGCATCGTACTAAAAGGGTCTCCTAGCTCGACTTACGAGAGTTCTCTGTGGAAATATGCAGAACACTAGGCCTGATGGAACTCGAGCACAAATCAGAAAGCCAAAATTCGGTATCCCGATACGAAAGTTTCAATGAATGATACCTGGCAGCCAATGTGATGAAAAGGGATACACTGTTGGCCTCTGCCAACCTATGGAGGGAGGTGAACGATCATGGTTCTTATTTGAGGAACAACTAACTAGATATCTGGGCCTTGATTTGGAACTGATTTCATTTTTGAAGGGCAGTCACAATGGAAAAATCGAGTCAGCATACCATCAAAATGAGATTGGATTCACTGTTGCAACATCTGGAGTTGATTTCGATCTGCCAGTAGAATTGAGGATTTACTCCAGCATCTAATGATAATTGAGAAGCTCTGGAATCACTTGATCATACTCTGAGTGATGAGAGAGGTAATGATGTAGTAAGGATCACTTATATTTTACCAGCAGTTCATGGAGCAACCAAATACGAAACAAAACTATTGTTAACCGCATCGTCACTTATCAGATGTATGGAATAAAGTGATCGTGGACCAACAATAATTGAAGATCCCAACTACCGATCGAAACCAAGTCGACATTGTACTGTACTCTAACTGTTTGTCACGCCATCATCTATATGTTTAACTAACAAAGATGTAAACGCTTCGGATGGCGTTAATGGTCGCTCCGCAATGACAAAACGGAATGGTTTGGAAACGTAAACACCCCGGGATATTAGCTTACCAATCTATAAAGGTTCTGATAAACTGTCCTCATGGATTGAAATTTCGAAGGAACCGTGCACACGTGTACCTTATGGGAGTAACAGCGCTGGTTCGATTAGTTGATCCTCATGTTGACCAACCAGCTTACCAATCGATATCATAATAGGGCAAATGTTTGCTTTTGATTTCATTTCTTACCGAGCAAAGACTATTAGGCTGAACATAATGAAAAACTCAGTATCTGGATGGGTATGGTATCAGGACTAACCACCTCAAATAAAACTTTCTTGTAGACCCAATTTGTAGACCATTCAGACTATGAGATCCCCATCGTATTTTCCTAATATTTATCACTAGTTCAGATGAAGACTAGAACTCCTCAAAAGTCATACCTTGGAACGTGTTCAACACTCTAATTGACGTATATGGAGACAAGTGGAATTCGATACAAAAGAATTGAGTATTTTTTGAAAACGGAATTCGCAAGCAATAGAGGTTACGAGATCCCCATCACATTCTCCTATTATATATCACTAGTATAGATGAAGATTAGAACTATTCAAAAATCATACTTGGAATTGTGTTCAACACTCTAACTGACAAGATACACGAAGAAGAGTGGAGTTTGATATCTTAGGGTTGAGTCTTTCTTAATAGAGATTAAGAGATCTCCATCACATTATCCTAATTCTTTATTCTGATATAGATGATAGCTAGAACTATTCAAAAACCATACCTAAAATCATGTTCAACCCTCTGACTGACGAGATATATGAAGAGAGTACAGTTCACTATATAAGAATTGAGTCTTTTTTAAAAACACAATTTTCAGGCCATTCAGTTTATGAGATCCCCATCACATATATTTTATAGTTTGTACAAGTATAGATGATAGCGAGGACTGTTCAAAAGTCATAGTAAGGATCATGTTCAACCCTCTGACACGAGATATATGAACAAGAGTTCGATATAAGGATTGAGTCTTTTTTAAGACGCAATTTGGAGGTTATACAGACTGTGAGATCCTTTTCACATTTTCCTTATACTTTGTACTGGTATAGAAGAAAACTAGAACTGTTCATAAATCACAGCGAGAATCGTGTCCAAACCCTAACGAGCGAGATATATGAAGAAGAGTAAAATTTGAAAAAAATAATTGAGTCATTGTTAAAGACACAATTTTCAGGCCATACAGATTATGAGATCCCCCTCGCATATTTCTAATACTCTGCACAAGTATAGATGATAGCTAGAACTGTTCAAAAGTCATAGTTAGGATCATGTTCAACCCTCTGACACGAGATATATGAACCAGAGTTCGCTATATAAGAATTGAGTCTTTTTTAAGACGCAATTTAGAGGTCATACAGACTATGAGATCCCCATCACGTTTTCATAATACTTTGTACTGGTATAGACGAAAACTAGAACTGTTCATAAACCACAGCTAGAATCGTGTCCAAACCCTGAAGTTCGATAAATCAGAATTGGGTCTTCCTTGAAGATGTACTTTTGACGCCATTAACATCGTTCATATACAATCGGTTATATTTGTATACTGGGCCCTACAGTATATAGGTATTGCATCAGATATTACTTAAATAATTTTAGAGTTTCAACAAATCTGTCACAAATCTACACCAAAATCGTAGCAAACGTAAGATAATTACCAAACGCTACCATTCTGACACCATTTTAACAATAATGATATGAATTTTCCCCCTTTTTGTGCATATAGAGAGACAATGCCTATATATATATACACACATTTTAGATGTGTCACATTAAACATTTTGATCGATGATTATAAAATAATATTAAATTTCAAAAACTGTCAAAAATCTGTCACAAAATCTATCGGATCGTAAAAATTAAAAGAGAATAAAATAAATTTTGGTTGAAAAAACTTGAATTTTTAACGAAGTCGATAAATTAAAAATTGGAAATTTTGGTCTATGGTGTATATAACATACTGTCAACATGTCATAAAATTATAAAATAATTTAATCATAGATATTTCGAATCGACAACAATCTCATAAATCCTACGCACACCCCGATATTTATTTTATATAAACGATCATTATATAAATTATTAATGTTAATTATCATTAGAAAAAATTATGAATTTTTATAATTTTTTTTTAATTTTTGGAAGTTTATTTAATCGGTTTTGGTGTGCGCGGTTAACATTTTGGTGGGCTTTAAAAGAATTTTGTCTTCTTTCCGTCCGTTCGATCGTACACAATATACATAAACAACACATAAAAAATGACGATCGTTATCTTTTTTCCCAAAACAATAATAAAAATATATATACAACGATCTATCGATCGATGATCACCAAAAAAAATATATTATCAACTGTATATATGAATGAAGCTGGTTACATCCCATCGATCAGTTTGCACGATCGCTTCACTGTTTGATGATATCGGTTGGAGAAAGAAAATAAAAATATTGATCATATCCGGTTTTCATTCATATATAATCGTAAATTTTACAATTTTATATTTATGAATGAAATTTTTTATGCGATCGTACGATCGCGTATAGTAAACGCACGATCGCGTACACACAAAATGATTGATTACGTATCAACGAAATTGATTATAAATATACTACATGATCGTAAATTATGTTCTGATAGACAAGATCGTTTGATGCAAACATTTATGATTGCGCGAGAATAATATAACAAAATATGATCACGAAGAGGTTAAAGATAAACGAGATGTACTGGGTGTGTGTACTATATAGGCTTGAAAGTACGAGTGGGTCGAATTTAATTCATTATTAACAAAACGGAATAAAAACCCGTCCGACATAATTAAGTTATATCCATAAAATTATTAATCATTAGACTAATTAATTAGTTCCACACTATCTTCTGCGTATAGATACAGCGGCAAACCCACAAAAACTAGTTTGTATGTATACGAGTATACATACATATATATTGCAAACCATATAGTGAAATCATTAGACTCAGATCTAAACGAGCAACAATTTTTATATTATTTTGTATGATTAATTTCCACATTATACGATAGCATGATGGGAAGATGAAATAAGAATAAAAAACGATAACAGAAGTCAAGAAAGCAAAACATCTGCAATAAATTAATTTTTCACATCGAATATTCACAAAATATAATGCCAAATGGGTACCAATTGTTGTTACGTATATGTGCATGTCGTTAAAATATGAAAAATTCACTAATCCCGATCATAAATCATATAATAAAATGAGAAAATATTGTGGCGCCCAAAGTGGGGATATTCATATACTTGCCTCATCATTCAGAAAATGATGAAGATCGTGTATCTAAACGTCTTAAAAAAGGGAACAAATCGTATATAAATATACCAGTTGGTGTTACGTATAAATGCATGTCGTTTAAATATAAAAAATTCGCTAATCCCGATCATAAATTATACTATAAAATGAGAATATATTATGGCGCCCAAAGTGGGGCAATGTATATACTTGCTTCATCATTCAAAAAATGATGCAGATCGTTTGTCTAAACGTCTTAAAAAAGGGAACAAACCGTAAACATATTATATACACACAAATTGTAATCAACTGAAACGATCCATACATAATTTATAGCACATTTTGCGACATCTAACTTCCCATCAAATTTATTAAAAAAAAAATCTACTTTGAGCAATCATGCCTACGATCGTTTTAAATTATATTCCGCGCGTATATCTGTATATACTCGTATATATGAATAAATACACATAAAATTTAATATGCTCGTTTACGATTAAGATCAAATATCGTATTCACACATTTATATATTATAATTGAATGTGTAATGTGATCCGTAAATTGAACACAATAAGAAAATCTAAGCGAAATACTTTAAAAATCGTATATATTTGATCATAACCACATGCAATAAAATAAAATACCAGCGATCGTTTAAGTATATATATATATATAAATATATATATATATATATATATATATATATATATATATATATATATATATATATATATATATATATATATAAATACAATAATTTGGGGATGGTAAATGATTATATGCTTTAATCAACTGTAATATGGAAGGCAGATTCTCAACTGAACTATGTTTGGAAATTATGTACGATCGCCAATTCGATCGCAACTTTGATCGTAAAATTTGGAAGAGGTTTGTTTACGTTGAAGCTGGAATTGCTAGTGGTGATAAAAAAAATACAATAAACCTTGTGACTATGGCCATGGGCTGATCGTAGTTGAACTGTTGAAAAAATGAAATGATCGATCGAGATCAAATTTCATTATTTGAAAGGAACACCAATATGTGTGAGATGACAAAAGGAGTCTAATAGCTAGTTGAATTATTTAAACATTGTTATTCGATCGACACTTAGATCGTAAAATCTGGAAGCGGTTCGTTTCAGACGAAACCCCCAAATATCCGGATTTGAACGGAACTCGAATAGTAGTGTGAATTGTGGTTTACTGAGAGAGTCTATGAGTTGAATTATTTGAACATTGAGCTTTGGTCGTCACTTCGATCGTAACAGATTATACAACAAACGAAAGAATAAACAACAAACATTCTTCCTATTGCCATTGGTTGATTTGAGCTGAATGTTTGGAAAAAATGAAATGATCGATCGTTATAGTTTAGTGAATTGTGCTCAGAATGAACGAAGCAAAGCTCGATAAGTATTTGAACTGGTGGATAACAGGAGTCCTCCAAGAGTTGTATTATTTAAACATTAAGGATTGATCGTAAAATCTTCAATCGTAAAAATTGGAACAAACTCGTGTAAAGAATCTTAACTGAATTATTGCAAAAATTAAATAATTGAACGACAACCGACCGAGTTCCAGAGTTTAAACGAAGTAAGTTAACGTGTGGATTATGCTCAACTGGAGCCTCGAATAAGCGTGTGAGTTATGCTGATCTTTTCGTTTCCCTCTCTATATAGAAGCGTCAGACGAACTTGATCATGAAGGACCGGATAGCTGATCTAGATATCGGATAAGAGTGATCATGCTGGTTTGTAACGGAAATCTATCAGATAAGTATACATGCGTACACAGTCAAGTAAAAGAAGTGTGCTCGTTTAAAACTCGAGAAACAGTTGATTCAAACGCGAACTCGTCTGCTTTATAATTTGAAATCAATCACAATACTTTTATCAGAACCTTCTTTTTGTTTAAGATTTTTAAAGCAATACTGCAGGGTATATGTATGTCGGTTACGATTTGATTCGTTCAATCGGCTTCATTAACAGTGTATGAGTTAATGCTGTTTTGCTTATTTTAGTCTACTTGGATTTTCTAAAAGTTTCCAAACTGTCCAAAGTTGGAAATACTTTCTTTACTGGCCACATCGTGGGACCATAACGCTCTGGATTCAAAATCTAACTTCTTATAAAACTAAGAATCAGCCAAGGATCACGCTTTTTAGCAACACCGCCCATCGCATTTAACCAACGAATTACTGCATCAGATCTGTTATAAAGCAGTCGAATGACTCATAGTCGTAGTAGTTTTAGTCATAGTGATTAACACTGGATATCAAACAGTTTAAATGTCATCTTGGTAAAGCTTTAAGTACTTCAACTCGGTAAAGCTTTAAGGACTTAACTGAGCTACGTGTAAAAACTACCCTTCCTATGATGGATTAAGCAAGTCATATTTCACCAACGATACGTCGAAACAATTACAGCCCACAAAAATGAAATTAGTTGCGAATACTGCCAATGACTGACTTATACTGTGTCAACAATCTGACTCGATTGGTTTTAATCTAAAACCTGCCGAAAGGTGAACCTCTCCTTAAAGAGATTGGTTCACTATTCACTGAAGATCATATGAATATCAGAAATTTCAGTTAATTCGAGATCTCGAAGTTGTTTATCACTCTGTACAGTTAAAATCACTGTCTCCAAGTATTTAAACAGGAGTTCACGTTTACAAATTAGCTATGTACAAATGTATGTGTTGATATTTTGAATAGTTGAGGTTTTTAACGATAGAGGGCATTAGCTCAATGATCCAACCTAAAGAGCTATGTATCCAATATAGGTACACGATGATCAATTTTAAGACTTGGTTATCCGGATTGATGAAATAATCTAGGGATCATTAGTGATTCGAACCATACCTCAAAGCTCACCTATTATTCATGACTCAACACTGCATATTCTTATTTGTCCTATTAAAAAACCGTTTCTATCATTAGTATTGATCGGTCACCTCTAGGGTCACCAAGATACTTTCAGACTTTGTAGGTGAAGTACTTCCCTATAATTCTAGAGTGGTGTTGCTTTAAGGTCGATTAGGTTAGGTTGAGTTTACAATTTTGGAATTAAGAGAGGCAGTCATTAAGAATTTACCCAAATATTCATGTGTTTTGTGTACCAAAGCCAGGCATAAGCAAAGGAGGTGGACTGACGTCTCTTTCTCCTCCTCGTCTATACAGCATCTGCAAAAGTCTTAAGCTTCTAGACCTAGCCTCCTCGCATGTTATCTAAGTAGACAGTGACCTGTAAATATTCGTCTTCGTAGGGAGATCTCTTTGAACGTTTCAAGTCTCGTTTTGGTCAGACTTTCCTTGCTACACTGCATGAGAGGGCGTTCGTCCACCTTTCATTCGCTGAGGTTTTTGTCTTCTATTTAAGCCTTAATAGGCATCCCCAACTTTGTGCTTTCCAGTTGTAGATGGAAAGTTTTACCATGCCTCCCTAGTTCATCCACCCTGCAGTTCCCCATGACGTCCGAGTGACCGGGGACCCAGACTGAATGTTGAACCCAACGCCACTCTAGACGCTAGAGAAACAGAGTCCAGCGACTCCATTGCCTTCATATAGATTGCGATATCAGTTCCGGACCTCCACAGTTACTATCACCTCCACCTGTGCTTTAAGATAATTGGTAAATTTTTTTTGTCTCCTCCGTCACTCAGGCTCAATTGGCCTATTGTGACATCTTCGACGTTTCGGTTATAGGTCCGGTTTACGTAGAACCATCTATACACATTGCATAGCTGAGAAAAAGGTTGTTAAGGTATTCCTGTAAGGTAGTGTCATAGGTTCTTCAACATCTTTAACTTGATCCTCACATCGTTTTTCTTCCACTGTATACAATGAATGGCAAACAGACATAAAATTTCGCTTATCTTTAGCGCACGCGATTATGACCATTGCTCCTTCGCAGTCTTGTACATAAATACACTGTCATAAAATATAAACTATGTGCTATAAAATTTAATGGCCATCGGAATTAAAAGCCAAAAAAATATATTTTTAATTTATTGTTTGTAATAATTAAAAATATTATATATGAATAAATATTATTAATAATAAAAATAATTTTATTTTGTAAATATTGTGATGTGAGGAGCGCGAGCGGGTACTATATGGAATATATTATTTATATATATACACGGTCGCAGTGCTATAAAGTACACGACTTTATGTATATCGAACATATGTATACGTATATATTTGTTTATAGCACATTGTTATGACACATGTTAAGCTCACGCAATTTTAACGCCATAACAATAAATCACTGTGTGGTATGCGCGGTATATGACACGCCTGGGACGATACGCATAGCTATTTCCTTTCGCAATCGATGAACACACACCGTATACCGTAATATGAAATATACAAGATTTACATCTCTAAAGATAAACTATATAATGGCGCAAAAATTAAAGATATCGGAATAAGAAAACATCATCTCGTCGACGATATGGTGAAGAAGAAGAAGTCGAGAGTGAAAAAACCTAAAAATAATCTATTTTTGCGCGACAAATCCAAATGAATTATTACACTTCTTGTTTAATTCTTTTGAATTTTCCAAAAATAAATGTCGATCTACACTAGATCTTTGTATACATATAGTGTTTGTGTGATTAATAGCGATCATTTTATGTGTGACTTTAAGATTTCAGCATATATATACTCGTATGTATCAACTATATATGCGCTGAAATTGTTGCGGAATGTTACAATGTAAGAGACACGGTGTGTCATATATATGAACGTGCATAGACGTCCTGGTACCGTTAGTCATTGAATCGTCATTGCATGCCCCTTCAGATTTCATTATTCAATGATTCATTGAATCTTCGAACTAGTCGGAAAACTTGCATGATCCCAGATGGCAAAATAGAAGCCGATCGCAAAATTAATAGGTTGAAACGTGCATGAAGCGTCCTGATTCCAGTAGTCACTGAATACTGCTTCAAGCTAGTTGGAAAACTTATATGTTCACAGGTGTCAAAATAGAAGCCAATCGCAGAATTAATTTCTTGAAACGTGCATGAAACGTGCATGGACGTCCTAATTCTATTGAATACTGCTCCAAGCTGGGCGAGAAACTTGTATGTTACCAGATGACAAAATAGAAGCCGATCTTAAAATTAACTTCTCGAAACGTGCATGAAGCGTGCATGGACGTCCTGATTCCATTAGTCATTGAATTTGCATTGCTTGGACGTCCTAATTTCGTCATTCGTTGAATCATTAAATCTTTATGCTAGTCGGAATACTTCTATGTCCCCAGATGACAACAAAGAAGCCGTTTGCAAAATTAGTTGGTGCAAACGTACATGAAGCGTGCATGGACGTCCCGATTCTCAGATAGCAACATAAAAGCTGATCGAAAAATTAATAGCATGAAACGAGATGAAGAGTGTATGGACATCCTGATTCCATTAGTCATTGAATACTGCTTCAAGCTAGTTTGAAAACTCGATATTCCCAGATGAAACGTGTATGATTCCATTATTCATTAAATCGTCATCGAATAAACGTCCTAATTTCATTATTCATTGAATCTTTAAGCTAGTCGGAAAACTTGTATGTTTCCAAATGACAATATAGCAGTCGATCACAAAATTAATTGGTTCAGACTTGCATGAAGCTTGCATGGACGTCCTGATTCCCAGATGGCAACATAGACGCCGAACGCAAAATAAATTGCTTGAAACGGACGCAAAATAAATTCTCAAAACTTGCATGAAGCGTGCATGGACTCTTGAAACGTGCATGGACGTTCTGATTCCATTAGTCATTAAATCGTCATTGCATGGACGTCCTGATTACATTATTAATCGAATTGTTGAATCTTCAAGCTAGTCGGAAAACTTCCATGTTCCCAGATGGCAAAATAAAAACCGATCGTAAAATTAATTGGTTGAAACGTGTATGAAGCGTGATTCCATTAGTCATTGATACTGCTTCAAGCTAGTTGGAAAACTTATATGTTCACAGATTTCAAAATAGAAGCCGATCACAGAATTGTTTTCTTGAAACGTGCATGAAACGTGCATGAAACGTGCATGAAACGTGCATGAAACGTTCATGAAACGTTCATGAAACGTGCATGGACGTCGTGATTTCATTTTTCATTGAATCTTCAAGCTAGTCGGAAAATTTTTATGTTTCCACGATGATAACAACAAAGCCGATCACAAAATTATTTACTTGAAACGTGTTTAGGAACCCACTGAGAAAATCAAATGGTGTTCATTGTCTATACTAGTCTCATATAAGACAGTCACCTTAACACAATCAGTGAAGCTGGCACAATTATTCGTAATAGACCAAGTATAACTATATGGATTGTAATTTCCAATTATCTGTAATTGTTCCTTAGAGCAAACAGTACCTTCTTTTGTGGCATTCACAAATACAATGAATAGTCACGCCACAATAGTAATAGAAAAAAGATGTCGGTTCGAGTTCTGTAATTCGCTAGCACTGCTGCAACAAAGCCTCACAACATATAGACACAAAATGCAACAAACATCAAGTCCGGTAACATATGCCTAATGAAATGGGTTTGATCTTTTCGATTACACAATCAATCAATGACGTCATCAAATCGAAATCCGCCTTGCGAACGAACATTACAGGTCATAGTCTTTCCATACTTTTTAAAAGACAAACGTTTTCAACGGCTGGTTTGATTTCATTGCTTGTCAATCAATGCAACTTCGGAGTTTAAATATAACACGCATCGGCTGTCGCACGTTCACAGCATCATTATCATTATAATATTCTACACATTACAGAGTGTCAAAATGAAGAATGAACACAATTGTAGACTAGTTGATGGCATCCAAAACCATGTATGAACTTTTGAATTATCATCCAATATACAGCTGGTACAGTACTGTAGTGAAGAAAAGATGTCACAATGGACTTAGTGAATTATAGCTATAAACTATTTTAGGGTTCGACCTAATGCTTCGGATTTAAAGGCAACTGTTAAATCGACCAACAGCAAATTTAAAAATTATGCAGTATTTTATGCATGGCTGCGGCTCTGCGAGTGGTTCTTCAAATAATGAACTGCAGTTTCATTGATCTGTATATGTTTAATGGAATAGCTTTAGA
Source organism: Tipula lateralis (assembly GCA_963932295.1). Lineage (NCBI taxonomy): Eukaryota > Metazoa > Arthropoda > Insecta > Diptera > Tipulidae > Tipula > Tipula lateralis. The sequence goes on from OZ010737.1 coordinate 43,417,039, forward strand.
GCCGAATGGGATGGTATACACTATTGTTGCCTTTAGATCTAACCTTAACTGTAGGTTAGGTTAGGTTGTTGTGGCTGCTATCAAACACTTAGACCGGCGATCGGTCCGTTGTGATACCAATCGTATTACCATCTGCGCATTGCATAGCTCCATGTCAGCCTATAGTTCTGACATGGAAGATGGGTCGGCCCATGGATTCTAAACACGACAAGGGATCCACATATATATATATATATATATATATATATATATATATATATATATATATATATTTATATATATATATATATATATATATATATATATATATATATATATATATATATATATATATATATATATATATATATATATATATGTGTTCATTTTAAACTAGGATAATAGGGTTAGAAAGGTATGCACATATCTTCGATCATATCTAAAATTCCATCAACATAAGCAGTTCGAAGGCCTTATAAAACGGTGAAATATTTACTCCATTTTGAAACCGAAGCCGTGAAATATTTTTAGGACCGATCGTTGACAAAAAAATCATAAACAAGGCAGTAATAGACTTACACACGGTGTTCGGTGCTCAGTGCTTATTTGGGATCATTACTTTTATGAGGAGTACGGTTCTAGCTTTGACTTTTCTATCTGTTGAACTGTTGAATCTCCTTTCAGTTGATTTTATCAAGCTCTGCTTGTCTAAGTGCATTTCGATTTTGAGTTTTCGTTTTTTTCTTTAATGGAGTTTGTGAACCAGCATCCTCGACTAATGTAACAATTTCTGTTATTTTTGTAAATCAGAAAGGGTAGATGGATTGCCTATCAATAGCCAAGCTATGGTTTTTCGAGCTCCATGTAAATCAGCCGGAGCTACAGAGCTCCAATCGACCCAAAAGTGTAACTTTTGGGTCTTGAAAGTGTAGAATATTTGACAGTGGATAGATTATCCCAAAGATCCCAGGTTTTTAGACGACCCACTTGACAATCGGTTTTGAGTGTTCCTCAGATTGCATCTTCAATGCAGTCAGGTAAATAGCGCTTTATATGCAGGGGCAGCCCTGATAGAACATTATTATATTAAATCGGGCATGTTCGCATTAATCCAATGATTTCTCTACAATCTGTACAATTTCATCTCCTGTATTCACCATTCAAACATTATGTCGACAGATTCTTGATGTTTAATGCCAGATCATTTCTTCAGCGTTGGTCATTAGATTAATGGTTGTTCAGGTTAGTTAAGAACCCATCAGTTACGAAAGACCATAGCTCAATGCCAACCTTCAGAGCAACCCAATTTAGCGTGATAGTCTAGAGTTACACTTTGAGTCTTTATTGACATTGAGGTAACATCCGATTACAATAAATCCTAGATCCGAGACTGCTTGAGCTATCACAGGATATTTACCAGCTTGATAGGCGAATCAAGGTTCTCCGCCCTTTGGAACGAACGCTATATAACCTTTCTTCACTACCCAGGAAAATAATTGAAGGTGTAGCTGATATCTCAAGCTCTCAAGAAGTAGTTTTATGAGCCTGATTGCTGTGGTACTTATTTCACAGAATTTCCATTATATCAGAACCGCCTTACACGAAAAGCTCTAAGACGCATGTTACTCCACGGTTGACTCCATGTTATATCGGTTATATTTTCCCAAACACATTCAAGAGTAATTATGGCTTACTAGTCTATTTGTCTTGCGTTGGGTTCCCGTCCTTTGGTACGAATGGTATAATCACTTCTCTTCGCTTTCAAGGGGTATTATCAAAGAGATAGTTGGTATCTCTTCGATACCTTGTTGTAGTAAAGCAGAAAACACACCTGAATGAGTTTATTGCCCCATCTAACACCTTTGGACTTAAAAATTGTTTCCAACATATTCTCTTATAGTTTAACTTCATTCTACAAAAGCCTCTATACTCATGTTGAAGGAGGTCAATTTGATTTGTTTGGACCTTTGTGCGTATTCTAAAATCGTGATTCAAAAGAAACCGATATTTAAAGATTTTTCTCGACAGATTTTGTATTCAATACTAGGTTTAAACTTCAAATCATTAAGTAAGTCTCTGTCGTCTGACTAGTGCAAAGGACCTATATCGATATTGGGTTCAAAAGAGTACTTTAATAAGCTTACTGCTGTAAGTAGTACAACAACTCCCTCACAGAATGTTCATTGTATTAGAGCCGCCTTACACGATAAGCCCTAAGATCTCAGTTCACTCCTTGTTATATCGATTATATTCTTCCAATCACATTCAACAAAAGCCGTGGTAAGACTAACTCGTATATTTACTTACCTTCGGTTGTGTACCCTGTCCGTTGGTACGAATGATAATTAAAGGTATAGCTATCTCTTTCTATATACTGTTCCAGTAAAGCAGGAAACACACATTAATGACTTTATTGTCCCATCTAAATTTTGTACTAGGTCTCTATCATCTGTCTTGTCCGAAAACCCTTATAATCCTAACTGTTGTGGGTAGTTCAACGACTCCTTGACAGAATGTCCATTATATTAGAGTCGGCATACACGACAAGTTTCAGTTATATTCTTCCAACCACATTCAACAGAAACCGTGGTAGGCTCACTAGTATATTTTTATTGGGTTGGGCACCCTATCCTCTGGTACGAAAGATGATTAAATATATGGTAAAGCAGGAAACACACCTGAATGAGTTTTTTACCCCATCTGACATTTTCGGGCTTTACGATTTTTTCCAACAGATTATGTATATAAATAATGAGTCTCTGAGTAGTTTTGATATAGTTAAAAAAGGTAAGAAATGCTAATTTCAAAGGAGACCTTTGGAAAGTGGGTCTGTATGAATAATCGTATAATTATTATATAAAGAATCTTAATTATATTAGAGCCGCTTTACGATACAAGCTCTAGTCTTACTAGTCTATTTGCCATGGATTGAGACACCTGCTCTTTGGTATGAATGATACAATCACCTGTCTTCACTTTTAAGGGTTACAATTAAACGTATATCTGGTATCTCTTATATACGTTACTGTAGTATAACAGGAACCACACCTGATCTGACAACTTCGGGTTGAAAGTTTTTCCCAACAAATTCTGTCTTATAATAAGAGGTAAACCTGCACCTCACTAAGCCGGTCTCTGTTATCTGACTTGTCCGAGTATTCTTACAAGCTCGACTACATTGGGGAGTTCAACGACTTACTCACAGAATGATCATTATAATAGAGCCACCTTAAACGACAAGCTCTAAGATCGAGTCATCCATGTCAGGACTCTATCATCTGACTTATTCGAGTATTCTTATAATCCTGTCTGCTGTGGGTAGTAAAAAGACTACCTCACAGAATGTCCTTATATCAAACGAAATATTTTATATCAATAGTTGTTGCTTCGCGCACTGTACTTATTGACTTGTCATATTTTTATTCATATGTAAAATATTTAATTAATTAAACAAACAGACAAAAAAAATATAAAATAAAAATGAATTGAAATATATTATTATTTAATTAGTTTGGTTATTTTGTCATATAGTTTTTTTTTACATCAATTAATAATTTTTATAAACAACAACAACTTGGCAATATTAATAATTTAAAGATGATTTCATATGGACATGTTAGCGGGTTGACGATATTATGACGGTTCACATATTTCATATGTGGATGGGATACGTACTGCCTGCATAAGACAATACAAAAAATTTGCATATGCTGCTAATTAAATTAAATTAATAAAAATGATGTTTGTTTATTATTTATAAATTATTTTATTTATTTTTTTTTTATTTTATTTAAAATTTTATAATTAATTTTTGTTTTTGGTTTGTGCTCTCTACTCATTTCAGAAACATTTAATTGCTGCTCAAAAGCATTTGGGATGTGTCAAAGTGCTTGTGAAAATGTAAGTAGAATTATAATTTATGAACTATTTCTACATACGTACATACTTGTACATACATATATCATATAAGAATATAAGATTATACGAATTATGAATGAAGTGTTTTGATTTATTGGCCTGTGAAGTTCTTCTTTGCCCGCTTCTTCTTTTTGCTACTACATAACATTTATCATACATGCATATACGTTCTCGTCTTTAAATATACATAAAATGTGCAATTCGGTTTATAGATGTATTGTTAACCTTTACATAATATGCATGTACTGGCATAATGAGTTTTTATGTCGTTTAGACGAAGAGACGACTGTACTGAGACTAGATCTTGGTTTTTCAAAGAGGTAGCACAATTACGATATATTAACTCTTGACCTTTATTTTTCACCTGTGTTTTGAATCGAGGCGTATTGTATGGTGCCATATATTGTGTTAACGTACAGTCAAAGTAGATCCGTATGTGTATCTTAGTATACATAGTGGAGGAAATGCAATCCTTATAAATTATAATCTGGAAAATTCAACCTATTTTTCAATTGAAACGATTATGAAAGCAAATCTTAACACACCTGTTGAAGTGCCCTTTCCCTCCCAGTTTACAATTAAGTCCTGATGGTATTAAGGTGGTATCGCATATGTATCGCATATGGGCGTTTTGATTGAGAAAACGTTGACCCAGTCATTGTCAATGTTTTTTTCCCAATCACTCAGGCTCGATTGACCTATTGAAACATCCCTACCCAAACTGATGTTTAAAATGTTCAAAATTTATGAGAAGCTGAATCAACGTTGATTCAGCGCCTTCCCCCAAATTACATATCGCTATATCTCTTTTCGTCAAAAAATAACGATCAAGCTAAAAAACTTTTGTTTCCGAATTCCAAGAGCTCATAATTCTGAACTTAAACTCAACACGTTGGAGGAGGTTGGAAGGGGGATAATTCAACAACATTAACTACTAAAATGAACGTTTTGATAATTTAACAGGACCTGTGTGGTTTTTCCTTACTGGTGAAGAGACATAATCTCGATTATCTGATCGACCAATCGCCAGTTGTGAACCCTTGTAATTTGCTTTGGTTGTAATATCTTTAAGAGTCGCAATTATAGCCAATATAAGGAGTCAAGTATAAGAATATGTGCTTGTCCTGCACGAATACTGTTCAAGAATCTCATCCAAAGTTTCGTTATTTTTCATCGAGATCAGGCCAAAGAGAAGCAAACGTAAGATACTGTTCAGATAAGTCTCTGGTATTTGCCAGAATATTTGTTGAAATCCAGCTTGATGAATTATTTTGCTACTCGTAGATACGATCGGTTTCAAGTGATAGTGTCGGACTCGAACATTTCTCGATGTCGTTTTGAGTCGTCAATCAAATCTATGTCATATATGAAAGTAAATTCGAACTCTAACACTGACAATGGGTCTAAACAACACTTTGTACAATTCCAGATGTTTTCCAAAATATTGCGATTACTGTGAAGGGCGCAAATAAAACAAATCACAGTCGAAGAGAGAGACATGAGTTTTGCACCATTTTTATGGTTAAGTTCATAATTAACCGCATTTGGCGTTCAGAGAATTCCCGAATGTCTTTTGAGGGACAAATCCATAATCATAACCATCCTTTTCCGATTCGGGGCTGATTAGGGACCGCATGATCTGACCTACATGAATGAGGACAACATATGGTTTCAACAAGTCGATGAGATATGCCAACATGTTATTTTCTGCATTATCTATGCGATGTGACGTTCACAATGAACGACAATTGGCTCGAAAACATTAAGATCCAATATAGAAAACAGCAATTCGGCACAACTTCAAGAACTTAATGTTTTAGAATCCGAAACTTACCTAATATGCAGGACAGGGATACAGAAAATAATCAACCGTTTCGGTTTCCTCTTTCCTGCTCAGCTCGGCCTCGGATTATTCCCAGTTTGTATTCGAAAAAAAAAATAACTCAAAGTACAGTGTTAAGTGGAAATAACTCTATCATAGTTCAAGAGAAACATGACATGAATTGGTTATTGTGGTCCCTTTTATGACTTTCGGTGACAATTACACTACGTAATTCCCAAAGTGGTGTTTGGACACAAGGTGTTCGGGGCCCCACTGCTGAGAAGATTTTACTACGCTTTTGGGTCAGCAGATGTATGTGGCAAACGAATAAGTTATGATAACAGAAAAGTTTTGCCAGTACACCCTTATAGGCAGCATTCCTTAACAGAGGTACGATTTCTGCTTGATTGCTAAGGTTTCTCCATGATTTTTGAATATATCCTAATATATATTAAAGGTGATCTAGGATGATTAGAAGTCCCTTTTGTAGAAGAACCGGAAATTATTTCTTTAGTCACCACTCACCACCTCTGTCCAGATTTCACTGTGAGATTATATCCATATTCTGTATTTGAATCGTCACTCATATTTGAGTCCTGTTTCCACCAAGGTATCCCAGTTCTATAGCTTTAACTAAGAGGACCATTCATCTCATAGGAGCTAATTGGTGCTTTTTCAAACAAGTCAGCCACCCTTCTCAACACTTTCTGATTTTCATCTCGGAAGATCAAGCAGAGATCACTAGAATTCACACATAATATCCTGTTCCTTTACTTTAATAACGAATCATTTAGTGCCCTACACAGGATATAAAGGTGCAGTTTATATATATTGATGCATGATAATACCACGTGTCACACAGTGTCGCTTTAAAATAAAAACTCCAGTGTTTCATAAATATAATGGCTCGTCCAAACCTGTCAGAAGTGTTTATCATTCCTTTGCCTCCCATAATTACAACCTAATTTGATTATGTCATACAACCTTGTTTGTATCTATCTTAGCAATCGTTTTTGGCCACCTTCACCCGATGGTCCAAATTTTTGATGACGCTTAGGCATAATTGAGATTCTATGCCGTTAATGTGCCGAATTATCTCATCATTTAGCTCTTGAATTGTAGCTGGCTTATCGACGTACACCTTTTCTTTTATATAACCCTAAAGAAAGAAGTCCAACGGTGTCAAATCACACGATCTTGGGGTGTGTCAAATCACACGATCTTGGCGGCCAATTGACATCGCCATCACTTGAGATAACACGGCCATTGAATTTGCCGCGCAAAGGTATTGTTTCGTTAGCTGTGTGGCAAGTGGCACCATCCTATTGAAACCACATATCGTCAACATCCATATCTTCCAATTCGGGCCATAAAAAGTTCGTTATTATCTCACGATAACGAGCACCATTCACAATAACTATGCCTGACCGGCCTCATTTTGGAAAAAATACGGCCCAATGATGCCGCCAGCCCATAAATCACACCAAACAGTCACTCTTTGTGGGTGCATTGGTTTTCCGACAATCGGGATTATGATTCGCCCAAATGCGGCAATTCTACTTATTGACGAATCCACTGAGGTGAAAATGTGCCTCATCACTGAAAATGATTTTCTTCAAAAATTGATCCTTCACTGTTGCTATTTCTTGCCAATATTCTGACCATTGACGACGTTTGGAATAGTCATGAGGCTTTAGTTCCTGAGTTAATTGCAGCTTATAAGCTTGTAAATGCAAGTCTTTAACCATAATGTTCATCAACGACGAGCGTGAGAGGTGCCATTGTTGGGCACGACGACGAGTTGAGCTGGAAGGCTCTTCAGCCATACTATCGCGAACAGCAGCAATATTTTCTGCAGTATGAGCCGTACGAGCATGCACTGGTGTTTTAAAATCTTGCTCAAATTTTTGCACGATTTTTCCGATTGTACGCACATTTGGACGATTAAATTGGCCACGAAGTGCGCGATATGCATTTTGATTTGAACGCCCATTTTCATAATATTCCTGAATAACTTTAATGCATTGATCGATTGTGTATCTTTCTATAGTTCAAATTGAGTAAGTCTGATATTGAGAAAGGTCAAATTAAATGCAGAAAAAAACTTGACGTTTAGGTGTGGTTCACATTCAACGTCGGCCCTTAAAATTTAACTACTCTTTATGTCCGATTTACATAGTACCATCTCCACCTTGCATAGCTCCATGCCAACCTATATAGTATTGACTTGTAAAGGTGGATGAGTCCCATGAATTTAGCAGTCCAATAGTGGATCATACAAGTGTTCATCCAAAACCACCAATCGTAATCAGTTGATGAAAAATACCTTTATCCTCGATAGGGACAGAATTCTATCGGGATTCGAGAACCCGGTACCTATCGCTCCAACTGCTATAACCACTGCGTCAATTGACCGATTATCCCACTTTACCCCTGCATTCATTTTCTATCTGCCTTATATGTCTGTAGCAAAAAAATAAACTATGGCTTAGAAGCCGTAAACGGCCCTTGCCACCGCGTCTCAACTGAGACCTTACGAACCAGTTTCTTAACGATTGGTGCACATTGTAGGTGGTCAGCCCAACCAATGTTTTTACACACAAACGCGTTTTATGTCATCCGGTCAACGGCGAGAAATGAACTCAAGACCGCGGCGTGATGAGAAACTCTCTGAACTATTAAGCTACCACCGGCGACCATTAAGCTACAACCGTGTGTCTGTACTATATCACAGATATCGCTTTGTATCAACGTTTTTGTTGCAACTCCCCAGACTCGTTTGAAATTTCGAAAGTGCATCATCGAATCGCTATAAAATCCAATGACTTAAACCAAACCCTATAACCACAATATAATATATTTATACACTAAGTGTGTACTCGTATAACACCTCATCGCATCCTGTTTACATAATTACGAGCAAAGTAGTTAATAGAAACCGAAAATTTAAACGTTCAAATGTCACACAAACTTAATATTTTTATTATTTCCACTTGATTAGAAAATAACGAAAACAAAAGAAAAACTAGAAAATGTAATTAAATTTTATTTATTTATTTAATCTCCATATAAACATCAAAATAAAAAAAAATTAAATATTTTGTAATTGTTTCGACTGTGCATCGACTTAAAGAAACAAAAACTGTCAGTTCAAAGCTGAGGAAGAAGTCAACTCGATAATTTTATGTAATGTTTATACAATATGATTTTATTATTTTAAAACTATATGTTTGATGTTATGCCGCCATATTTTATACGAAATAATTAGTTATTCATGGTATGCATTCGTGGGTAAGTGTTAGTGGAATTCATTGTACATACGAGTACATTATAAAATGATTTTGTTTCGGCAACATCACATATAAAACATTTATCTGTCCTCAATATGTGTCGTGTACTCAAAGAGTTCGACATTGGGCTGGGTAGGGCGAAACTAATTACTAAACTACACTCCCGGCCAACTAAATCGACTCAAAGCTGCAGTGTTTACAGCTTAACCGATTTTGAATGAAAACGGAACCCAAATTTATGGTAATGATTGAAAAGTATTGCCTCCTCCATTTTGGGTCTACTCTACAACGCATGGCCCTTATAAAAATTTTGGCAATGGATTGAGGGTCAGAACTCATTTATGGCCTCCACCAAGTACGAAAATAAAATCTGTTTTTCTCTCACGCAATATGCCAGCCCCCACGATACACTGTTTCAGCAAACACCACTGCATAAATTGCCCTCCTTGATACCGCACTGGAATTACCGGTCACTCCTAATTGAAACATATTCTGTACTTTTCCAGTTGACCTCAATCGTGTTCCAATTGATGGATTCTTTAGTAAATTTATAGAGGCCTCGTTTGCAGTGGCGTCCTGTTAATTTTTTCTGACTACTTCTTACTGTCCATTGTCGAACAACATATCAACATCAGGAAGTTGGCATTTTTGCAATAAAGTTACGATGATAAATCAATCGTCCCACTTACACCAATGCCAGCTGGACTGTGGTCTCCAATCGAAGGTACCAACTTCCAGAAACTAAATACTCTGACGCTCTCTTCTCTTTGTCCATAATTGGTTCCATATTTTGAAGAAACAAAGGAAGAGGCTCGTAGTGATTTGTTCAGTTCAATGTCTGATAAGTAACTGGCAAGTATCGGTCAACGTCGTATTATGCATGAGATGGCAGCACGTCTATTTTGACGGAAATATCGTATTTGCTACGACTGCTTTAATTTGAAAAATACTGTATAGATTTTAATGATAAATAGTTGTTCGATAGTGTAGATATTGGATCACTCTACTAGGCAATTTTAGTAGGCTTTGAAATAGTTTGAAATTAAAGCAAAGCTGACTAAGATTTGAACTTTAATTCGGCTTTCAATCTACTTCAATGGTATTCGAATATCCAATAAATTCAGCTTCTGAACATTTACTTAGTGACATAGAGACTTCTGACCTACTCGTTTGTCAATGCTCTTACTACAGTTACGAAATAAAAGTCCATTATAACCATGATGTACTTGTTATAACCATGATATAACCATGATGTACTCAGTAGCTCCAATTACTTCACCTCCGTATTCCCATCAGTGGACTCCCATTTCCTATCACGGATACAGTTTGACCACTATTTACTGCTCATGGTGAATACTTCCAATAATCATTATACGTGCTTCCTGTTTTATCCGGTAGCACTCACTAATTGTTTGCTTATGGATTTTTTCCTTTTTCGGATCGCTGACATATCAGTTTCACATACCGAGTTGATCATCAAATGTGCCCGCCACTAGCTTATCACAGTATCTTAGTGTTGAAATAACTAATCGTGGCCTACTGTTTCCTTGTTATGTGCTGTATGCGTCACCTTTATTGCTCGGTTTGCAACGCTATAGTTCCAATTTCTCCAATTTAAAAATGCCGTCGAATATTGCTACTTACAACCTGGTTACTGTTTCACAAACTCAATATTGTCGAATCTGGTGTACACAACATCAAGTTCGTGTTGCCACCATTTCGGGTACCACCATACAGGAGAGCGATTTTCGCTGTGCTGTTTTGTTAAAATGACACATCGCTGGATGGAAAATCAGATCGTTTTTTTGCCCCTGGTGGAGGTCGTACAGGATTTCTGATCCCTGGACAATATATCAAGGATATTCTTTTGGATTATATACTTTCCTCTGCAGGATATATAGCAGAACTATTCATAATGATGCATGACAATATATATGATGTCACCCAGCTCCAATCACTCGAGGCAGTTTATGGATGAGGTTGGACTAGAGACGATTCAGTGATCAGCTCTCAGTCCATACATGAACCAATTGTGCATTTTTGGGACGAACTAAATGGGAGAGTACAAAAAAATTCAGCTGTTATCAGCGCTGAAGATTTGAGTCGATTTATTTGCTCGAGAGTGTCATTTTGATTGACCATTGACGTCACCAAACGTCAAACTCCCTATATACAAAGGGCACAAAATAAAATATTAATTGGCTCACTATATCGCATATGTGCCGTATCACCATACTATATCTCGCATATAATTATCACTTCCAAGTGGCATGAAACGAAAAGTCGTTGATTCATCGAAGTGCTGAAATGATCAAACACTTAAGCATGATAATTATTTTATTAAAATCAATTAGTTTTCCGCGACGCGAATAAATTTATGCGCTATCGTCGCATGTTCTTGGAATTTAGATACGACCGTGGACAGCCGACATATTAATGTTTTTATGCAAGTATGCAGATAGTGTGTAATCGAGTTCGTAAAACTGGATAAACCATCATGTGCATGTGCATTTCCAGCGCATACAGCCGAGAACATTGAACCTGTCTGTCTTTATCTTCTGTTTTGAGGCTCAATGTTCTCCCAACTCTTTCGCGGATTACGTCTTACCTTACGCCATTGTTCATTCATACCACCGATCGTAATCAGATGTAGCTCCCGCTCCAACTGCCACAGTTTTGACAGCTGCGCCATTTAATCGGTAACATTGTGACTTTATAGCTCATAATTGACATGCGTCATCGTGCTCAAGAATTGAACATTTTACATAGTAATGTGAAGAGTTTTTTGCATAAAGATCTCAGTATGAGGCGTACAATCACCAAATCTACGATTCGCTAATTGAACGATTATAAGAAAATGAGTATTTTATCTGTCGTCTTGTATTTATCTTGGTATCACTATCATCTGTGTATTTATTTTGGTGTCGATTTTGGGACCGATGACATCATTGTGCCTTTTTTTGGAAAATTAGTAGTCAGTGGCCTCAAAAACAGTCAATGGGGAGTGATACCGATTCGAGATAAAACCTACGAAATTTGGTTTCAGCAGGACGGCGTACCTTGCCACACAGCGTGCGAAACAATCAGTCTTGTGCACATACTGTCTACAGAGACCGAATAATCCGAAGTAGTAACGGAGATGTCAATTGGCCACCACGATAAGTGAGACACTAACCATCTAGAGATTATCCAAGACTTGAAAGATCAAATCGAAGTTGGCATTGATGAGATGGGGGCCCAAACAATCGAACATCTTCTGAACAACTAGTTGGCAGAATGGGATACTTACCCGTTATGGCCTCTATTTCTCTCGCTATGTGTGACAAATAGCACCTTCCAGCTGAAACAAAATTTATAACTTTTACTAATGTAGAAATTGAAGTTGTCGAGGCGTATGCGAGACGCACTTGTACAAATTCAGTTTATAGCTTATTCGAGTACACTATACAGTACGTAGACGTAACTGTCATTGTGTCAAATTTACTTTGTTTTATACGAGACGGGTGTCCCTTATCAAAATTCATATCACCGATTTTCTTTAGAATTCATACTGTCTAGGATTCATATCCTTTTTCCCATGGTTGGGTTCAACACATGCACGAAGGTATTCTTCATATGTCACAGTTGTATATACTCGTACATGGCTAAAGGTATTCGAAACAATGTGACAACAATAAAATAGTTTTTTGTTCGTAATCATGTGTGATATACGATTACGATCATGTCTTATGGTTTCAAAACCAATTGATATCATTTCCGTTTTAGTGAACAAATTGTTTACTACTCCTGCTGCTTTTATACTGAATACAAATACAATCGGTGTATTCTGTCAATTTGAAATGCATTTTGATTGTAATTCAATCCGAAACGATTATCGGAATAATGGAATGGTTTGATCACGATTAATTGTGATTTCAAATTTTTTGTTATTTGACACATTCGAATTGAATTTGATTGGTTTATTGATGCATTTTCAATATAACATTCAAAGAGGCGTGACACACCCGAACATCTGTGCCGTAAATAACAACCCAACTGCATATGATATCATTAGAATATTTAAATAATAGAAAGGTCTCTAAATGATAGGACGCCCCAGGTTTGGGGCAAATCTAAATTGGGTATAGGGTGATAACGAGTGGTGACATAAATACTAGAGGCAAACATAACCTTAAACAGGATGGTAAGTTATAGTCCATTTTTGGCTTAAACACTACAGATTGAGTCATAATTAGGATGGCCTCTATTTCTCTCGCTGTGTGACAAGTGACACCTTCCAACTGAAACAAAATTTACAACATTTACCATTGATCGTACTCAGTCTAAAACTTGGACAGACTGCTTCGTTTGCCCATGATCCCAATGAAAGCTTAATCTAACTGCAAATGATGTAGCAATTGAGGTTGTCGAGGCATATACTAGACGCACTTATATTTATTTCCACGTTTCAAATCGGCCCAGAATTAACAACTGTCTGACCAAATGGCTTTTTGTTCGTCCCGTAAACAGACAAGTTACATTGATAACATTGTGCTTTCAAAACCGAATAAGCCAGTATTGGATTATTTTAGTTTGTCATATTAGTGAGATAAGAATGATGAAAAATTTTCTGTAGTGTCCTCTCGGAATTGACTTAAAGTTTTGGACAAACCAAGCAGAAATGTTCTCCAAAACATCAAGCCAAGTCGGCAATAGCTCAAACCAAAAACTTAAGCAGTGACCACTATACCAAGACACGAAGCTTTTACAAGCCGATTATATTGTAAAGATCTGATAAATGAAGAACAAAAGTTTTCAAAATTTATCACCAACAGCATTTTGTGATCTACTGATCAATATGAAGAAAACCTTTATCGCTTTATGAACCATTGACAATTTTGACTATCGAACCCACCAGATTTCGGGAATGAAGGTGTACGTCGGGAAGGGATGTCACAATGGTACAATCGAACCTAAGCGACATGAAAACTTGCAGTCCTGTTATGGTTCAGTCCTGATGTGTTTCAGTCAATTTTATCGTTTCTGACACTCTATTTGAAATGTAGCTTTAAGTGCATGCATAAGTTGGTGCCTGATGAATACCTAACGCTTGTTTGAATTGACTGAGCTGCATATGTCATTTTCAAGTTGGAATCGGAAGCCATCACTACTTTCACTAAATTATAAAGCAATCGGTTGACATCACTCTTTGTTCTCGTTCCAGCTATATAGATATGTTTCGTGTCGCCTCTATACGATTTCTTAACTGAATCTCATTGGCGACGATATAATGTGCTGTGGGAGATGTGCTTGATTGAAGATGGGACTACCACAGCAATTTTCAAAAGGGATTACAATTCTTTTTGCATGTTTACCTACGATACAGGGTCCCGTAATAACCTCGATCCAATCCCACTTATATGATGTCGCTGAAGCAATATCAGCTATGTCGAGATCAGCTGATTGGGCCAGATTAGCACTAGATTTTTCCTGAAGCAAAGCCTTACATAGACCCGCGACATTTCAATGTCCTAGCAGCCACAATAACTTTTTGTATCAAATGTATTTGGTTAGCATTAACAAGACATGTGTCAAGGAGCTGTGGGAAAATATGTTCACGGAATGCTGCAGGTAACACCGCAGTTAAGTTAGTCCATAAGCTGGTGTCTGATGTATGACTAATCCTTGTTTGACTTATTGTATTATAGTCTAGTCTTATAACTAGAAGGGTTCCGATTCGCTTTAAGCGCGATAGCTTAATCATTCGTCCCAGATAAACTCTAAGAGTTCGAGATTTTGCAGCATTATATTTTGCTTCGTCACTGTTCCAATATTTTCAGGAAGGTCTCTGTTATATTCAAAGGTGTCTTATTGGGCCTCCCATTACAGTCCCTGAGTATCGTTCTCAAGTTAAAATCACAGTGTCGGACCAGTTGATATTGTGTGAGCAGTTCTTCTGTCATCATGTCGCATCTTGTCATGAGATAATCGACATAAAAAATTTTAGTTAAGACTTGTGGGGCTGATGAAGTGGTAATTTTTTGCATCCTCTGCTATTCCTGGAGTTTCATGTTTGAACTTCTACCATTTCATGAAATCATCATCTGGTTTTAATTTTGGCTGACTTCAGTTCACGATCTAACTGAACTCATTGAGTACCAAACCGTTTAGAAATTATTTTTTAAATGTGGTCCTTAGAGATCAGCAGCCACACGTTTTCCTCTTTCTACTCGAACATGACGTCACTCACACAGAAATCTATCAAGTTATTTAAGAGATGTACTCCCTGATTTTTCATTATGTTTCCGGCAAAACGAGACATGGGAACGAGGAGGGGCAAAACAAGCACAGTTCGTTTCTTCCTCAACTACTCAGGGCTAGCACAATAATGTGAGGTGAGACTCTGCGTCTTTCTGTGGTTTTACATATGATACAGTATCTCAACAACCTCGGAAAGACTGAAATGCCCCGACACCCACAACAAGTGGAACAGGTCTTTATGTAATTTGGATAAATGTGAGTTTTAACGTAGAAACAATGACTTCGATTGCATCACATACGTTTCGCGATTCTGACGCCACACAATTTTCTTATCGCGCCAAATGACCAAGCAAAACAACTTATTTTGTACACAAGTAGACCAACTTTAATCAGTTTTATGTTTATTTAGCTTCGATACACATAACTTGAACCCAAATTTTATGATTCTATACCCAACATAACAAATAATCGCTACAACTGCCATCAAAACCCCGATAACATCGAACGAATGCAATTGAAAAAAATTCAAATCACGCGACCAGGGTTGCATATGTTTTGCACCGTGATGCCGTATCACGTATTCGGTCCAATAAATCCCATTGTCCAAAGCCGATACGGGCCGATCACGATACAGCATCGATCGGTATTTTGCTTCGTCGCGATACTTTGTACTATCGATAACGTCACGAATCGAACTATACAATCGATCGAATATTAGTTCTGTATACGGTATCCGTATTCCCCACCGCTCATTCTCAACATTAAATCCATTAACCATTTGGTCAGCATACATGGGTATTATGATCAGTGGTATCGCGTAAAATTTCGCTTCGGTCACACTTCCCAAACCACCGTGCGTAATAAATAATTTCAGATTACGATGTTGTAGGACATCGGTTTGTGCGACCCACTTAACAATTTTTACATTTGTCGGTACATCGCCCAACCGATCGGTTTCACATTTCCACAGTACGTTCTCGTTGATCCGTTCAAATACGCTCAAGATTTGCGTTAATTTTTCTTGCGGCAAATTGCGGCATTTCACATTCGAACCGAGACTCATAAAAATCACACCGTTTGTCGATGCGTCCATCCATTGTTGGAGATCATCCGGAAGTGGATTTACTTGGTCGTTCAAATGTATCCCGCCAATTTCAATGATGTACGGAAGTAGTGGTTTTATATCGATTTCGGTGAAGTGCTGGGTCACCAGTATGGCGGACACGTTCTTAACAGCCTCGTTGTACGTTAAATATTTCGGCTGCGGGAACAATTTGCTGCGAATATTTTAAAGCAATATGGAATTTATTCAATTATGTATTTATTGAAGTGTATACTTATATTGGCGTTCATGTATCGATTTCAAGTATAGAAAAAACGGAATTTCGAGCATATAGAACAGCATATTATAAACACGATGCTTAAAATCGAGTGGTCCTCTGTATTCCGCCATCAAATTACCTGCATACGATAGTCCCAACGGATTGTCGTACTTATCTAAAAATATTTCGGTCGCCTTAACGGATGTAAACTCAATGACTGGACAGTTAAAGTGCTGACCCAGTCCCATCATGGCATCGTTGAAAAACCCCTCGAATATAACCACATCAAACTGTTCGTTCGCCATGAGTCGTTTAACCTCGTCGTTTGCGAACATTGATTCAATCTCGTACTGGGCAAATTCCAACATAAACGGCATGACCTTGAGTGAATTTATAAAACTTCCTGGTTTTTCGGTGAACTTACTCAACAACTCTAAAAACCGGCAAATCAAGTGTTAATTCTAGTATAACATCACTTTACACCATATACACAAACCTGTATGGATCTCACTTCGTTTATTAAAAATGTGTCGATAATTTTGGACGACAGACCGAGGCCGATGTGGCCCAATAACAGTAACATTGTGCCCTCTTTGCGCCAAACCAAACAGCAACGGTTCGATCACTATGAAATGCGATTGGCTTACTGTGGGAAATGGACACAAAATTCGATAGGAATGTGTCAACGCGAAACAGCACAGTGTGAGCGCGAGTGTTGTCACAGTTTTTATATTAAATCTTGACATTGTGACATTCAAAGAAGAACTGAGTGAATTTTATTAAACAAAAAATTTCTACTAATTTAGCCTTCAAACTAAAGATTACGCTGAGAATAGATAAAATTGAGTATGGTCGCGTACAAAAAAAAATAATGTTAGATGTATGCATAAGTATGCTGAATACAGACAGGGTGTGACAAAAAATGTTGCGAAGAAAAGATGTTCGGGCACCCTGAAAACGTTGGCATCATATTTTTCACTTCAAGAATCTGAAAGAGAATGTAAATGAGTGTCATTAATGTGGCCCCACCAGTTTCAATGGCGAGACAACTCTTTGGACCCGTTGACGTCACACCGTATCGATCTCTTGAAGTCTCACCGTCACCTGCATTTATGTAGTAGGCTATAATGCGTAACTTTTTAAGAGATTGGTGGCTTGGATCCATCTTCTTGATCTGTGATCGTTGACAATACTGAGAGTTTTTGACCACCATCAGAGTTCACTTGATCAGATTGATAACTCCTTAATATGCAATTACGCTATAGAATCGGGTATTCGGGGTAGGTATTCCTGGTGTGTTTTCTCTATCAGATTTTCATGAAAGAAAAGGGATGTATATGTTCTCATGATCTCTGTTGATCTGTACGAATATTTTCATCGTACCTATAGAGGAGAAAATTATTTGAGAACTCTCAATTTCGTTGCTCATATAGTCTTAGTCTCAAACCAGCTTTTTTGGTTGCCTCTTGTCAAACTGCCAAGAACCGGTACAAAGGTTTCTCATGCCTGATTAAGCAAGAGCGAGAGACAAAAGAATAGCTGGATATTGTGCTTATTGATCAACGATCTGAGTACTCTAAAGGTGGAAATTGGTAATTTTAAATCTCCACCCGTCTTACTTTAAGAAAACTGGCGCGACCACTACTCGTTTTACTTTTCTTTCTGCAGCAGAAACTCCTCAAATTCAATTTCACTCACAACAGAAAGGTCATTCCTCCTATAAATGCTAAGTAAAGAGTAGTTTTCGAACCAGTCAATTCCGTTCTGGTTTGATAAACCTTTTTCGATGTGGCCATCTGTTTTGTTTGAATCGGTTTTTTGTGGCTCCATCTGGAAGTTAGTACCGATTAAGGAAAATCACTATATCGTTGAAAAGTAAAGCCGGAACATTCAATCTTCACACTAATTCGGATAGTTTTCTTAAATGTGAGGTATTTTATTCTTCTCATTCAGGATTGTAACACTCTCTTCCGGCAAAGTTGTCTGGGAATCAACCAGCGCTTATGCTGAAACCCTAGATTGGCTGAGCTATACCAAGCTTTTCCGTTTATCAAGGAACACCCCTCAATGTTCCAATTGAGCATTGCTTTATTCTTTAAGTAAGTGAATCATTTTTGAAAAAACATATTTGCAGGAACTAGATGTACTTCTAACTAGGATTCAAAGATCGCTGTATTATAAAGACTTACCTTCGTGGATAATAGTTGTACCAGTTTTGGTATTGAACTTACAACTACCAAATGAATTGAATTTATTCTTAAATCACCGTTGTAGATGAGCTAGGTCACACTTGTATCTCAATCAAAGTTACTGCAGGTTGTCAATGTAGTATCGCTTCACCTCTGTTGTGGCTTTTGGGCCATTCGTGCTATGATTTCAACATCTCTTCCAAATTTAGAGAGTACCTTCCACCTAGTTCCGCTACACCCTAATGCTCTTGCCACTTGTGCCTCTGTAAATCGTATTTGAGAAAGCTCGCGCTCAAGCAGGAGTGGTTATCAACTGGTATTTGTTGGAAGGCAAAAACTTCATGAGTGAGGTAAATCCAAAGCGGACTAAGTACACACTTTCCTTCATTTTATCCCTTCTGGCTATTCATGGTCGTTTTAAAAGTAATCATAATCGGGTGAGAGCTTTTAACACCTAAAAATCAATCGTTCGTGATCATATCTTCGTCACGCGGCCAACTTAGAAATTAAATCAAAAACATCATAAACTAGAACTTCGTAAATAGAAGTTCTCCGAATCGTAACAACAAGTCACAGTCTCTTAGTATTTTTCTAGAACCTAGCACAAAAGGAGAGGGTATGAGTCTGCTCGGAAGGATCTCACCACGAAAGTTCACTACGCTGTTGTATTTTAGTATGGCGTAATTAGTCCGGTGTCTTTGTGCATCGAACATTAGCCACCAAAGTGTAGTCACCACTTTAAGTCTTTATCACCTCTATACACGATATCGAATGACCAGTGTTATCACTAGGATAATGATTTGCACAATATATAATGTGACTTAGAAAGTGAATCGGTATGACCAAGCAAAAAATTATATTTGGCCATGAGTAGACAAAATTTAATCTACTGCATGTCTAGTGATGTCCGGTTCAAGCATTTTGCATTCAAAAAAGTTTGTGTAAATTTAGGTTAGATAACTTAAGGTATACGTGTCGAAACAAAAGACGAGCCATATAGAGACAACTCGGTTCGTCACAATTATTTCACTAATCTCCGTCAGGTTGTATAAGAAGTGAGCTTTTCGAAATCTCAGTCTGTTTTAAGGCAGACTAAGATAAATGCAGAGTAAATGTAGTATACTTTCAAGGCCAGATTTGACCACGCCTGACTCGTTATAACAAGGAAAATTGGTCGGAGGACAAATTAACTCACAAAGTGATCAACAAAGTTACACATTTTACCACATGAACAAGCTCGTTCGATCCATTAAAAGCTTTACAAATGATGACTTTCCCAAGCATATTTAAATGACTTTCATTGTGACCGCGATCTCGATCACAAACACAATTGTGATCTATACAATAGCCATTATCCAAATCGCTAAACACAACAACTTTCGGACACACTCAGACCCATTTTTTATGTGCTATCTTAAGGCAATGAGGGTCACTCATTGAGAGTGATTACTCTCAATGCATTAACATCAAATTGATGAGTGCTAGAAGCTCCTCGATTTTATCAACAGAGAGATCAATCATTCAGATCGTTCTATACCTTAAACGTTCCACTTACATGCGGTTCACTTTTAAGCAACCATGTTCTCTACCACAGCTGTGCGATGTGCTCCTCTGGTTTGATAAATATAGTTGTGCTCTCACCGGTATGAGTCAGACTTCATTAACCTTAATTCAATAAATCAAGCAGGAAGTTTAGATTTCAGTCCCCAAAAGCTTTTATCCGAAAATGTTTGACTAGCCTGAAATATTTAGTATATTGGGTAAAAACCGACCCTTGCACAGAGCTCTTTCGCATATATATCTGCTTGAAATATGGTGGCATTCCTTCACAGAGCCTTGGATACCGCCTATCTTTAGAGACATAGTAGTGTTTCGATATAACACAGTCATCTCGATTAGGAAAAATCATATTAAAAGGTTTGTAGAATTCCATTTAGGTCAGCACACCGTCGGAAAGCATACCAATGAAAGCTCTTGAAGTTCAACTAGAATCGGGGCAGATCTTATCTTTTTCCCCCAGTCACTCAGGCTCAATTGTCCCATTGTAACATCCCTTCCCAGCCGTACACTCTCAGTCCTGGAATCTGTTTGTTCTTCTAATAAAGTCCAAGATATCCGGTATCCTCATATGGTCGTCAATTGGTCCTCAAATAGGAATTCCCGAAACAGTGCAGTCGATGACTGTACGAATAGTACTGAGAACAGGATACAAAAAGTGCTCAACAGTTTCTTCCTCCCCGTCGCCACACTGTTCGCAGAAAGAGGTGTTTCGAATTTTCATTCGAAACATATGACTATTCGGGAGGCAGAGCCGCGGAGGTAGTGCGTCTATCATAATTTAAGAAAGACTGCGATCTTTGCTGGTTTACTGATCCAAAGAAGATTTTGGATAAACGACAAGGGATGAGATTATCCCATCTCTTTGTTTTAGAGATAGTGACGTCACTCCTAGAGCGGGCTCAGGTCCACAAAGGTGGATGTCACACCCAATCGGGCCAATTTATCGGCCAATATATTCGCTTTGATACCCATGTGACAAGTTTCGATGTAACAGTATTGGAACCAATTGCCTTTAGGGCAGCCTGGTACCTACAAACAGTAGCGTACCTACCATAAGCGGGATAGATAATTCAGCCTCAGGATTTTTTATGTATAACCCAGCACCAGCTAGATTACGGCATACTGATCCGTCAGTAAACATTAACATATCGTTACCGGGGAGGTAGGATAGGCTGTTATAGTCCCATATGTGATTTCTAGTAATAGTTACATGAAATAATTTATAGGCAGCTCTAATAGTGTATTCATAGTTCCAGTCAGACATGTTCGCATTGAACCATTCATACCGATGGAAGCTATGCTATGAGTTGAATTTTATTGAGTAAAGTTTGCACATCAGTTTTTGGCAATCGGCCTTGGAAGCATTTTTGTCCATGGATTTGATAATGGTTATGTATGACCATAAAGCTTTTGACATAAGCCATTAAAGTCCCTTGGATATTTTCACGAGCTGATGTGTTGATTCCAAAAGATATTTTCTGACTTCTCTGGAAAATTTGATCGCTGTACAATTCAAAACGGGAACCCAAAGCAGCAGTTAGGTCCCCAATGACACTTTCACTCTTTTATTTGAATGAACATTAGGTGGTTCCTGTATATGCTCAGTCTTCAAAAGAAATTAGATAAAGCTACATATTCTATATGTATCGGGTTGGGTTTCGCGACGTTCGTCGCCCTTAGATATTAAGGATGTCGTCCGTCTTACATATTTGGGATGACAAATATCTGCAAAGAGTTTATATCTATGAGGTTCATGGTTCACCTTATTAAATATAGTTCACTGTGTAGACTAGCTCGATCACAAGAAAGATCCTGAAAAGTGAATGTATAAAACAGAACCTTTATAGACTCCTCCTGGCTCTGAGCCTCCAGTCTCGTTTTGATTGAAATGATCCTTTAAACGTACCTTTTGGTCTTAGATCGTTTTGGCTCGAGTTTCTATTCCGTAATTTTCCGCTTTATTCACTCCGATGGAAAATAATATTTTAAACGACTAATAACCACCCAGGTCGGGACAGGACAACTTCATTTGATGTAGATACAGACATACTTCTCACTGTCGATGTCTCAAACGAAATTTAGCATACTGATTAAAGAGTCAACTGTCAATCAAAGTCAACGTTCGCGTTTAAATTTGCCAGCACGACAAAACGTCATCATGACATGTTCTACTATAAGGTAGAGTATATCCAGCGCGTCACAAAGCTGCAACCATTTTTCTCTAGTAATTCCTGTCCATTCAAAAAGCCAATCTACCCCCTGTACACTTCACTGGATCTACTCAATGAATTGATCAGAATAACACATGATTCGCACATGAACCGATCGATAGAGACGAAGAGCGTACGCGATAAGCGTATTATATTACTTTAAAATAGTTGTCATGTCAAATGTGTTCATTATATCACCGATTGTAATCGAATGATCAAAAAATTGCTTTTAGATCGAACTCCTATCCTAGCCGCTATTTTGACAAAATATACATCATAGACGGGACCCTTTGGGCACTTTCCTGTTTATCAACGACCAAACGTCAAAAAACACTCTAACTTTAGATCTTTAATTCCAGTCGAAACATCATTGTAGCCTGGAAGACACTACAGTTGTCCCATTAACTCCATTGTCAAAACTTCTCTCTGATCCTTTCAATCCCACCACACGAACGGTTAATAAATTAAAAATGTCAAAGAACCCCGATGGTCAAAACTAACGGCATTCACAACGATTAAGAAGAAATAATAAATTTACGATCGCGCGATAGATAAAAAAAAAATATTCTAAATCTTGTGTCCAGTTTTCAAGTAGGATGAATTTAATTACAAGAAAAATTACTTACATCGTTTAATTGAATGTCTTGAAGCGGTTTTGAGCTACCAACAAAATCCGTTTCTTATATATGTTACACATAAATATTATATCTGCAGCATCGTGGTACATAAAATGTAATTATATTATCTCGATATAAAAGATGAACTGATCGAGATATGATTTATGCGATCAAGACGATACATAATTTTACAGCATCTGATTACCACCTATAGTTCGGGCAACAACTAAATAGTACAACCGAAGATTTATTATACATACCATCTTGTATAGATATATGTCTTACAATTACAAGTAAATGTGAGGTCTTAATCTTAATTGTTCTGGTTTCTATATATAGAGTGAGTGTGTCAGACACTAGATTTATATGTTTAAACTGTATATGGATTGGATCGAGTCTGTAGCCAGGAGCGGCAGAAAATATGAACGTCAAAATAATTGTACAGTTCGATAGAAAACTAGCCCATTCTCTTATTTGCGCTCAGCATGAGAAATCTCACTAGGGCCGCAAAGGGTTAAGTAAAGAGGCGTCAATCTACCTGTTTGGTTCCAAAATGTCTATGCCTCAATCTCTAATCTTACATGGAGTTTGTTCCCTCGTAGACACCCTATTATTAAGCTGTTTGCTTGCTTATCCTTCCCTCTTTTAATATCGCTTTTCTTGACCTACTGGATGACTAGATCACCCTTCATATACCAGCTGCCTTGTAAGAATTCCTAAATCATTCTCAATTAGATTTTTTGATCGTTCCAAGTTTAGCTTTGGCCAGACCTGTCTTCTTATAATACACGTGGTAAGTTTTTCCACATTTTATTTGTCGAGACCTCAGTCCTCTTTCTAAGCGCTTATCGCAGCGCTCCAATCGGTTTTCCTACACTCGTTCTTTCCATTAGAAGTTGTTGGAGTCGAACCAAACTTTGCTATGTCGTTCACCTTACAGTTTTCTAAAACCTTCCGACAGGTCTGAGACAGTGATAATCAGGATTTGGAAATGTTGGCAATTCGTTCAACACCTCTACGACTCTCAACTCAGCTGTATTTAACCGTTTTAAAAATCCTGTCGTATATCAGGGAGACGAATGAACATGCTTATTTAGAGCACAGAAGACTCCATCCCCAACTCTTTCTTCTACCTTGGATAAATCTGTGTATCACTCTTTCAGAAATTCTTGATAGGCCCATATGATTCCAAAACCATAAACAAACATAAAACCCTTGTAGGGTAGCGTATAAACTGCTGGAAGAAGGTATAACATAACCTCTAAATAGCCCAACTAGGAGCTGTCCTCAGTATCCTGTTTAGAAGCATACAGGCCGTTCTTTGTACTTTCTCCAGTATTTACCTGTTTGTTACCTTATCAAGACCCGTCGACCACACTCCTGTTTCTTCTCAACGGCACTTTTCTTCTCAATGGCACAATATTCGGCTTCCAACTATGCTTACTGTCACAAACTGTCCAAAGACATCTCATTTTGTCAGTTTTGTAAGGATCTCTACAAGTTCCGATCTCTCCGTTATTACCTCTACTTCCATATGATAAAAGAGCTTCTCAATGTCGAAAGAAACTGAAAATCGTTTAACTCTTCGAACACCTTTCACTGTCTGACCTCCCAAACCAATTAAAAGTTGTTCGATCACAATGAAGTGTGAAACACTAATGGTTTGAAATACGAGATGAGTCTATGGTCGGAACAAAAGCTGCTAACGTCAGCACAAACACTAATACTTGATAGTGGTGACCTTTAAACCACAACTGAGTGAGGCTTGAAGAAACAAAATGATAACATTGAGCGATAAATTTTGGAAATGGTCATCATCATTGTGCATGGCAGATAAGAATTTGATGCTTTGACCAAATACATTTTATACAGTTGAAGCTTTGAGACCTTTGGTTATCCGATGCCTGCTGACGAAGGTAAACAACCCAACATCTGGTGAAGAGACTAGAAGGTCGATCGTGGGAACGATATCGGAATGTTTGGTTCGATTATGACAGAGTCTACAGGATATGGTTGTCGATTAATTAGGTCACCAAGCACTAGGCCTATTGTGTTTCATTCGCTCGCATCGTTCTAAAATAATTTTTAACCTTGCTTCCTGTTACGATTGTCTTGAAGAGATAGCACGATCGCAGATTAGTTCAGCATCCACTTGTTGAACATGTTTTCAGTGAGGTGAGAATTTAAAAGGTAGACAAACTTACTCATCAGAGGCAACATGATAGTTAATGAGCTCGTGTGTAATAGCGTCAGAACAAAGTTGTCCAAAACAATCGCACAGGCAAACATGTCGTCACACTTGAACTGCCTTAAATGATTACATTACAGTTCTAGCGCAGTGAACTTGTAGAGGAATAAGAAAAAGTACTCCAGTTGCGTTGCACTTGTCCAAGTTTACCGAGGACCAGGAAGAAATATCTAGGAGAATTGCTTCTAATTAATTTGATCGACCTCAGTAGGAATGACGTCAGGGATATTCAGTGATTCATTGTGATGCAAATACGTCATATGGTTATGTACCAAAATGTGTCTATGTCGGTCCTTCATCGAACATCCAACCTAACTAGTTAAAAGTCCTCTGGATGTATCTCATCTGTTTATGCTTCATCAGATGTATTTGATTGACTGCACTTACTTCCCATAATCTATAGCCAATAGGAGGTATGCAATTTCTGGTTCTAGGGTTCAACTTTTAACCAAGGAGACGATCTATCTCCTTGTTTAAAAGTTGAACCCGGATTCAAAAATCAAGTACAACCAATAGGTTATGAAACGACGTCGGAGCAGTACTTACTTACAAGGGAGAGGAAATTTATTGCGTTCTGCAGCGAGAATTAACTATACTTCTCAAAAAAGATGCTCTACTGATCAGAGAGACTGTTAGGTGTATATTTCCCAAGTAAACGATTGGGTGTCAAACACACTGATGACGAAAGACTAAAACCTTCACCAAAACAATATACAAATTATCGAAGGCAGAGTCTGCTGCCGCTTGATCTTTGGATCAAGCTTGGCGGATAACTAACTGTCCACATGCCTTCGAACACTATAGTTTAAGGTCTATTGGCTCCAAAACCGTTTCCTCCTAACTGTTTGATAGATAACAACTATACATTGAATTGACTTGACGGTCTAAATGAAGTCAGACTTCACTGGGTTGCCAGTACTATGGACTTCTTTCACTTTTGTGGGGCCTGAACCAGCACTATCCGTGACATTTTTATCTCTTAAGAGAGGCATCCTCATTTATGTACGTAAATGTCTTTTATGCAAAAGCTTTCTTGAGACAACCAACCAGCAAATGGCAGTTCTTTTTGAACTATGACAGTCGTATTTTGAGGATCTTCTCGGATGCAGGGAGTAGGAACTGTTGTACACCTCGTGTGCTTCTGTCCTACATATTATATCCACAGACTACGTGGCTTTGAATCGGGGACCTTAAAGAAATTGCCTTTATTCGACTAACAAATATATTTCGGGACTAAAAGCGTTCGTTCAATGGACCAATCGAGTCTGAATGACAGGGGAAGGGTAAATACAGTTGCAAAACAGAAATTCTATTGAGTGAAAAAAATCAAATACTTACATATGTATCACAGGCATCGTATACTCGAAATTTGAGAGAAAACATTTGAGCAGAGAGACGGTTTGGTGGTTATTTTAACAATCCCACGTACACTATGTAACAATCCCACGTACACTATGTACCCACGGACTTGGGTCTAAGACAAACTGATGAAGAAAGACTGAAACCTTCACCCTAACAATATATACAAATTATCGAAGGTAGAGTCTGTTACCGCTTGAATTTAGGATATAGCAAGAGTGAAGGGCATAGCAACTATCATTCTTGCAGTATTGGAAACATCCAAATATGGACGAAGCTGGGCGGGCAAATAACTGTCCACATGCCTTCGGAAACTAAATAGTACGAATCGATAGATGTAACCATAAAATCTACTACTTTGTCGGAGAGCAGCATTCTATGGGATGAAGATGAACAGCAGAGATCGTGTGGTTTAAGGGCTATTCCTTCAAAACCGTTTCCTCGAAACTAACTTGGCAGACAATAACTACCTTGAATTGACTCGACAGTCTGATTTAAGTCAGACTGTACATTTGGATATATGGGCATCTTTCACTTTTGTTGAGGCTGAACCAGCCCTATATGCATGAAATTATTATCTCTTAAGGCAGAGTTTCAGCGCATCATTGTCGCTTATGTAAAACTTTTCTTGAGAATTAACCAACAAATGCTAGTTCTTCTTGAACTATGACAATCGTACTTAATTGAGCGTACTCCCGGATACAAGAGAACAAAAACTATGGAACACCACATTTGCTCCCATCCTGCATATTCTATACACAGACTACGTGACTTTGAATCGGGGACCTTAAGGACACCGGATATTGCCTTCACTCGGAGAACAAACAGATTTCAGGACAACAGTGTTGATTCAATGAGTCAATCGAGCCTGAATGACCAAAAAAACAATTATAGGTGGAAAACGGTCGTACCATTACGTTATGGTCGTCACAGACCATCGAGTACCCGAAATTTGAGAGATAACATTCAGTATGACAGCGACTGTATATTTTATGTAACACAACCACGTATTGTAGATACGCGAGTACACAAATTCAAAACTAATAAAACCAAAAACTATTTCAATTAAAATTAAAAACAATTTAATTTTATTTTTTAATTTTTATTAATTTATTTTAATTAAGATTTTTCATATTCAATTTTGTCTCTGCATCAATTGAAAAACGAGAAATATTTAAATTTTGTTTATTAATAAGGAAGGCAAACGACTTATTAATTGTTTTTATGAATTATGATTGTGTATGTATGTGTGTGTGTGTATACGATGTATGCGAACATCATGACAACACCCCATAGGGGTCCGATAATCGTCAATCGTCGTCATCTCATATTGGTGTATTCATAACCATCATTATGATCTTCAACGTGATAAAATCAGGAGTGCTTGGTGTGTTTAAGTACATAGTGTGGTATTACGCTAGTGTACACTAAAAATAGCCAAATGGAATTTGGGCTCCCTATATTTACGGCTCCCTATTGCACTACAGAATTCATAGGTCAACCCAATTTCCATGATCATACTTTAGACTATCATCGAGCAATGAAAAGTCGGTGTCGAATACGTAACTGATTTCACTATGGGGTGTCAACATCTGATTTTTGTTATCGTTTCGTTATTCTCTGTCCGATGGTGTTCTAGCCAGATTAAATCCGACTGTCAAGTAACTCTGGTTAGAACCAGCAATAAATGTTTTCTACGACGTAAGCAATCCGAAGCCCAATTTTGCTATCATTTTCATCGATCTGTGACACGATCTTCAATCGATCCAAAAGTGCACCTTAATAGTAACTGTTGATGGTGAATCCATTTTGGAGATAGTCGATGAATATTATTCCGTTCGCATCCCAAAATGCAGACCCCATCACCTTACCGGCCGACTGTTTTTTATTTATTTATTTATTTTTTAATTTAAAGAAATCAATATGTAGTATCAAATACATTTAGGATTTCAGATAAGAAATTTAAATTTTATGATTTAATGATAGAAAATTTAAAAATTAAGTATATAAAATTATAATCATCTAAAGTGATGTTTTAATTTGGTGTTAAACTGTCCCTTAGACAGTCCAAACTCGAATAGGTGCTCAACATCGGTAAAAAATTTGGTCATCATATTGATTGGTTCATTTTCGCCGTAATTAGTACGATGTTTTTCAAGTTTTAACAAATTGTGCAGACGAAGATTTCTACTGGGCACGTTTATCTTAATGCTCTGAAGAATAAAGGGAGAGTCTACATGGCCCAAAAGTATATTTCCCAAAAAACTTGCACAATGTTGTTGCCTGCGATTAGCCAAAGTTGCAATATTATATGCTTTACAGCGTACAGTGTAAGATGGTAAAAGGGCCAGGTTCTCATGGAATGGTAAATTGTAGTTGTAGTTCCAGTTTGTTTTTTTCATAATATAGAGTAAGACTCGCTTTTGTACACCCTCAATTCTATTAATGTGGTCAGCGTTATGGGGGCACCAAACTGCTACTGCATATTCAAGCTGAGATCTAATGTATGCAAAGTATAGTGCAAAAAGTGCATTTTGGTCTTTAATCTCGGTGGTCGAGCCACGAAGAAAACCAAACATGGAATTGGCTTTCGATATACTCTGATCGATGTGTCTGGAGAATGAAATATCACTGACAAATGTTACACCTAGATCTTTAATTGTGGTGACGCGTTCAATTAATGTTCCATTAATATTATAATTGGCAATTATTGGACATGTTTTCCTATGATATGACATTATTTTGCATTTTTGAATATTGAGTTTTAACTGGTTCACTTCACACCATGAACAAATCTTGTCAATATCCTCTTGAAGCTTGTAAGAGTCACTTCTATCGTTAATTGTTCGGAATATTTTAAGATCATCAGCAAATAAAAGCGCAGAAGAGTGTTGAATTATTTTAGTGATGTCGTCAATAAATATCAGGAAGAGATAGGGACCAATATTTGAACCCTGGGGGACACCAGATCTTGCTATTGATTATTGATATCCTTTTTTTAAACTCAAATTCTTTGACAAGGATTCCATTAGGCCAATGATTCGGATTTGCTGCCTTTGCAAAGTTTTCTTCAGTGGGACTAATCCTAAATGATGAATGGTCACGAGGTACGCCATTAATTGCTTTAGGTATCATTTTGATACAGTTAGCTGTTGCTATTTTGAATTTCTCTATCAGATAATTTTGGATGACTTCTACCGACGAAGATTTATGCAGTCTGCTTACAAAAAGGTTCCGTCTCGGTTTAATAATTCTAATTGGAATCATTAGATTTTCAATATCCGAACGAGGCGGTACGTAAATTTCCATTGATGAAGCTTGCTGGTCTGTTGTATTAACCTTTACTGAGAGACTCTCTTTCATCCGCAGATTATTATCCACAACATTGATGGTATCTTGGTCATCCGGAATGCTTGGTTTGGACTTTTCATTGTTTGTTGATTCATTCTCATTAAGCGGTTTAGGTATTTGTACTTCAATTTCATACGGTAATTTCTTAAGACGTAATCTAGTTACTCGATGTTCGGTCAGTTGGGGTATCAGTTCAATGCGTTCAGGGACACTAGTTGTGGCACTAAAATTTCGCTGGGATGAAGCAGCAGTTTCAGTTGGTATTGTAGTGGTGGCAGCTTTTGTAAGCGACCGAGTAACAACACGTTCTTCTATAGGCAAAGACACACTTTTGGCTGCAGGTATTGGACTTACGGGATTCTTTAGTTCATGAATAGCATTGAGTATGGTCAGTTCGGCTTTCTGAATTGCTTTCAATGAGCTATCCATTTTACTTTGAAACTCATGCAAACATTCAAGACAATCAGTACAGAACCATTGCAAACCATTTACGCCATCCATCAAATATTTGACCCCCTTTTTTATATCACTGGAGAATTTGCCAAGTGACTTTTTTAATTTAGATGCAACGCTGCTATAACTGATTACCTTGTCACACATAAATCCATGGCATGTGAAAAACCACTCATCAACAACTATAATATTGCATTCTACGCATTTTTTTCGATCACAGACATAATTAGTCGACGCAGCACGATATAAATTACACCAATTATTAATAAAAATAGATCACTAGGTACACTAATTGTATTTAATAATTGCGATTTTACTTCCGAATTTCGATGACAAACGAAATACATACGTTAACACTTTTCAATACACCAATAATATAATTACACTAACTAAACAATTTTGCTAAATTTAAAAATTAATTAAAAAATAAACACGTCCGAATCGAACGAATGTTGAAACTTCATTGCGTCTATGCTCAGTTTGATTTGGTTCGTCAACGGCTTTCCCCTCAGCTAAATGTCTTTTCGATACTGGTGTGTAATTGTGAAGCCATGTCTCATCCATTGTCACATATTGAAGATAGATTTCCATTTTATTGAAGTTTAACAGCGCCAAACACTCATCTTAAGCATCGATTCGTTGTTGTTTTTGGTCAACTGTGAGCTCACGCGATACTCACTTTGCACAGAGCTTTTGCATAGTTCCTGTAAAATGGTAAAAACTGCACCATCTGATATCTTTACAATGTCAGCTAGCTCGTGCGAGTTCAATTTGCAATCGTTCCTAACCAATCGATGATGCAAAGTTCGGATAATGTTTATCAAGACATTGTTTGGTTTCCATTTTTTTTTCAAATACAAAAGTTGCGTCACACAAAATGATACAACTTTTTGAACGGACGCTGTATACAAAAGGAACAAGCTTGAATACGTGGGATATACGTTAATTGAATAATTGGTAATTGAGAACCTTTAATCATCATGTTTTTATTAGGTTAAGGACCCTCATAGAAAAATCTTAGTTTATGATATTCTTATGCATCTTAGCCCGAACCGGGATTCGAACCTTGTACCTACCACTTCAACTGCCGCAGATTTAACCACTGCGCCACCTGGGCGGTCACATTCATAGGTAAAAATGAGCTGGATTCTGTACGAAACAACAATGGAGAAAGACATTTAGACTTCTGGATCACAAATCAGTGATTTATAGGCGCCAGCAGGTTCCCACACAATTATATACATGGATAAAACAGGATGACCACTAACTAATAATACCAAAATTTCAAATAAAACCAGCAGCTGTGGAACACTGAATGACAACTAGGAAGAAATTTAATACAAACAGATTGAAATATTTCCATGGAAATAAAGCTATCAGTATAGAATAGAAATGGAACCAAACTAAGGAAACCTTCATTAAGACTGCAAGCACTCGACTACATAAATATCACGCAATGATCATCTCACCTACATTCAATGCAAAGAATCTCAACTACGATCAATACAAAATTAAGAAACGAACAAGCTTGCGTTAGACCATGAAGAAGTAGCATTGATCACATCAACTCACCACTGTACCTCTCTTGATCGATTTCAAACGCGCATTTGATACGATAAATTGGAACACAAGTGAACTCATTGATTTGAACATATGTCTGCTCACATACAAACACCCAGACATGAGTAAAAACTTTCAACAGGTCTAACCAAAAAAATCGGTCCCAAGACAACAATCGGTGGTGTGAATGAACACATCTATGACCCTCTGATGGAGTGCAGAATTCATGGCACAACCCATCTTCCATGTCAGTACTATATAGGCTGGTATGGCGTTATGCAGTGTGTAGATGGTTGTACGTAAATCGGACCTATAGCCATACGTCCTCGATTTGGCTATGTAATGTCGTAAAGTAGGACGTAAATAAAGGAACCGCGAAAGAACTGGGAGAGCCTTGAGCCCCAAAACAGATTGCAAAGATATATAAACAAACAGACAGACTGTACAATAGCGAAACCAGGTGGGACAGATAAAGGGTTGAGTACTGTATGGGTTTGAGACATGGAAGCCAGGTGTTCGTAGACAAGTGTTCGTCGACTACTGATTAAGTCGTATAGTTGAGATACTTTTTGTAGATCTGTAGTTTTTTACCTATTCTTTGTGTTTCTTGGTCCACCGATAACTCTTTCGTCGCTATAAATTTTCTCAAAAGAGTTGTAACGCGATTGACCACACATAAATTCATTATGTTGCTTGTTTGATGTATACGAATTCAACGATCTGTGAAATTTGGTCTCAATCCAAGTCGCATATATAGTTTAACAAAACTCTAATGTTTTGTTGATTAATAGAACGATAATTGCGAGCTGGTTGCGCGAATGACATATCAAAAGGCTTTTCAACTCTTTTCCACTTGATTATCGCATAAATTAAAGGCAGGCATGTATCTTGATTTATCATCAACGCATCATTTTACATCTCGTTTCATAAACGATTGATCCACCTTCTTTATTCGTGCATAATATATCTAAATGTTCTGTTAAGCCCCCCCATCAAAAGAATACCGATGAAAACAACAATTTGAATGTCTGAATAAATTTTCATGACAACAACAATCACAACAAACATAAAGAAAAATTCCATTGAAAATTAGCTGAACGAATGTAAAAAGCAGCGCGCCGCATACAACAAATAACAAAAACAATTTTCTTTTAAGAAGTTTTCACTTTGATGTTTTGAATTGGTCATAAAATTGAGTGAAAATGCGAAGAAGAAAAATCCGTGAAACATGAAAGTGGAAAACGGTGCAAAATAATAAATTATCGAGGGAGGGAAAAAATAGGAAAATTGTTTTTTTTTACACAAGTAGTTGACGGAGGTCGCCGTGGTTTTTTAAAGCAAATAAACAACAACAACAACCGAGATAACACTGCGAGCTCATTAACACTTTTTTTGCGTCGCGTCTTATGCGGTACGCGTCCTTGATTTGTTCGTTGACAATAAAAATATGGGCTGAATTGAAAGATAAATTGAAAGTGTTTCAGTATCAAAAGAAAATTGGTCTTTGATCTGGCCTACATTTTGTGATGGTGTGAGAATTTAAAGGTGTTGTCGCAATTGGATGACAGAGCGGATTTTTATTGAACTAAAATGGAATGTACTATAGTGTAGGGCTATGTGTCGCAATGCTATTGAACCGATTGGTTAAGGAGTAATTAAGTGACTTACCGCTTACATCGATGTTGTAATCTTATGGTCCGATTCTACCAATTATCCTAAACATGTTGGCTATTCCATTTAAATTCCTTTATTTTGTTAATCACAATTTTTGTACTGTATCTCCAATTTTAGAGGCATATAGCATCTACTAGGCGAGACCATCTACTCTGTTCGGTTACAGCTTTAATCTCTTCCCATGTCACCGTCCATGCCGTTCTTAGTACATACTTTCCTTTTCCTATTTTTATATCACTTATGGCGATTTTCTCCGTCTATGGCCAAACTAGATCACCTCTCCTGTCTTTATTTCAGTCTCTAAGACAGACTGTTTTGTTTCTCTATCCAGTACAAATCTAGTTATAGTGTTAGGCCAGAGCTAGTCTAATCCCAATTCTTTCACGGTTGGGTTAGTTACATCCTACTTAATACGATTATAACCAAATAAATCGAGAACGTAGGTCCGATAGGTTCCATTTACCGAGAAGCCATAGATTCTTTTTACATAAATAGACGAAAGTTGAGATGGTTTGGCGATAGACTGTGAAAATCATCAAGTGATATAACGAGAGTATCATTGAACAGGAATCCTCCATTAAAAAGGAAAGTACTCAGACCAGCGAAGACATGAATAGAAGACATGAGAAGAGATAAAAGCCCGAACAGAGCCCCTAAAATTGGAGATACAATTATAAAAATATTGTGATTAACAAAAAAGAGGGAGTTTGGGGATACGGAATGATAATTGGTGGAATCGGACCGTATGTAACAACTTCCATGTTGTTACTTCACACGAGTGAAAGAAGTATTTTTCATCCTGCCCACATCGAGATTTAAATTCGGAACTTTCGAACCCTACTGCCATAGCTTTAATCACTGCGCTATTTGATCGACAAGGGTAGCAAGTCGTTTATGTAAACACACAGACATAAGCATTTCTCATTGTAGTTATAACAGGGCTCTTATAATTAGCAAACTGGTGACTGTGGTACCGTATAGTTCAAAGGATACCTTTATTGTTTTCGAAGGAACACTTTTATTATTTCCCAATTCCTTTTGTACTTATCATGGTGACTTTTGTTAGTAATCTATACTTCCCATATTGCCAATTACAACCCATCTCAACTCAAATCCATATTATCTCTCGGACCCTCTTGTTGTGGGCTATTATCGTACAAATTAGTGACAGATTATTGTTGACAATGTGTTCGGAATCTCAGGTCTGGCTATATCATTTTGTTGCGATCGTGAGTCTATGGTCGTTATTTTAGAAACTGACCTGTGCTTGTTGCTGATGGCAATTGGTTAGTCGAAGTTCGGTTCGAGGCAAAATCGTAATAATGAGTGCACAAAGTTTATTATATTTCCTATTACACACGAAGGAATAGTGTGAAGACTGCATTCAACCCCTAAAGACTTGAACCTTCTATCCAAAATATTCATAAAGTCTTCTACTATAGAGACTCCTTTTATATTCCGGATTCAGTTTTATCGTGAATAAGAAGACTACGAACGCTTCAAATGTAGAGCTTATCAATATAAGCTAACTGAAGGTCATCTCTTTTGCAGCGAACTGTTTGCCGGCCCGATTCTACCAATTGTCATTCCGTATCCCCAAAGTCCTTCTTCTTTGTTAATTACAATATTTTTATCATTGTATCTTCAATTTTTGAGGCATACGGCTTCTACTAGGCTGGGCCATCTACTCTATTCGGGCTACAGCTTTTATCTCTTGCCATGTCTTCTCTCCATGTCTTCACTGGTCTAAGTACTTTCCTATACAATGAAGGGTCTCAGTTCAATGATATATCACTTGGTGATCCACCGTTATATCACTTGGTGATTTCGTCAGTCTGTCGCCAAACCATCTCAACTTTCGTCTCTTTCTTTCGGTCTCTAGGTCAAGGACGTAGCTCCGATCGGTTCGATTTACGTAGCATATAGATCTATTTTACATAGAACTATATGGTAAACGATCACTTTTGCATCTTGCCCATATCAGGGTTTAAATCCAGTACTTTCGTCTCCAACTGCCGCAGGTTTAACCATTGTGCCGTTCTGTTTTGTGAGGTGATGAGTTAAATATATTGACCGCTTAGTTTTGACGATGTGGCTTCTCCATTATGCCTATACAATTGTTGGTTAGTCGAAATTCGATTTTTTAAGCTGAGTTGTAACAATGAGTGCAAAAGATGTTTTATTTCCACGAAGCACAGTGTGAAATTGGTGTCTGCATTCAACCCCAACCAACTTGAACCTTCTTTCCAAAATAAACTCTTCTTGTTTTTGGATTCGTTTCCGTATTGATTCCAGAATCAGCTTTGTTGTGAGTAAGAAGACTCCAAATTTGTCAAATGTATACATTTATGTATAGAGCTTATGAGTCTGAAGGTCATAGCATCCCTTCTAAGTAATTTATAAGAAGTGCCACTCCTTTTGAAAGCTTTGATTTACAATATGTCATTATAACGACGTTGAACAATGTATGTTCACTCCATCGATAACATCCTCAGATCGCTGTTGATAATTCTACCAGACAATTTTCTCTTTTTTGCAGTGTTTCTTATGAGTCGTGGAAAGATGAAAATTTCCTATACATCTGCCTGTTTTATGAATATTTTATAAGATGCCACAGCGGCATCTGATGGTCGACTTCGGCGTCTCCATCCAATTGGTAGTCCATTGCTTATTGCAATTTTCTGGCTTCGTTTCCTAAGATGGAGTATGAATGTAATTTATCTTACGGTGGCAGTGCCTTTAGTGTATATTTGGAGAGGGTGTAGGTATTGAGCCACTGTATTAAGCAGGAGTCTTAATGGATTTGAACTTATTAATCTTTAGTGCATGTTTAGTGAAATCCAACCATGAAGTAGTAAGACAACGAATAAGTACCTCTTTCTCGATCACAAACCTTATCCAAGCTGCGGTTTCAAAAATCTGGTTTTGTGATAGAGTCAAAAGTTATCTCAATTAAGCCTCATTTAAACGCATTGACTGCGTTTATGCCTAATTTAGACTCTCTCCGTGTTTATATTATATGTGAAGTCACGGGTTGGATTTTTACTCGCCTGAGTATAATTCACACTCATCTGTATTTTCGTGCATAGCATATATCAGTGACTCCTTTAAAATAATTTTTATTCTTATTTTTAAGTTGTATTGTCAATTTGGAGCTACAGTTGTCCCAAGAACATCAAATTACATGCGTGCGCTTTCCAAATGGCAAGCCTTATGATATTAACGAAAGATCCTGACAAACTTTCCAACCTTGAGAGATCTTTATTTAAAAACCGTTATCTAACTACATTGAATGATCAACAACTGTAGACAAAATGACATATTTGTAAAAATGGCCATCTAATTATTCTACTGAACAGTACCAATCAAGAGCCCCCTTTGATTAAATGTACCCATATGATGGTTATACTATTATTGAACAGAGAAGACTAAATAAAATGGCTGCATTCCTTGAACAGTTTCAACTTGAAATTAAAACGGCAGATTCAGAGAAACCAACAATTTTGTGGACCCATACATCACCCCCAATAGAGAAAGATTGAGTTTTTCAGCAACATCAACAATCTCCTATTTTTCAGTTGTTGATGACGTTTGCCTATATTCTACATTGATAAAGATTACCTTTGTCTGGGTTCTCTGAGGAGCGTACAATCTACTTAGTTACTACTTAGTTAAAACAGGATGCCAGGCACCATATATCGTCGAGTAGGCAAAACCAGCTCTGTTTTACCATGAAGCTCTGTTTTCCTCACGATTCGGTTCATCTTTGTTGTGAATCCTCTATATCTTGGGTGATTATAACTACTGCATATCTGATGATGGTCCCATCAAGCAATTACATTTGTCTTGTAGATAAATCCACAGCAGTTTTGACGTTGTACCCAGCATGGAAATGGGTCGTATCCTGATGAAAAATTAGCAGCACAATAATGCTTGTCTATGAGGACTGTAAACTTTAGTTTTTCCATGACAACTTCTTCGAGGCAAGGATTAGATCCATTTTGCAGTACTTCAGGGTGCGATCAAGTTGGCGTTTACGCACTAAATGGGAGACATTCTAGCGTAATGTGAGTCTATGCTCGTTGGTTAGTGGCTCTTACATTAGTGACGGTTCGTTTCACTATAGCAGCTGACGACCAATATAGACTGCAGCGTTCTTACTTTAACAGCTAGAAGGTTCGCCATTTTCCATCCCGGCACTTATACCAGGTGCGTCTGTTAGGTTATCACTATCATTTTGATGCCAAAATGATATAAGGTATAGTTTCCGCACAATCCGGTCTTCTAAACGTAAATACGCCATTTTTCTTTATCACATTAACCCCTGATGGTTCGTTCTGCGTAAAATAATAACTCACAAAAATGATGCCGATGTTTCTGGCATATGCAAAGCCCTCCTCGCCCCGAAAGCATCCACCTTCTTTCATTTTTTTTCTGATGTTTTCGAGTGCAGGTCTACATATTTAGTAGGTTCCTGACCTAGCTACGTAAATATTATGATCAACTGTTCAACACAGATGCAACAGTACGGGGTACCCGTCGGGAAGGTATACTACTTTGTTATGGAATACAAGATCAGATAAATGTTTGCCTCTGTTAGCCTAACAAATGCGAGCTCTTTTGAGCATATTTTTCATTACATTCTCACACATTTCACGCAGTATTTCATTAATTTCATCACGAATATTTTGTTTGAGTTGCTCAAGCGTTTCTGGTTTGTTTGCATATGCCTTGCTTTTCAGATATCCCCACAAAAAGAAGTTCGGAGCAGTCAAATCAGGCGACCGTCGAGGCCAATCAACATTATCATTTTTTGAAATAACTTGTTGTGGAAATATGACTCGCAGTAATTCCATTGTAATCCTGGCTGTATGCGATGTGGCACCGTCTTGTTGATACCACATGTTGATCAAGCCCAAAGCATGCAGTTGTGACGTCAAAAAGTTTTCAATCATATCACGATATCGCTCCACATTCACAGTTACCGTTACGCCGTTTTCATTTTCAAAGAAGTAAGGTTCAATGAGTTCTTCTGACCAAATTGCACACCAGACTGTCACTTTTAATGTATGTAAAGGTGATTGATGAATAATTTGAGGGTTTTCCATTGCCCAAACCCGACTATTCTGTTTATTCACATATCCATTCAAATGAAAATGTGCCTCGTCGCTCATTGTGATTTTTTCATGAAAATCAGGGTTGTCATGGGTGAGCCTTCACACCTTATTGGCATATGTACGGCGGCGTAAATGGTCTTGTGGAAACAAATGCAAATCCTTGTGCAAAATTGTGGCCAAACTTGTTCTTTGAACACCAAGCTCTTGAACACGGCGTCGAATTGAGGTTGATGGATTGTTTAGAACACTTTCTCGAGCAGCAGTAATGTTTTCAGCCTTGCAGTACATTGTGGCCCATGCTTGGGCCTATCACCTCCAGACCCTTTTTCTTCGAAATCATTCACTACACGATAAATAGTGCGTTTTGTTGGCACGTTGTTTCTCCCAAAAATTTCCCGTAACTTTCTCATCGTCACAGTAATCGATGATTGATTTTGACGGTTGTGAAGTATTTCCTAAAAAAAAAAGTTATTCCTAAAATCAAAAACAATAATAAAAATGTATATATGTATTTGAAAATACTTAATACAAAACAAATTCGAAAACTATAATACATAAAAACGGGTAATTGTTATCCCATTAGAAAACTTTTGACAACTGCCCATTGGAAAAATTATCACAATTTATAAAGATAACGGAATAATAATATTTTAACAAAAAAACATGTACATATTTAAAAAAATTGGTTTTTCCGAGTTTTCCGATTATACTAAACGGCGGGAACTATAGTGACAAACATTTTTGAGTAGGTTAGCGTAAATTATCATAAGGTTAATGTATTGGCAATCAATATTATCAAAATTACACAATCAAAAATGAAATTGTTTATGGATAAAAGAAAACAATTGTTATTTTTAGTTTTGCTCATGAACTATTACCCCTATTATGATGCGTTCGAAATCAAAATAAGTATACTAGAGGTATTGAAGGAAACGATAATGCGACAAGCTTTTGAAGCAAAAGAAAATAAATCAAACTTAAAATTATTATGTTTCAGTATGTTTCTAAAACATTACAACATCAAAACATAATATTCAAGCAAACATTAATTCCCAAAATAAAGGTTACCTAAACATCAGTCGCCGGATCGGATTCGTTCGAATTATGATTATTATCGGATTCGTTCGAATTATGAGTTAAAGCGACTTCTTGGTAACAGCGATATCATCGTAATCATTAAATTCAATCGAACTAGTTGGCGAGGCCTTGTTTCAAGATCTTTAGCAACGAATAATAAAAAAGGCAGCAGATCTCAAATTAGAAATCAAAACCAAAAACGTAGAGCTACGTAACATTGTATTAAAGTTCATGAATCATCAAAATATATGCAACGCGAAGTTGCTAATGTTATTATTTTTATATTTATTTGTTTATTTTATGGATAAGGAAATGGTCGAGCTCTGTCCTAGTTGACCATATTGCAGAGCTTATTTCAAAACTCATTTTATAATACCATTTCCATCCATACCCAATCCTATCATAATCGGTTAGTAAATAACCGAGTTCTATCCCAGGTGACCATATTTGAGAATTTCTTCCAAAAACCATTTTTCCATCCAACATACAAAATCAATCAAAATCGGTTGAGAAATAATCGAGCTCCGTCCCATGTGATCATATACCAGAACTTCTTCCAAAAATCATTTTGGAATCCCATTTTCATCTAACATACACAATTCTATTATAATCGGTTAAGAAATGGTCGAGTTCAATACCAGGTGGCCATATTCTAGAGCATTTTTGAAAAACCATTTTAAATTTCAACTTCTATCCGACATGCCTAGTCCCATCATAATCGATTAGGAATTTACCGAGTTTTGTCTCAAATGGAAATATTTTGGAACTTCTTCTGAATGGATTCTAGCCGCTGTACGTCATACAGGAAGATCCCGACTGCGTTTGCGTGACGAAGTCGAACTATACCTTCGTATGCTTGTATTGTCGCTACTGAAAAGCTCGAGTTATGAATCGAAATAAATGAAGGACCACATGCTGTATTTAAAGTTCATTTGCGGGTATGATAGCTAAAGAACGATGGTGAGATAGAGAGTCGCATAATTGCAATTTGTCACTGCCACTCTATCAGAATCCCCAAAAGTATTGACGAAAACACGGCATAATGTAATTCGATACTATATATATTTACTGACATACATCCCAAGTTAGGAAAATTATTTACTTATACGAGTATTTCAATACTAAAATATATTAATTATATTCCTTAACAAATGGTTCTCAAAATGATGTTTTTCCTCAGAAAGTCCATTGTTTAAGAATAACAGGAAAATTCGAAAAAGCCGACTTCAACAAATTCTGTACAATAACTTGAAAGATTTCCTTAATTTTCCTAAGTGCCTAAAACTATATGTTTTAAAACATTTAAATTACTTTTCTAGAGCATAGATCTTGACTTATACAAAATGTACACGAGGAATCTTGGGACAATTAAATTTACCATAATTCTGTACTGAATGCTTCGAATCACACTGTCATCACTTAACTTGCGTTATTATTAAGTTCGGTAGTCGGTACATATCTATGAAAATTAGAAGGCAAATATTTAAAAACAATAATTAACATATTTGAATTATTTTACTCAAATCAATGAATAAATTATAATGTAATAATGAATAAGTAATAATGAATAAATAAATTATTACATAATATATGTTTCGTTTAATATGGATTTTAAATATTATTTACACTAACACATTCGTATTTAATTAGGATTAGGAAAAACTTCACATTCCTACGCACATACGTGAAGTATATCCTAAATTTTTTTTTTTTTTGTTTTAGGAAATACTTCCCGTCAATTGATTTTGACAAAATGTTTTAACGATTAAAACACGTTGGTTACTCGAATATTTGTCCATAATAATTTGCCATGTGTCTACTGCACGACTACCAAATATGAACTGGCAAGACTAACGTTTGCCGAAATGACGGCAAAACAAAGTAGTATAACTTCCCGGCGGACACCCTGCAGTACCCTGTACTTCGTATCTGATTGATAATCCTTCTTGAAATGGCCCGTTTCTCAACATATGGATACATACCTATACCCAATTTTTTTCTAAGTTGATCCCTTACAGGTTTCTTGATTTTGATGTGCCGTGATGCACTGATACAGTTTATAATCAAACCTAATTGAGAACAGTCGTGTCATTGGCGATCAAATATTTATGTTTAGATAGCCATCAGGGACCAAAACCATATCAATCCCGTCATAATATTCTGCAAGCATATAAAGAAACCTTGGATGTTATGTCATTGCATTTTTCTGGTACGCTTAACAAGTTGATCTATATATACCATCCTGAGATTCGATGCCATATGGTGTCATACGTTTCCAATCGATCCCAATCAAATAAAATCGAAACATTTTCGAACGACTCATGAACATGCATAAATCGACAAATATACAATGAACAAAAAACCTATTATTCATGTGACATGAATACACATTAAGACGATATGCGATAGGTAGCTCGTTGAATATGTTATTAAGACAAAAAACTTAACACAAGAAGTATACAATAATGGTTTATTATTAATTTATTTGTTAATCGTGTCTCGATAATAATTCAATCAATATTTATTATTAATAATAACATACACACACACACGGATATGTGTATACGTCCCCGCATCAACAGGAAACCGAAATGATTTAAATTCTTCGTATGTGCCCATTCTTAAACGAGAATTGATTAGATTTAGTGATAAGAACATTATTTTGTGTCTCTATTTTGAACATGTCTTAATTTATAGATTTGAAAAGATTATTATCTTGTTTTCTACTGTGTGCACGTACTCGTTTACGACCGTCTATATAGGGTTGGTTTATAGTATCTATACATACACACCTATCTTAGTTTCAAATCGTATATTGTCTTGAAGGCATATTATGGTTTCCTCAATATTTTTTGAGTTTTCGACACTTGGTCCCTGATTTCCGTCATCGAAATAATTCAATTACGTCATCGAACGTTAGTATGCAGATCACCCCACCACTGGTAGTTGGTATCAATCACATACATTTCTTATAGCCTAGATATTTGACTTAGACTCGATTTATACCATAACGTAACCTTACCAGTTAACCTTTTTGGGTTTTATTTCAAAATGAAGATAAGACGAACAATATGCTTACATTTAAGTACACGACTAGATAACAACAATATCCGAAAATTTGTTTATTTTATATCTTTGGAATGTCTTATGCGGATATCTTATATAGTTTTTGTACAATATATGTAAAACACAAATGGTGGTTGCAATAACCTTACCGCTTGAGTTAATGCAATGGGTTTTCCTATAAGAGGTTTCATTTTGAATAACCTGCTATTTGAACAGCTGTCAATTTTAAAACTGTCATCTTTTGACATTTGACATTTTGCTTCAATAACGCAATGAAATTGTTAAAATTTATCACAGTTCTCAAAACTTAATCACTTTTTGGTCACCGCCCAAATAGCGCAGTGGTTAGGGCAGTTGGAGCGGGAGGTACTGAGTTCGAATTCCGTTAGGGACAAGATGCAAAAAGGGATTACGATCGGTGGTGTAAATAAACACATCTATGACCCCCTGTTGGAGTGTAGAACTCATAGGTCAACCCATCTATTATGTCAGTACTATAGGCTGACATGGAACTATGCAATGCGCAGATGTTTCTACGTAATTCGGACCTTTAGCCGTAAGTAGGACGTAAATAAGTGAACCGCGAAAGAAGTGGGAGTGCCTTGAGCCCCGAAAAATATTGCATAGTATAAAATATAAAAAAAAATTAAAAAATAAAAAATAAGCTTTTTGGCGTCGCGAAGCATCTTCACATATTGCCTGCCGCATAGTGCCTGGTGGAAAAATTTGAGCTGTTGGGAAAAGTTAGTGATGTGACGAATCATAATCGTGATCAACAACAACTGAGAATATTGCTGATGTAGCCCGTAGTATTGAAGAATTTATCGACCCAGGTTTATCGATTCTGCAGTTCAGTCGATCACCATAAACGTCTTATCTTCGCTG
The DNA here is from genome assembly GCA_963932295.1 of Tipula lateralis. Taxonomy (NCBI): domain Eukaryota; kingdom Metazoa; phylum Arthropoda; class Insecta; order Diptera; family Tipulidae; genus Tipula; species Tipula lateralis. The sequence goes on from OZ010737.1 coordinate 43,460,976, forward strand.
ATGAGGCCTTAAAATGCATCAAAATGAACCGAATTGAGACCCATTTTCATCTCGGCGGTTACGTTAGTAAGCAAAAAGGTCAAATTTGGTGGGACCTCAGAAAATCCAAGAATGATGTTGAACATTCTCTCCATCCTCAACGTGCCACTGTTTGGTGTGATTCTCGGGCTGGCGGTGTGTTTGGCCTTTATTTTTACAACAATAAAGCTGATGCAACGGTTATTGTGAATAGATTGCGCTAGCGAACTATGATAGATAATTTTTATGGCCGGAATTGAAAAATATTAATGTGACCGAGTTATTTCTCGAAGAGGTGATTGGCCACACAATTGGTAGATAGTCTATATATACAATTCTCAAAAATTGATTCAAGACCTTAAAGATGGATTTCGTGATGTTGTCGAGGACATATAGCCGCAAATGTGCGATTTGCTTGTGGAAAATTTCATGAAAAGGGTATGGTGCTGCAAGTGTAGCTGTGCGGAGCCATTTGGCTGATATCGTTTTCAAATGTTAATGGCATATCTTCCTCTTTACAATGAAATAGACGTTCATTGATTTTTCTTAAAAATACTTAAATACTTAAAAATACTAATAATCTGTTAAAAGATGACTCTCCATTAAGAAATAATAGCACGGCTTCGATTGAGGATCATCACGAAAAACGTGTTCGATCTTACGCACTCTCTACGCTGTCCTTTTATTCACAATATCTGCAATTCCTGATATACAATTCCTGATATCGTGATTCTTTTCTCGAATGTTATAGAAGCTATCTTGAATGCTTGAACCTATGGTATGGTCGGCTCTCTAAATGTATTTCATTTCCAAAAGTGGGCATAGAGTACAAGTTCGTATAGTTGTATCATATAGACTCTCTTGATGTACGTCAGGAAATCCAATTTGGATGGAACCATCCTTGGTATAGTCACTGATACTTTCCTTACGAATATGAAGAGGTCCGAATAAAAACAATTAACTACAGGGTGACCGATTTCTCTATTATCTTTCGATAGCTCTGATTAATAGGATCGGTGGTCAATGAACATCTCTGTGGTCTTTATCCGATGGTATACAATAACAGCTTACGGCACATTCAATTTGCTATCCAGTTGACGAATGACTATTGTTGAGCTATTAAGGTATGGTGGAATCCGATAACTCCTTTAAAGAAATCACTATTGAAATTTGCACCATCCCTGTACAAATTCGGTTTGCTATCCTCCTGTAATCAAACTACCTTGTAACTTTACAATGACAAGTTTGTGATCACTCTCTACATATATGGCTGTGGATCCTTTTGAAATCGAGTCAATTTTACTTCAGGATGTTTTGTTTGAATGGGTCCATGTTTTATGGTGAATGGTTTTGAGATGCAAAAACCCATTTGAAACTTTAAGATCAAGACCGAACACTTATTTCTTCATTTTCAGTCTTACTCAAGTATAGAGCCGCATCCATGCCCATACTATATACAGTATTACCATCTGCACACTGAAAGCTCCATAAATACCTGTATTAGCTAAACGATAAACAGGTAGCTCTTTACATCATCAGAACGGTTAAATTTTGTATCCATACTAAGACTAGTATCAGTCCATTGTGTGACCACCTTATAATGTTATCAGATGTCTGGTGATAGAATGCAGCGACAATCGCATCTCGTGACTATTCACAAAATAAGAAACATAGGTGGTCTCAGGTGGTCTTTAACCTTTTTTCGTGATGCAGCAACAAATTGAACCGTAGACTATTGGAGAGTTAGTCCCTGAATCAACATTCTTATGAATTTTACTATATAGCGAAAGTCCAGTCGTATCAAGATGTTCAGTAGCAGGAAATAACCAAACAAGTTGAATAATTTTGAAGTTAACTGCGGGATTTTCTATTTTGGGAAGCAATGGATCGTGATTGTTCTACAAGATCGATGATGCGACTACAAGATGGTATGAGCTTTAGATGTAAACAAGGTGAACATGCAATTCCTGCAGCACAATCTGATAGCAATAGAATCGTTAATACTGTATACGTTTATGTCATGCTCTAGAGATGGTTTCTGAAGTTGATCAAGTATGAGAAACCACTTGATTATAGAACCTGCAAACACAGGTCTAACAATATCAAAAAAATTCCCAACACTGATTCTAGTGATTATACAAATTATAGATAGCATAGTCGAATGGTTGCTCCGGTAACTCCAAAGATTAATCCAACTGTAGGTCAAATAATTAACAGCCGGAAAATTCTATGGGCAATAATGCTGTTTATAAACCATATAAATCGGCAGAGCCTATAAGCAACAAGTGACATAATTTTACCTTGGCTTTTAGTCATCTCCAAAAAATCTTCTAACTTATAGTGGAATGCGTGTACATGTCTTTTACAAACCTAAGACTTATCCTCCTTTCTATTATAATTTATAAAAAGGCGGGTAAAACCTCATATTAGAGACTCGATTGGGCCGAGTCCCTTTAACAATGCTTGACCTCAAGGTATCACTCGACGAGTAGATTTGCGAATGATGGAATCGATATTCCAAGGTCGAATGTCATCCCCTCTTTTCTAGAATTTGGGCATTAATGACCAAATGCTCGGTAAATATGCACCTTAAGTGAGCGCCCATCTTAAATTGTGTCATTAGTTGTAGATTTAATGTAAATCTACATGAAACTGTTTTCTGAGAACTATATTAAGTTCCTCATATCAAACCATTCATTTTAAAGGCCTTTTCAGACAAAACCAGGGGCTTATTTTGCACAGCAAACTTAGTCGGAAACATAACAAAATGGAAAGAGTAAAAAAGACTACTATAGCTTTCTACTCTTCAAAACTTTTAAGAACCATTGAGAAAAAATAAAGATTGGAGCCTCGCATTGTACCTTAGCTCTATCTTCCAGCCAGTAATTTGATCGATTAATTTATATGAAATGCTATTACGTCATTAATGTCCAATCTTACTTTAATGATGAAGATCAGACAATTACCTCTTTGTGTGTGAGTGGTCCAGTTAAGAGCCACCTGTTCCTCACCAACAACTAAAATATCTTGTCACAATCGTTTTTAATCCTGAGATTCTGCTCTTCTTTATTTTGAAAATGGATATAAACAAGATTATGCAGATTAGTTCAACATCCACCTGCTGTGGATGTCAGATCACTTCAGTGGGGCGCATAGTGTAAAGATGAAAGAACTTACACGTCTGGCCACAACATGTCTTCTCTTATACAAGAAGGGTAAACATAGAAATCACTTCGCCGGATGTAGGCCTTACATGAGATTTTTTCGAATACGTTCTGTTGGACTTGATCCAAGCTTGTTTCCAAGAACATTTAAACACATTCAGAACACCTCCAGCCTAAAAATCTGACATTTTCACATAATGCCAATCTTGGTATATCTACATCACCATTAACCAAAAACCAATAATCTCGTCTCAAAGTTATAAATAATAACACAAAAATTCCAAAAGAACACCAACCAGGCACGATCACAGCTTGATTTTAATCAATCAATATGACACGACTGGTTTAAATTTATTCGCGATCGTTTGGTAGTTTATTTGGTTATTTTATGGTTTTCATGTTCTTGTGTGTTGTGCGCACAGATTGTGGGTGAGAATTTTGGAATATACTCGTATATAAACATTTGTTGTGTTACGACGACGTCAAGACAAAATTTATATTATTCACAAAGATGAAAACGAAATTGGATAGTTTATACCTTTACTATATGGTTAATATTGATACATGCGTCTTTTGTTTTAGCCAACAAACCAACGTAAAAATGTTCGAATCGATAATTAAAAATTATCGAAAGAATATTGATATTGCAAATTGGATTGGTGACTGATATGCTTAAACTCGATACCGCGGAACCATAACGAGTATTATTGTGCCATTTGTCTTGCTGATCGAGTCGAACTGTGATCAACTCCAACGAATGTCAAACAAACAATTTACACTCCATCGCATTTGGTAATGCAACATTTTTCGTTCAGTTTCGTGAAATTCAGTCTGCTAATTTTAACATACCGAACCACTGTCCAGTAGCATCTTAATTTAATGACAACACATTTTGAATGCATTGCTGTGTTACAGATTCACAAAATGCTCTGACTGTATGTCAGTTCAGAATTTAACGAAACTTAACGAAAAATTCTGAAAGAATCACTGATCAATAAAACGTAGATATACAGTGTCTCAGAATCAAAATCCAAATATCTACTTTGTGTTAAATATCTGCGATTCATTGCGTAACCCAAAGAACACAATCCGTTCCTCAAAGTAGGATCATAGGATTCAACGAAGATTGAACGAAATAGTCGTCGATGGAAAATGACGTACTATACAGCAAACCATTACGAAGTGAAATATCCATTCAACAAAACCAAATACAGAAACATTGTATTTCTAACAGGACTGTACTTTTAGGTATAGCAAACGTGTAATCTTTCATCAGGATCTTGTGGTAATCATCTAATTGTCATAATCAAAACAACCCATTCGAAATTTGAATTTTGTAGTATTTGCCATAGTCTACTGACCGGCGATCGAACCGGAGACCCCGAATGGCATACAGCGGCACTAAGGAGTATTAGTGTCATTTCTTTTGCTGTATTACAAATTCACAAAAAACTCTAGCATAATGTCAATCCAGAACTTAACGAAACTTAACGAAAAATTCTTGGCCTGTAGGCTGGCATGTAGCAAGTTCGGAGCGCTGCGGCCCCCAACCACATAGTTCATAATTCGAAACAGTTTATGTAGTCCTGAGTCCTATATTGTACGATATAGGTTAGTTTTGTAAATTATCGGAGATGAATATGCTAATGTCTGATCAATAATGATCGCGCGTTGGTTTGTTATAATTTTTTTTAGTTGTTTTAATTTTGTTTTAATTTATTTTGTTTGTTTTTGCTTATACACGAAAATGTTTTAATTTTAATTAATTGGTTCCAATTTGAAGCATTGATTTTTCAGCAGTATAATGAGCGCGTGGGAACATTATATGTCGACAGGTATTTTAACATGTTGTAAAGTAGTACCTCTGCGTATACTCGACCATATATATACGTTGATCTATGTGTATTCCTTCAAACGTCTACTCTAAGATATTCTCGTTGGTCGATCCAGATGCAAATAAATCAAACAACATATTAAAATGTGAATAATTGAAATTTAACCACAGGGGATGGGTTTTATGCGTACAGGTGATTGCATATTAATTGGTTTTCTGTATTATTTGGAACGATGATTTATTAGGCTTTGGCTCTGGTATAGTTCTTGAACCAATTGAATTTACTAACATTGTATACCTAGACTCTCAACTATGAATGACGACCCTTAAGTTACCCTAATTGATCTCAGTACACTAAAATATTATGATCCCACCTTCACCATCATTGTTCGTTTATATATCCATGAACGATTCCGAACAAACCTTGATATGTCACGATTTATATCTTCGCTTGAGAATTCAGTTATTCAATCGCAATTTCACAATCGGACGTTTTTAATAAATTCGCGAGGCGAATACATTGAATATTGATTGCAATTTCCTGCGAGGCGTATACACAGTGTTTAAAGAATTTTAATTTTATTTAAAACTTCTTCATTGCATTAATACTTGATAGGTAAATAGTGTATCTACCGGTATTGACATGCAACATGCATAGCTATATCCAATATTATATAGTATGACACCCAGATTGTCTATAAATATATTCGCATCCAATTAATTTTTTAAAATGCTTCTAAATTGAAATAGCGCATACATAAAACTGCTTATGGCATAAAATATGTATATTCTAAGAAATGTTGAATAAGTGTGCACAACCGACACCAACAACAATTAATCATTCTGTAAATCAACCAAGAAATTCTATTTTTCTAAATGTCTTATACACTATAAACCGAAAAATGTTACACTTCTTCCCCTACATGTATACGACTGTGTATGTACCATTATAATGAATTTCATCGACATAAGTACCACCAACTAAAAAAAAATCTATATACTGTCTCGTCTAAACAATATACTACACACATTATAACACCATCAACAATTTAATTTTTCTTATACATTTTGATCTTTCTAAAAATGCATCGTAAATAAGAAGCAAAGTATAAAAAAAAAATATTTTCAGTTGTCACCGTCAAACACAACAGAAAATGCATGCACTTAATAAGAAAAATGGCAACAACAAATCTAAATAAACTCGTTGCATTTATACATTTATCGTGATGTAAGTAGATCCAAGGTTATGAGGAAATTTGAAGATGGTATTGCAACACACTCACTGAATCTCTGACAAGACTAAATACTCAGACTAAATACCGACCTCGTCTAATCGAAATGGCACCTTAAGGTCAACAAAAACAATGGCTCCAATCATCGAAGCAACATATTTAACTTGCCTCATAATCATTTTGAGAAGACATAAAAAGCTTCAAAAGCTCAACCCATACATATTGATAAATGGTATATAAATATGAATGAATAAATGAGGTAAAAATCAGAATATCGCGTTTTCATGTAATCAAAGAAAAGATTTATTGAATCAATGAAAATATTTGTTAAATTCATAAAACTGGATTCATAAAATCAAAGAACAAATTCTTTGAATCAATGAAAATATTGTTAAATTTACGAAACATCAAAAAATTGTGATGGGAGCGAATGAAGTGGACAAGTATATCGCTATTTCATAAATCAAAGATAAGATTCATTGAATCAAAGAAAATATTTTTTAAATTCGTAAAACTGGATTCATAAAATCAAAGAACAGATTCTTTGAATCAATGAAAATTTTGTTAAATTTACGAAACATCAAAAAATTGTGATGGGAGCGAATGAAATGGAACAGTATATCACGATTTCACAAATCAAAGAAAAGATTCATTGAATCAAAGAAAATATTTGTTAAATTCATAAAACTGGATTCATAAAATCAAAGAAAAGATTCTTTGAATCAATGAAAATTTTGTTAAATTTACGAAACAACACAAAATCGTGATGGGAGCGAATGAAGTGGACAAGTATATCGCGATTTCATAAATCAAAGAAAAGATTCATTGAATCAATGAAAATATTTGTTAAATTCATAAAACTGGATTCATTAAATCAAAGAACAAATTCATTGAATCAATGAAAATTTTGTTAAATTTACGAAACAACACAAAATCGTGATGGGAGCGAATGAAGTGGACAAGTATATCGCGATTTCATAAATCAAAGATAAGATTCATTGAATCAATGAAAATATTTGTTAAATTCATAAAACTGGATTCATTAAATCAAAGAACAAAATCATTGAATCAATGAAAATATTGTTAAATTTACGAAACATCAAAAAATTGTGATGGGAGCGAATGAAATGGACAAGTATATCGCGATTTCATTAATCCAAGACAAGTTTCATTGAATCAAAGAAAATATTTTTTAAATTCATAAAACTGGATTCATAAAATCAAAGAACAAATTCATTGAATCAATGAAAATTTTGTTAAATTTACGAAACATCAAAAAATTGTGATGGGAGCGAATGAAATGGACAAGTATATCGCGATTTCATTAATTTTCATTGAAATCAAAGAAAATATTTGTTAAATTCATAAAACTGGATTCATAAAATCAAAGAACAGATTCATTGAATCAATGAAAATTTTGTTAAATTTACGAAACATCAAAAAATTGTGATGGGAGCGAATGAAGAAGACAAGTAAATCGCGATTTCATAAATCAAAGAAAAGTTTCATTGAATCAATGAAAATATTTGTTAAATTCATAAAACTGGATTCATTAAATCAAAGAACAAATTCATTGAATCAATGAAAATTTTGTTAAATTTACGAAACAACACAAAATCGTGATGGAAGCGAATGAAGTGGACAAGTATATCGCGATTTCATAAATCAAAGAAAAGATTCATTGAATCAAAGAAAATATTTGTTAAATTCATAAAACTGGATTCATAAGATCAAAGAAAAGATTCATTAAATCAATGAAAATATTGTTAAATTTACGAAACATCAAAAAATTGTCATGGGAGCGAATGAAGTTGACAAATATATCGCTATTTCATAAATCAAAGAAAAGATTCATTGAATCAAAGAAAATATTTTTTAAATTCGTAAAACTGGATTCATAAAATCAAAGAACAGATTCTTTTAATCAATGAAAATTTAGTTAAATTTACGAAACATCAAAACATTGTGATGGGAGCGAATGAAATGGACAAGTATATCGCGATTTCTTTAATCCAAGACAAGTTTCATTGAATCAAAGAAAATATTTGTTAAATTCATAAAACTGGATTCATAAAATCAAAGAACAAATTCTTTGAATCAATGAAAATATTGTTAAATTTACGAAACATCAAAAAATTGTGATGGGAGCGAATGAAGTGGACAAGTATATCGCTATTTCATAAATCAAAGATAAGATTCATTGAATCAAAGAAAATATTTTTTAAATTCGTAAAACTGGATTCATAAAATCAAAGAACAGATTCTTTGAATCAATGAAAATTTTGTTAAATTTACGAAACATCAAAAAATTGTGATGGGAGCGAATGAAATGGACAAGTATATCGCGATTTCTTTAATCCAAGACAAGTTTCATTGAATCAAAGAAAATATTTGTTAAATTCATAAAACTGGATTCATAAAATCAAAGAACAAATTCTTTGAATCAATGAAAATATTGTTAAATTTACGAAACAACACAAAATTGTGATGGGAGCGAATGAAGTGGACAAAGTAAATCGCAATTTCGTAAAGCACATAGAACACCGTATTTCTCAAAATTTGAGCTTCCACTCTCGGAAGACGATCCAAATTATTTACCTACAACAGCTGACTTTTCATCATATCACAATATAGTTGTTTTACATAAGAGCTGACCGCCCACAGATCTTCGTGATACACCCTAATGTTAACGGCCAATGCGCTATTTAGAATAATATTTGTACAGCAAATAGTTTGAACTACTCGCGCACTAATTGAAACTATGTATTGTTTAACTTCAAATATAATGATCAGCCAATGCATGTCTTAATGTACGTTTCGATAAAGTGTTTCAAATAATTTAAATCGAATTGCGTTGGGACAAACAATATATGTTGTCGTAGGCGAGAATTAACTGTATCTCGTATTTGCATATGTAACTATTGTATTTATATATACATACCGATTGTACAAACAAATAAGATTTCTTTGATTTTCAAAATATTTACGTGTCTGTGTCAATTCTAAGAAGTACGATTTACAAACGTAACAATAGGGTTTTGAACAACAATCATAGAAAATAATGTTAATTCGTAATCGGCTACAATACATACATTTGTTAACATATTAATATGTATATCAGGTACATACAGACAACTCAAGAAGTTACCAATTTATTTTGATTTTGTTTGTAAATATAAATATTCTTGTACTTGTCTACGCGACGTATGTATACATACTTGCTGAAGCTGCGGTTTTATTATTTATTTGTTTGTGGAATTATCGAATTAAATAGACTTTGTTTGTCGCTTGTTTGGCATTTCGACGAGTGGAATAATAATTTCGTGAGATTTTAAATTTGTAAGTCTTAAAATATTCTTACGCACGCATATTGGTATCATTATGCACGAGTGTGTGACTAAACAAGTTAAAATTAGATTAGAATTCGTCATTTCAAACTAAATGTTTTCTTTGAAAGCTTTAAATGACATAAAAGCTCGAAAAATTATTTTAAATTTTGTAAGCTCTTTAGGCCATTTCTTAAGTCGGCTTGCTTATAGGATAGCAATCTAAAATTACAATTCATTGAAAGAGCTATACTGATGAAGTGTTAAGATTTTAATATATCTGTTCCCCTTTTTAACTACTGCAACGCGTATCAAGTTGAATTAAACCATAATCCGGTATCATCATCCAGATAATATGGGTCTTTTTAGACGTTTTTGTATACTATATCGAGTCAAAGCGAAGTAACTTAACCGATACATACCAACATTGTCAGATGCAAGTGCGCATCTTTCAGAACATCACATGCAATCTAGCAAGACTAGTTAAGTGGAACTGGATATAGGCACTCAATATTTATTTTCTTATTCAACGATAAGATTTAAGAATGATCGTTGGACCGAACCAAACTTGTGGGGTGGAAATGTTTGTAGTTACGACCTAACTTATATCGAAGTGTTACATAAACATATTCGGATTTGATTAAAAGTTAACTAAGATCCATGAATGTTTAGTTGTGTCACACTGGTAGCTGAACACACTTTACTTGTAACATGAAATCTTTATATAACGTGCTTCTTGATGACATTTGGTTTCCTCACTTTTTGAAATACACAACCTTGCACTCATTCATCTGGCTCAGTTGAAAGGTCGTTCCGAGAATGGCATAAGCACTATAATTACGCCAGATATTTGTATAGGTGCAAAGCATGTAGGATATGTTCTTCCTACTCCTTAGTAGTCATCTTACTGGTATGAGAAGACCCTTACATGTAAACCCTTACTAAATCTCCACTGAGTCCTTCAAACCATAACTTTTACACATACATAATCGTTTTTTATGTTATCCGGATCATGTTAAGTTAAGAACGTGAGAGCGCAACGTGAAGAGAAACTCTCTTAACCACTTAGCTACAAATAATGGTGGCCTATGTACGGTATCAACAACCGTATGACCCAGCTCTTCAAACTGTTGCACCAATTTACAGATTCTAGTTCATTCTCTACAAGATGGCGTCATCGATGCTGCTTTCAGAGATCACTACACGATTAGCTACAAATAAGCACCAAAAATATGCCAGTATCTCGTTGTCCCTTAATTTCATGTACCATACCAGGCATTTGAGCCTTATTCCTGATGATTCACAATTTTTTTTTTATTGTTTTGTTATTTGTCACTCAGGACGGCAACCTGGACGGTCATGATTCACTATTAAAATAAGTATTAAAAATGGTGGTTTTTAACCTTGAACAGGAGTAGTACCTAAATGATTCGGCTTCACAAATTCGGCGTTCCACTTCACAAAATTGGTAACCCATTTCGAATGCAATTCAATAATACCTGAGAACAAAGTGCAGTGAGTACATCGTGACCATCACGATCTGTGTTTTGATTCGACGAGTATGGCACGAAATGGCTTTGGTCCACTTTCACACTAAGCGATACCGAACGTTGTGACATCTTCTGGCTGTTTACTATACTTTCGTATGAGGCTGTTGGAGCCAGATTGTTGACACAAAATTAATTATTTGTATGAATGGAAACGAGTGTTCTGCGTATAATGCTCAAGGCCATACAAATGTTCATGTCTAGTCGTCTTTATAAGGTTAATCTATGTGCATCTGCGCTGAAAATCTTAAACACTGTTATAGTCGTACTAAGATTTCCCTAATGTGTGGTTTTTGATCTTACCACCAATTCCGGCAGCATATTGTACAAAAATTATATCCTTAAAACAACTAGAACTTCCATTTTTGTCATCAATACTTCTATTTTTATTCGTTCTGATGGGTCACCGCGTCATTAGCGGATTTGATTAGGTTGGTTATATGGTGGAAAGCTTCTATTACTAGGCTGCGACACTAATGTACTCTATTCGACATGAGGGCTGTCTCTATTTGGCTAATTGACAAGATGTATCGAAATTCTTAATAGGGATTTCAAGCCAACAACTTCCGTACGATCGCAGGTATTAATATAAGATTGACCCCAATGGCCAAATGAATTCTTTCGAACGGCCAATGTTAAAGCTCTATGGTAAAAGTAAGTTAACTTTTTTAGCTTAGCTCTAGCTTGTCAACCTTCAGTCTGCTCTCAAAAACCGCGTGCCTGCGACTTAAAAAAAGAAAAGCTATCAAGGTACTAACCACCGTTTCGGATGGCCTTTAGTCGCTCAAACATTATACAAGAAACTTTTATACGTGATAGCTAAAGGAACCTGTGGTCTAAATTCTATTAGGAAATTGATAGATAAATAAGGTGACGACTTCATCTGCGTTATTGCTACTTTCCTGGCTGTGATATAATTAGTTCTGAACTTGTTCCGGCCATCTGGTGTTGTGAAACTACACTACATGAATTTTTTACTAGGATCGAAAGGGATATTGTATAATAATTGTTGAACTTTAACTCCAACTCGTCTCAGTTAAAGATGTCAATAACTGTTCCAAGAGTGAGAAGCTCTCATGTTTGTCAATCTGAAAAAAATGGTTGGTCTGTTAGTGCTACTAAAATGATGTGGTTCTGTACTGTATCACTGGTCATGTCCTCTTCCATGATCACCTTTATCGACTGAACCTAGCTCGAAATCCATTTCGAGACTCCCCAACTCAAATTCTGATAGAACCCGTACCAGTGAAGTGAACGTGAATGCTATTTAGAAATGTAAGTAGCAAGAGAAAGAAGTCCAGACATTCTTTTCTCATACACATGACGACAAACGTCTTAAACAAGTCACACCAATTGTTTTCGATCGAAACGTGATCAAACTAATTAAACGGATACATGTATATTATATCGTTTTGCATAATTCGAAGAAATTTGTAATTTAATTACAAAATTCTGTTTTTGAATAATAAACAATCTTAAACATTCTTACATAAAAACATTATGTCAGTCTGGGTATTTGTGTGTGTGTCTGAAATGTCTTATGCAGAGTTAATTGTTAATCACTATTTTTGTTTCATTTGCAGGTTTCTTTAGTGCAATTAGCCGATTCGGATTCAGTTTACAAAAATTCCAAGTACCAGTACCTCAAACGGACATGTAACACAAATTTAATCGAGTATTGGAATTGTATGGAACCCATTGTTGATGGTAAGCTATGGACAATCTTGAATATATATCTTTAATATTTGTCATCATTTTTGTTGTACTGCCATTACTTATTGAAATTTCTAAGAAAACCAATTTAGAAACCTAATCACGTAAATCCGACATTTTAATTAAAAACCAAATAAACATATTTAAATTGAATTTTAATTGACTTTTTGTTATATCCAAACAGCAATTGCCAAAGGTTCTCAATGGTTTGGACGATCATGTTGTTCGCTAGCCTTTTCACCGCGCTGCCAAAACGCATGCACTGTCGCTGGATCGCGGGCCGATGTTCAGCATAGCTGTCGCCAGAGTGACGAGCAGAATTTCTTCTCGTGTTTGGAGCGACAAGAAATTGGCGATAAATGTTGCGGTAACGCACGAACCTCGGAATGTTTACAAGCGTGTCGCGATATCTTCAAAAGCCGTCTCACCCCATCGCTCAGTATACGAAACAATGCGTTACGAGCTTGCAACGATAGTAATATTATTGTTACGGACTGCATTAAAAATCTGACCGATTCGACAACAGCCGCGACTAATGTTAATCTCAAGATGTGTAAGGATTATAATATCGATTAGTTTATTCAAGATTTACTTGATCCCTCACTCTCTCTTTATTCACAGATCTACCATGTTGCAACGAATCGAACGATCAAAAATGTCGTTCCACGTGTAAGAAAATATTGGAGAAGTCTGGTCTACCACAAGAAGCGTTCGATGACATACAAGAGGGTGGATGTGGTCCACCACTACCGTACGACCCATTGTGGCAGTGTTTCCTGTCGTCGGGCAATAAATTAACAGCCCCGTCGAGCTCGAAGGAAATATCGCGCATCAATCAAATCGGTATTGATTCGGCTAAATTGCATTGTTGCCAAAAAGCGATTGCACCCAAATGCAAACGACTATGCATTTCAACGTACTCAAGTGATTGGACAGAGACGCGCGATCAATTCGAGGAAGAATGTCTCGGCCACATAAACGAAATCAATTTGAAACAGTGTGTCGATGAAGTCGACGAACCATGTGAGCTTGGTTGCGACGGCCTATCATTTTGTACCAACTTTAATAATCGACCACTCGAACTATTCCGCAGCTGTAACAGTCAGGCCGATATGGCCGCCCTATCGATATTTACAGTGTGGAAAAATGGAATAATTACGTTGCCGAATTTAAATTTGCCGGTGCGAAATACATCGCAATGTTCGCCCGAAATGTGGAAAGCGATCGCGTGTAGTCTACAAATAAAACCGTGCACCCGCGAAACACATGCGAATCAAATATGCCGCGAGGATTGTTACGATTTACTAAGCAAGTGTTTGGATTGGACTCGAACCCCAAAATCACTTACAGTCCCACAATTGTGTAAACAACTATCAATAGACGATACAACAACACCGTGCATCTCGCTAAAACCATTTCTCGAACCGAGCGATATATTGATCAGCGAAACGAATAAAATACATATCACGTCCCCGTGTCGATCGTATCCATGTAATTCGTCATCGGTTTGTAAAGTGAATCGATATGGTGACCAACATGACTCCAAGTACACATGTCATATCGGATGTCCGTTGGGCGAGACCTCACCGTATATGGTGCCGGTCGGGACGTACGTCAGAATACCAGTTTCGTCAACGCAAAAAGGTTGTTTAAACATTTGTCGATGTGGTGGCGCTGGCAAATTAGAAAAATGTCAACCGTTGCCGTGCATCACATACGACTCGTGTAATTTGGGCGGGAAAATAATCGAGCACAGCCAATGGTTTTATATCGAGTGTAATGTGTGCAGCTGCTTTGCTGGCGAAATAACGTGCACGAAAAAACAATGTCGGATAGCCGGAAGTATTTCCGAAAAATCATACACTTCGTTGCCGTGCAATTGTCCGCCACACTATGTACCGGTTTGTGCCAAAAACGGTATGACCTATCCATCATCGTGTATAGCGAAATGTGTTGGCCTTCAGGACACGGACTATGAGTTTGGCGCGTGCCGATCGAAAGATCCATGTTTAAATCACAACTGTCACGCTAACAGTGTATGCGTACCAGACTATCAAGTGTGCCTGTCTACGATGCACAAACCATGCCTCCAATATCAGTGCATCAATTTAACCAATCATTTTTGTCAACATCACTACGGTGGTATGGAAAAAGTGTGTGGCCAAAATTCGATCACACACCCATCCATTTGTCACTTGATACGATCGAAAACAAAACTCAACTATTACGGTTCGTGTATGAAACACGGTATGTGCAATTCAAACGAGGGCCCCGTTTGCGGCATCAACGGAATCACCTACAATTCAGAATGTGAAGCGTGGAGTGAAAATTCAGCTGTTGACTATCAAGGAGCGTGTCGAGAAATTGGCCTACTATCGGATATATTCAACACCGATCGATGTCACACGGTCACTTGTAAAACAGACATTAACGATTGTTTTCACGATAGTAAAATGATTCCACCCGGTGCCTGTTGTCCGATCTGTGGCCGTGGTTTGAGTATCGTATATTCGAGGAAACAAATCGATCGAGCACTTTACGCACTAAATGGATATGATAAAAAATCGGTTACTCTTAAATCGATACTTAAGTCGCTGGAAAATTTGATTCAAATTCGAGAGTGTCGCCTTATTGGCTATTTAACAATCGAAACGGATTTATTCATATCGGTGATACCGATCAACGAGACAAAGTCACAATTACTACAGGAAGTGTGTCTTAAAGAGATTGAAAAAATTTCGACTCTCATACGATTGCAGAGCCATCGGGTGCAGAGTGAACTAGGCCTAAGCGCCTTAACCGTGTCGAATATGATCGATGCTCAGCTAAGTAGGGGCTCATATAGTAGACAAAATATTATAGATTATAAATTTATTATTCTCATATTGACTTTAGTGTTTATTAATTAAATTAATTTGTGTAAATGTACTGTACCTGGCCTATATAGTTAGGTCAGCCCATAATTCGTTATTTATAAAAATAATTAAAATTTGTTAAATTAAATTACACGTGAATTCAATTATATGTGCCAATAATAATTACAATAATCACACCCCAATAATTTTAAATTAGTTTTTACGTAATTAATTATTATAATTAGGAGATAAAATTAAAAATTTATAAAAAAAATCTGTGATACAAGAAAAAAAATTATTAATTTTTAAATTAATTAAATTTGTAATCATTATAAAATTGTTTAATTTTTTTTTTACCAAAGTTATTTTTACTATACCATAATATAATTTATTTATAACAAATAAATATCGAATATTTAGAATTATTGCTAAAAAATAAAATTAAGGTAAAACAGTTTGGTTGTTTTTTTTCGGGACTCGCCCAATTTTTACGGTAGAAACTTCAGACGGTCAATTCTATAGCTCTGCAACCATTTTCCACATTATATTTGGTGAAACGATATTTTTGAGCTTTTAGTTGCTTTCAAATCGACCAACTGCAAGTACCCGCTAGTAGTTCGGCTCTTGTCGTTGCTTAATTTAATATGGATAATTTAGCAAATAAGAACCGTACCACTAACGGTTCACTATCGGGTAGGTACTAGCGGTTGGTCGATTAAAAAGCAAATTTTGCTAAACAAACCATAGTAGAGTCTGATTTCCATTATGAAAAAAATATTGACAGTATTTTTTCCTGAAAAAAAACAAAGCGAGAAAAAACATCAAAAATACCATTAGAGTGACAGAGATCATTTTTTATTTGTTTATTTTTTTTATAGTGGATATATTTTGACAGATGCTTATAACATAACCAATAAATTTCGAATTTTATTTTGTTATTGAAAAAAAAGACAAATAACACTTTGAATCTACAACAATAAATTTAGAAAAAGTAAACTTAACATAATTATTCATTATTTCAATTATCTCCACAATGAATTAAGATGAATGACACAAAACGAAATGTTAAAATTATGAATTGACCATAAAAAAACTACTATTTATAAAATGCTTCATATTTAAGAAATGACTTTACTTTTTAAATATGGCTTCACTGCATACAAACGATTTCTCATCCATTCCAGTACTGAATAAAAACACTTTTCTTGATATATTTTGTCAATAATGCTATAAAATATTTTTCAGTAACCATAAACAATTATTCAGTACTGAATAAATTTTTTACACTAGAAATGTTTTTTATTTCTCTCGCACTTTAAGAAAAATTAGTTTTTTATCCTACTTTGACTATTTTGTCAGTATATTTTGCATAATGGAATTCAGACTTAAAGTTAACAAAGAGAAGAAATGAACTATAAGTGGTTGACTAGCGATAGGGCGGTTAGAAAAAAAACCTATTTCTGAAATTTTCGATTTTGAGGAAACATCACAGGGTTTAATCCACGAAAGTTTTAGGCTAGAAATTAGTTTGTGTTAGATTCAGCTGAAACTTGGAACAGACGATCAATTCTACTATAACGTAGTCAATGAGCAGTCATTTTCAACATAACATTTGGTGAAACGATATTTTTGAGCCTTTTTCCACAATTTTCGATTTTGAGGAAGCATCACAGGGATTAACCCACAAAATTTTTAAGCTAGATATTATTTTGTGTTTGGTTCAGCTGGATTATTTTCCACATTATATTTAAAAACATTTGTGTACAGTGTACGTCAGATTTCGCATAGAGGTTAAAACCGAATAACACTTGATTGTTCATTTTTCACATGAAACCCTTCTACACATCAGTCCTTTAAGATTTTATTCGATTATTCTTGCTCGTCACCCATTTTAAGGGCTAATTGCTTCGGCAGGTGAGTTCTTACCCACTACTTAGCGGGTAACAACTTTCATGTCCTCCATCCTTCTGTCTTAAGGAAACAACATCTTTCATTGTAAACTGCCGTTGGTCTAACAATCAATGAGTTCAAACTACAATTCAAACTTTAAATGTGTTGTAATACAATTTCGCAAATGAATAAAAGATATTATGTTCATGCATGTAATTGCCGATGATTATCGGTAAAACCTGTGAATTATTGATCGAGTTGCATAGTAGATAAAATCGACAGGTGAGCCGTTACGCATAATTATATAATTTATAATGTATAGGTAGTCAGCTAGCTAAATGAATTTATTTTCATATATAACGCTTATACTGCTTAAGGAATGTCCTTACACTACCAGCTAATATTCTTCCAACTCGTCTATCCAACGAAAAACTGAAATATGAGTAAGTTAAATGAACATTCATTTAACTTACTTCCAATTGCAGATCGCACTCATGTTTACAGCTGCCACTAAAATATGCGTAAAATGTAAGGAAGAGTTAGAGCAAAACAGGTACAAAGTTTTTCAAGTACTCTACAAATATCATATATGCACACAGTGAATGCAAAAGCAAGCAACATTTACCAGTTAGTTTGATAGCTTTATTAACTATTGAAAAAAATCGATTATGTACTGCTCTGCAGCGTTTCTAAATATATTTCGATAAGATATGGCATAAAGGACTACTACATAAAAGGTTTTGGTGAAATATAATCCGTGTACAGGGGCCAGTGTTGTACTTGATCTATACAGTAGGCTTACCAACATCAAATTGTGTGAAAATCTCTACATACAAACTGCAATTTCACATGTCCGCCTGTCAAAATCACTCTCCCACAACACGAAAAGGTTAAATATGTTGGACTACATATAGATAAAAGCCTCACGCGGAAAAAACATATTGAAGCTAAAAATCAACAAATCAAATTAAAATGCGTCAAACTAAATTGGTTAATTGAAAAACACTCATTGAAATACGGCATTGAGATCGTGGGATCCGCGTGTGATTTCAACATTATAAAACTGGATAGAATGTAGTCACGAATACTTCGAACAATGGTGAATGCACCCTGGTGGTGAGAACGTAATGCAAACCTACGTCGTGATTTACTTATCGATACTGTAAACGATACAATTCAACAGTACAGCAAAAAAACTAGTTAAAACTAGTTTGTCACCCGAACGAATTAGCCAGGGAACTATTAAATAGGCCAAGAAATATACGACTAAAAAAAGAGACCCTTTGGATTTAGATATGTAATTCAGAGATTACAGCGAATTAGTTACTGTTAATAAGTAATAGAGGATGAACGCAATGCCGAGTGGCACACTGCAAAAAATAGTCAACTTATCGATTTGATGTTTTAAGAATATAAAAGATAAAAGTGATACATTGAATCGTTTGAATTCTGGTTGCGCTCGATTATTCGATTAAGTCGATGATATGAGACAAATGAAGACTCTGTACATTCGGTGGTATTATTTTTGGATGGTGTAAGGTGGAAGATTTTATAATGTTCCGAGTAACTCAATTGATTTATTTAAACCCTATACGAGGCTATTGCGAGTTAAAACCCTCGATTGGCCCATTGTGTTGTGACATACCTTCCCAAACGAATCCTTTCATCCCCGAAATACATATATTGGTCGCTCGAATGAAGACCAAGATCTCCGGTATTTTCAACGAGCTTGACCCATCTATCCAAGTTCAAAATTGTTAAAGTGACTGATGAATAGCTGTCTTAAGAGATGACTATATAATGATGCATCCACCTGGCCCAAATTTCGTCAAAGAGAAAAAGAGAGGAGATTAAATATTTTATAGATAATTGCATTGATTCAATGTATATTATGCAACTCTATAAATATTGCATATCGAGGAGGTTAACCATCACACTCGTCGTGTAGTTTATGTGCGCAATTGCTCACTTACTCATTCCATTCGATTTTATAATTTTCCGCAATTAAATATAATTTTAATTTCTAATTACAAATGTTCAATATAAAAGGAATGAGCATCATCAAATCGGCTTACACATTACGAATAAAATTCAAGTCGAGGCTAACAATAATGGCAACAAATAATTTTGAAATGTTTCGACAACTGATTGAGAATATGCGGCCATTGAGTGTTATCGTTGGCCTTCCGCTGCTTGAACCGAATTTCAAAATAAACTTCATGACGTGTGTGACTTGTTTTGTTCCAACCACAATCGGTTTGAGTTTCATTTATATGATTTTCAATAATGTTACATTATCGTTGGTCCTTGAAGGAACAGTTATGATGTCGCTATTGCTTCAAGTAAGAAATAAACAAAATTGTTTAGTATTTGTTCAGATATGAATAGTTTTATTGCAATTTCAGGGAATAACTAAACTAATCCTTGTACTTGGTTATTCACATGACTACTATAATTTGTACCAGAAAGTGAACGATATGTACTTGAGTGATATAAAATTCGGTAAAAATGCAAAAGTCTTATCGTCTTGCATAAAAATCTGTACACTAATGTTTAAGATATTTTGCGTAGCGTACTCATCCGTTTTTGTCATTTACACCTGTTTCCCAATCATCGCTTATATTTACTACGACAAGAAAATAACACAATTCCCGGTTCATATTCCATTCATCGAGCTAACATCAACAATTGGATTCACAATAAATCTGTTACACCAAACCACATTTTTGGCACTGGGAGTCTTCGGCATACTATTCTACGATATATTTTTTCTAATTATTGTGGTACATTCAATTGCGAAGGTGAACACTTTTCAAATTTCGCTCGACGACGTGGATGACGCAATTATGGCGAATCACGATCATAGGGAACAGTTGAAGGCAGCCATACAAAATCATCAAAGTTTGATCGAATATTTTCAAGATATAAACGATACCTATACCTTAATGGCATTGGTTCAAATTATATCGAGTGGTACTACTATATCGATTGCCGTATTTTTATGGCTTTGGGATTCGTGGATCGTTTCGCCAATATTAATTATTGTTGGAACAGTTCAACTATTTGAGTTTTGTATACTCGGAACAATAACACAAATCGCAAATGAAGCTACCACGATTAAAATTTATGAGATGTTATGGTTTTTGATGCCGGTTACCGATCAAAAAATCGCACTTTTAATGCTGCTTCGATCACAGCGATCGAACGATTTGAATGCTGGAAGTTTTGCTAAGTTGAATGTTGGAACTGGGTTGCAAGTTATGAAAATGATTTATTCGTTTGCAATGATGATCAAAGAAGTTATCGTTTGAAATAATAATAATTGTCTGTTAACTATATAAACTTTTTATATTAAAGACCTAAGTTTGTTCTTTATGCTTCGTATCCTGATAAGCCTGTTCGACTAATCACAGTTTAATAAAAGTTAAAACTCACATATATATTAATGAACACTTTTAACTCTTTCCTTTATCTTTTCATCGTAACGTTCTTGCTTATACCAATATTAACAAAATCTGGATGTATGGCCTTAAGTCGAATTAACAAGGAAGATCGGAAGACGAGTTGGCGGCCAAGTGAATGTAGAGCCGCCCTGAAATTTTTTTGATGTAAGTGGTTTAGAACCTGTTAAGGTTCCATTTAAGATGGCATTATAACCGTATACCTAATGATTTCTTCACATAGTTGTGTTCCATCAATGTCCACGTTATCCCCATCAATTAATAGAACTGAATGAAATGAAAGACTTTAATTTTGAAATTATGTAGTGGATCTAGGATAGATTAATCTTTGAAACAACCAGTTGAAATGGCAGGAAACTGACTTTCAATTTCAATGGCTTCACCAATCACCTTTGCTTCTTCGATTACTTTCAGGACACATGAGTCGATTCGGTAACTTCTTAAAAAATTAAGCATCTCTTCTAACGCGCTAACACACACTAACACATTCAATTTTGAATTTTAATTAAAACACGGTTGACTTTCGACAGTATATCGTATCACAAAACGAGGCTACAAATGAATTTAAATGAAGAATTGCTTTTGGGTAAGACTCCTGCTTCACATTTTGTGTGGCTCTCCCGATTAATATCTAAATAGATGCTTACTAGTGCATCGTATATTTGGTCAAGCTATAGTTTTAGACGGTTTAAGGCAGAGATTCTGCTTTCCCCGTTAGTACGTCTCATCGGCATGTTGAAGAGGAAAAAATACACAAATTTGTTGTATGATACTAAAATTGTTTGCTATACTTCCTCTGAATTAGAAGCAGCATCATTGATAACTAAATTACAATAATGACAGCCGCATGGTATAAATGCAGCACGTGGATTTATTTGTAAGATGCGGTTTTGTACTTTTGCATGTTTACTCTTCATATTGGCACCATTATAATAACCTTGTCCCCTTAAGTTTACGACATCAATTTTGCTCTCACGTAGTTCATCAAGAATAATTTTTGTTAACACTTATCCGGATGTGTCACTGGAATAAAGCCGAGAAAATGTTCCTGAATCTCAAATTCATTCGTGCCTTGCTTAACACATCTTGCAATTAGTGTCATTTACTTAACTTGGCTTTTATCGGAAGACCAATCTACAATTTTCGAATAGTATTTACTCTTCTTGAATTTATTAACTATCTGCAATTGAATTTTGTTTGAAAGAAGTTGTATATTATTACATACTTAGATATGTAATGGTATTTGGTGGCTTTTAAGAAACCTACAGTCAAATCTAAAAAATGGGTTTTCTATTGTTAGTTTATGGAGTTTATTTTAAATCTGTTGCATTGTTCTTTCATGAATGCAGTGATAGTTTCAAAAAAATAATTTTTAGTATAACGTCCATATGACACGACCATGGGAGAGAAGATTAAATATTTTATAGAGTTATATAATATACCTTGAATCAAATGCATTTTCAATGCATATTATGAAATAAATATTGCATATCGAGGAGGTTTCACCATAACACCCGTCGTGTAGCTTATGTGCGCAATTGCTCACTTACTCATTCCATTCGATTTTATAATTTTCCGCAATTAAATATCATTTTAATTTCTAATTTAATTTCCAATTACAAATGTTCAATATAAAAACAATGAGCATCAGAATTTTGCTTACACATAACGTATAAAATTCAAGTCGAGGCTACCAATAATGGCAACAAATAATTTTGAAAAGTTTAGACAACTAATTGGGCATATGCGGTCATTAAGTGTTATCGTTGGCCTTCTAGTGCTTGAACCGAATTTCAAAATAAACGTCATGACGTGTGTGACTGGTTTTGTTCCAACCACAGTCGGTTTGAGTTTTATTTATATGATTTTCAATAATGTTACATTATCGTTGGTCCTTGAAGGAACAATTATGATGTCGTTATTCTTTCAAGTAAGAAATAAACCAAAATTGCTAATTATTTGTTCTTATATGTATAGTTTTATTGCAATTTCAGGGAATAACTAAATTTATACTTTTGGTTCGTTATCCACATAAATACTACAATTTGTGCCAGAAAGTGAATGATCTGTACTTGAGTGATATAAAAGTCGGTAAAAATACAAAAGTGTTATCGTCTTGCATACAAATCTGTACACTAATGTATAAGATACTTTGCGTAGCATACTCATCCGTTTTTCTCATTTACATCTGTTTCCCAATCATCGCTTATACATACTACGAGATGAAAATAACACAATTCCCTGTTCATATTCCATTCATCGAGTTAACATCAACAATTGGATTCACAATAAATGTTTTACATCAAACCGCATTTTTGGCAGTGGGAGTCTTCGGCATACTATTCTACGATGTATTCTTTCTAATTATTGTGGTACATTCAATTGCGAAGGTGAACACTTTTCAAATTTCTCTCGACGACGTGGATGACGCAATTAGGGCGAATCAAAATCATACGGAACAGTTGAAGGCAGCCATACAAAATCATCAAAGCTTGATCGAATATTTTCAAGATATAAACGATACCTATAACATAATGGCAATGGTTCAAATTATATCGAGTGGTACTACTATATCGGTTGCCGTATTTTTATGGCTTTGGGATTCGTGGATCGTTTCGCCAATATTAATTATTGTTGGAACAGTTCAACTTTTTGAGTTTTGTGTACTCGGAACAATAACACAAATCGAAAATGAAGCTACCACGATTAAAATTTATGAGATGTTGTGGTTTTTGATGCCGGCCAAGGATCAACAAATTGCATTATTAATGCTGCTTCGATCACAGCGATCACACGATCTGGATGCCGGAAGTTTTGCTAAGTTGAATGTTGCAACTGGGTTGCAAGTTATGAAAATGATTTATTCGTTCGCAATGATGATCAAAGAAGTTATCGTTTGAAATAATAATAATTGTCTGTTAACTATATAAACTTCTTATATTAAATACTTAACAAGTTGACTGGACATTTAATCCACTGAATAATCTTGAATTGAATATTATTGAGAATACCAAAAAATTCTTATTACAAAAAAAAAACAAGTTTGTTCTATAATGCATGTTAGCCTAATACACTTGTTCGACTAATCACAGTTTAATAAAAGTTAAAACTCACAAATATATTATTTAATACTTTTAGCTCTTTCCCAGTTCCATCGTAACGTTCTCTCTTATACCATTATCAACAAAATCTGGATGTATGGCCTTAAGTCTGATTAACGAAGAAGTTCGGAAGACCAGTTGGCGGCGTAGTGAATGTAGGGCCGTCCTTTATTTTTTATTTGGTTTTTATGTAAGTGGTTTAGAACTTGTTTAGGTTCCAGTCGGGAATTTTGTTGAGATCTCGGTTTTTGCAAATATGATATAAGTTATTAGTTGCTTTCCAAGCGAAAATTGGTTCTGTATGGATTGAGTCACGACAACAGTACATCAAAGTTGAGGTCTTTATCGGTATAAACTAAATTATAGTTAAGGTAAGATTCAATATTCCATTTTAATATTCGATATTGACGATTGAAAAACCAAAGATGCCATAACCATCGGAAAAAATAATAACGGTCACGCCCAGATAAAGTAAACGCCAAATTCCATCCGCCAATTAAATGCCCTTTAACAATTTATTTTCTTATCGGGCTAAACTTGATTATATCTGAAAATATTTTCTCGTAATTATGTAATTGCATTTTACAAAATAGACAAATATTGATTTTCATCTGGGTGCGACAGTTATATTTTCTTCCGCTAGGGAACCCAATTTTATTTCTATTTTCTATATAAAACTGAATGCAACCAAAACTGCTATATACATTATTTTCGTGTGTGCAACCAATAATCAAAAAATATAGATGTACTTTGTTAGGTTTGAATAAAAAAATGTTCAAATAAAATATTTGAATTTCAAATATATTGTGTTCTTATTTGCTGATCATTTTGTTTCTTATTGTTGATTCCTATAGTACAGTTGATAGATTTTATTTAAAATTCATTATAAATCGTGTTTGTACTCGTACATTAATTGAATTTCAAAAATTTCAAAATGGTAAGTCATTTTGTACAATGTAATTTAAATATTTAAGTTGCTATTCTATAGTTATAAAAGTTATAATTATATTTATAAATTATTTTTTATTTATATAATTTATACAAAAACTTTATCACATACACAACACAAAATTATAGTTTATTTTCAAATGTCTTGTATGATAAACGTCAAATTGACTTGTAATTTGTAAACAAAACACAGTGAAGTAAGAAGCAACGTACGTAGCGAATGTAGTGTTAATATACGACACATGATTTTCTAGTAAAAACGTAAGCTAGTACATCGATTTTTGTTAGCTAAAGTTTATACATAATCATTCTACTGAGCTATACAAAGTCGAATCGAAAAGAATTTCATAATGTAACTATGTGCGATATAGACCATTTGACCATAAAGCTTTCATGACTTTGTCTATCGGTGGTCAATCCCAAATCTAGCCCATTGTGACATACCTTCCCAAAGGAATCGTTTCATCTCGAAATATGTTGGTATTTCGAATGAAGACCGAGATATCCGGTATTTTCAACGTGCTTAACCCATCTATCCAAGTCCAAACCGTTAAAGTGAATCGTGGTCAAGAGATGACCATATCACTCACGAATCAAACTTGCTCAGATCCTTCAAAGTTTAAAGATGCACACACCTGGCCCAAATTTCAACAAAAAGATTTTAAATCTGTTGCGTGGTCCTATCATGATCGTAATAATAGTTTCGAAAAGTGAATTTTTAGCATAACGTCCATAGGGAGAGAATATTAACACAACCATGGGAAAGAAGATTAAATATTTAATAGAGTTATAAAATATCAATTGCATTGATCCAATGTATATTATGCAACTCTATAAATATTGCATATCGAGGAGGTTAACCATCACACTCGTCGTGTAGTTTATGTGCGCAATTGCCCACTTACTCATTCCATTCGATTTTATAATTTTCCGCAATTAAATATAATTTTAATTTCTAATTTACTTTTCAATTACAAAACTTCAATATAAAAGGAATGAGCATCATGAATTCGGCTTACAGATTACGAAGAAAATTCAAGTCAAGACTACCAATAATGGCAACAAATAATTTTGAAAAGTTTAGACAACTAATTGGACGTATGCGGTCATTGAGTGTTATCGTTGGCGTTCAAGTGCTTGAACCGAATTTCAAAATAAACGTCATGACGTGTGTGACTTGTTTTGTGCTAACCACAATCGGTTTGAGTTTCATTTATATGATTTTCAATAATGTTACATTATCGTTGATCCTTGAAGGAACAATTATGATGTCGTTATTTTTTCAAGTAAGAAATAAACCAAAATTGTTAATTATTTGTTCAAATATGTACAGTTTTATTGCAATTTCAGGGAATGACTAAACTAATCCTTGTAGTTCGTTATCCACATAAATACTGCAATTTGTGCCAGAAAGTGAACGATATGTACTTGAGTGATATAAAAGTCGGTAAAAATACAAAAGCGTTATCGTCTTGCATACAAATCTGTACACTAATGTTTAAGATATTTTGCGTAGCATACTCATCCGTTTTTGTCATTTACGCCTGTTTTCCAATTATGGCTTATTTATACTATGAGAAGAAAATAACACAATTCCCGGTTCATCTTCCGTTCATCGAGTTAACGTCAACATTTGGATTCACATTGAATCTTTTACATCAAACCGCATTTTTGGCACTGGGAGTCTTCGGCGTACTATTCTACGATGTATTTTTTCTAGTTACTGTGGTACATTCAATTGCGAAGGTGAACATTTTCCAAATTTCGCTCGATGACGTGGATGACGCAATTATGGCGAATCACAATTATACGGAACAGTTGAAGGCAGCCATACAAAATCCCCAAAGTTTGATCGAATATTTTCAAGATATAGACGATACCTATAACATAATGGCATTGGCTCAAATTATATCGTGTGGTGCTACTATATCGATATCCGTATTTTTATGGCTTTGGGATTCATGGATCGTTTCGCCAATATTAATTATTGTTGGGACAGCCCAACTATTTGAGTTTTGTGTACTCGGAACAATAACACAAATCGAAAATGAAGCTACCACGATTAAAATTTATGAGATGTTGTGGTTTTTGATGCCGGCCAAGGATCAACAAATTGCATTATTAATGCTGCTTCGATCACAGCGATCACACGATCTGGATGCCGGAAGTTTTGCTAAGTTGAATGTTGCAACTGGGTTGCAAGTTATGAAAATGATTTATTCGTTTGCAATGATGATCAAAGAAGTTATCGTTTGAAATTATAATAATTGTCTGTTAACTATAATTTTCTTATAATAAAGACTTAACCTAAGTTTGTTCTATTATATGCTTCTTAGCCTAATAAACCTGTCCTACTAATCACAGTTTAATAAAATTTAATACTCAAATATATTAATTAACACTTTCAACTCTTTCCCAGTTTTATTGTAACGTTATCTCTTATACCATTATCAACAAATCTGGATGTATGGCTTAAAGTATAATAAGCGAAGACGATCGGAAGACGAGTTGGCAGCCAAGAGAATGTAGAGCCGTCCTGAAATTTTATAGCGCGTGAAGCGCAAAACTGTTATCATTTGGGTTTGATGTAAGTGGTTTTGAACTTGTTTAGGTTCTGTTTGAAATGACTAATGATTTCTTCACATAGTTCTGTTCCATCAATATTCTTGTTATTCGTAAAACTGGTACAGATAAAATAAAATGTATGGTAATGGTCTCCTTAACGACCATTATAGCATATGAAAACTTTATTTCAACAGTTTTACCTGATTATTTGGTGTCTTCTTAGTGTCTTCTTCTACTAATAGTCGTGAATTTTGTTGAGATCTCGGTTTTTGCAAATAAGAAGTTATTGCATTTGCCTGCCTCTTGCGTTCATTTTCTTTCCCTTCTTTTTCTTAAAGTAAAAGTAAAATAAAAGATATTAGTTTGTTTTCAAATCAACCAACCACTAGTACTTGCTATTGAACCGCTAGTCGTTCGTTCCGTGTCTTTGCTAAAGAATCCATAGTAAATTTAGCAAAGACACATAACGAATTACTATCGGTTCACTAGCGGTTGGTCGATTGGAAAGCAACTATTAGTGTTGCATCCATTTAAAAATAATGTAGAAATATTGTTAAGTCAAATAGAAATTGTTTTTATCATTTTTGTTTTAATTTTGCCTTTCAATTTATACGTTAATATTTTTTTGATTGCACTTTCTATCAGTCCCTATATCTTTACGATCAAAGATTACGAGTAGAATATAATATCGAGCAGAATTCATCAATACAGGGTTTCCCTATGAGTGAGAGCCCGCTGCGTTCATGTAAATAATCTAAATTCGTTCGAATATTAATCAGTGCTGTTTCATGTAAACTATACATATTATGAACATACAAGCGATAATTATCGGTAAAATTAAGTTGGTATATATATAAGAGTTTGTGAATTATTAATCGAGTTACATTATGCATAAAAATCGACAGGTGAGCTTTTACGCATAGTTATATAATTTATAGTTTATAGGCTAAATGAATAGATTTACATATTATATTATTTATACTCTTATACTGCTTGGGGTTGTTTGGGAATGTCCTTACACTACCAGGTACTATTCTTTCTTAGTTTCGAGATCAAAACTTGATAATACATTAATTATTACATTAATAATTGTATCGATGATACTAGTAATACAGATGAATACGAAATATTCCTGTACATAGTTTATTTTCTGCTGCTATGGAAAATCCTGTAGGTGGAAGATTTCAAAATGATCGAAATAACTCAATTGGTTTATTTGTATCCGCGATCCTCAATCGAGGCTATTCGAATAAAGAAACAGAGTTTCAATTTCAAGTACACGGATTTAGAGTTAAGCACCATCAATCTTAAACTCGTCAAATGAAGTGAATGACATCGGATCTTTCTACGCTGAACCTCACACAATCTGCGGATTGACTCATCGAACTCTTCAAAACAGTTTATGGTAATAAATGCGCCATGCGGGCGTTCTTCGATTTTTTGATAAGCATTAGCCCCGACCTACTTTTATCGATTTATAAACTGACTTCTGTACCTCGTTGCACAATGTTGACGATATTATTATTGCAGGTCAGAATTACGAGGATCATCGATATAAATAACCTTTAGAAAATAATAAGAAGATTGGTTCGGTATGGATTGAGTCACGAAAACAGTACATCAAAGTTGAGGTCTTTATCTGTATAAACTAAATTATAGTTAAGGTTAGATTATAACTCGATATTGACGATTGGAAAACCAAATTTGCGATACCTATCGGAGAAAAAAATAACTATCATGCCCAGATAAGGTAAACATTAAATTCCATTATAGGGTTATGCATTAAATGGATGTATACAAATTTTCAATATTGTTTTTTAAATATATTTTAGTTATTGAATTTAAGTTTTATTTAAGTTGGTGACCCTCCCAAACCACTACTAATCCACACCTGGGTCCCTGGTCCTCCAGAGGAACCTATAGTGTGGTATTAGGGAACATAAGCGTGATGAATCCAATGATCAAAGTCAACGGGTGGAAAATTGTCCGACACAGACGAGAGGCAAACCGCCAATCGATTGTGTTCAGGGTTGATTTAAAGTCCATTGAACATATCATTGGTTCCGGCTCTACTCTACAATACGTGCTTGAGCGGATTTCTATCAAGATCATATCAGGCCCGTAGAGTACAATTTTTTTTATTTTTATTATTTCTCTTTTGTTTATCTTGCTGGTGTTATCATGGCATCTATGCATGTAATTAAACAGATTAACTTGCAACATAGCAAGTCAGCTTCTGTAGAACTAAAGAAGTTGCTTGTTAACTCGCACACAGATCTATGCTTAGTTCAGGAACCTTACCTTCTCGATGGTTTGGTCTCTGGACTAAACACTCCAGGTGGCAGAATTCTTTACAAAAATTCTACCGCGAGAACCAGAGCGTGCATCTGTATCTCAAAGAATATGGATGCATCTCTTATTGAGGAGTGTAGTTCGGCTGACATTACAGCTGCTAGAATCACTCTTAACTCTCAAACTGAAGTTGTTATTGCTTCAGTGTATTTTCCTTACGATTCCGCTACTCCACCTCCCTCTGAGGAGTTTACATATCTAGTAAATTGGTGTAAGGTTAAAAACTTTCCTCTGATAGTGGGTTGTGATGCTAACGCACATCATTCTCTATGGGGGAGTACTAACGTTAATAACAGAGGTTCTGCTCTGCTTAACTACTTAAGTTCTTCTGAGTTGGACATCCTCAATGTTGGATGCGAGCCAACTTTTGTTAACTCTGCTCGAAGGGAGGTAATTGACATCAGTTGTTGCTCCATGTCCTTCTCTAAATTTATTTTAAACTGGAGAGTAACGAATGATATTCTGACCTCCGATCACAGGTGCATTTCCTTTAATATTAATCTTAAAAGAACACCGTTAAAACCCTACCGTAATCGGAAGCTTACCAACTGGGAAACATACTCTATTAAGCTTGTTTCTTTAATCGAATCTCCTAAGAAAATTCGCTCATCTGTAGATATAGAGCTGCAGGCTTCTCCACTATCAAAAGCAATCACAACAGCGTTTGAGATTTCGTGTCCACTTATTACTAACCAAAAAACTCGTAACAAACCTTTCTGGTGCTCTGCTCTAAAAAGGTTAAGGAAAACTACTAGAAAGCTGAAGAATAAGGCCAGGAAATCTAATCTTCAGTCTGATTGGGACAGCTTTTTAGCTTCTCAAAAAGTTTACAAAAAAGTAACAAAAAAAAAGTAACACCGACCCCAATTCATTTCGGCCTATCTGTCTGTCATCAACTTTTTTGAAATCTTTAGAAAGGATTGTTGATAGGTTTATTAGAGACCAACATTTAGCTACCGCTCCGCTCAGCACCACACAACATGCTTACCGTGTTGGCAAATCCTGTGAGACTATGCCTTACATGAACTTGTAACTAGGATTGAGAGATCTATGCACAACAATGAGTTTCTTGTGGGCACTTTTTTGGATATTGCAGGAGCCTTTGATAATACTTCTTTCGTCTCGATTACGAATGCATGTACTAAACATAATATCGAACCCAACATCATCAGATGGATTGAATGTATGCTTGAATCTCGTATTGTGATATGCGAGGTGCAGGATACTTTTATTTCGATCAAAGCATCCAGAGGATGCCCGCAGGGAGGTGTTCTTTCACCCCTGTTGTGGCTCCTGGTCATTGACGAACTTCTTGTTATTCTTCGTGATTCCGGTTTTGTCGCCCAAAGTTATGCTGACGATCTGGTTCTGACAGTTTCAGGCAAGCATCTGAATGTCTTATCAGATATAACTCAACACGCTCTTCTCATTATAGAACAGTGGTGTATAAATAAGGGTCTTCATGTGAACCCATCTAAAACCGACTTGGTTATTTTTACTAGGCGTAGGAATACTGCAGCTTTCTCTGTACCATCACTTTTTGGATGTAAGGTTAATAGCTCAGTCTACGTCAAACACCTTGGAGTTTTCCTGGATAATAAATTTTCTTGGAAGTATCATCTGGATTTTAAACTACAAAAAGCCACTGCTATTTTTTGGCAATGCCGTAGAGCTTTTGGTAATTCTTGGGGTTTATCCCCCAAAATATTATACTTTATCTACAAATCACTAGTTCTTCCGATGCTAACTTATACATCCGTGGTTTGGTGGCCCGTGGTTAAAGTTAAATCTTCAATTGGAAAACTTAATTGTTTGCAAAATTTGGCTTGTCGAGCTGTAACTGGAGCCATGGCTTCAACTCCGCTACTAGCTATGGAACTCATTCTAGCCCTACCCCAGTTACATTCCTTCATTTTAGGTTCAGCTGGTTCGGCTGCCTCTCGCTTGAGGAGTGTTGGGGCGTGGAATGCTCTTGGCACTATTTCAGGCCATAGATCAATTCTTGATGAATTTATACGAACGATGCCAGAAATCGACATGGTTATTGATAGGCTTCTGCCTGTATTTAATTTCCACAGATCTTTTGAGGTGTTGTATCCATCAAGGGATATGTGGTTTTCGCCAGACTTGCTCAAACAGTTGTCCGAATCACTTGTATTCTTTTCAGATGGCTCTGTCTCTGAACAGGGCACTGGCTTTGGTTACTACTGTCCATCGCATGATTTGAGATACTCAGGTAGTTTGGGAATCTACTGTACTATTCATCAAGCGGAATTAATTGCGATTACTCACTGCGTAATTTAAGCTCTAAGTCTCGTTGCCGACGGCAAAAAGATTATATTTTGTACGGGTAGTAAAACTGTACTTAACTCCTTGAACAATCCTTTAACCAGCTCTAAACTGGTAGGGGATTGTAAGAAATTTCTGAACCTCCTTGGTTGTAGCAACAAGGTAACGGTCATGTGGGTTCCAGCCCATTGTGACATTGAAGGCAACGAAATTGCAGATTGCTTGGCTAAAACTGGTTCTCGCTTACATTTTGTGGGTCCTGAACCAGCTGCTCCTCTACCTCTTCACATAGTGAAGAATACAATTAAGACCGCTACCATATCGAATCTAAAGCTTACGTGGTCAGCCACACCAACTTGACGCAAGGCGAAATACTTTGTCATAGGGCCTAACCCGAAGTTAACCAATTACGTTCTTTCATTGAATAAGGATAACTTGAGGATACTGGTTTCTATACTTACTGGCCATGGCCGATTCAAAAGCCACCTTCATCGCATGGAACTTGCCAGTGATGCCGTATGTGACGATTGTCTTGAAGATGTTGATGATAGCTTACACTTCATCAGCAGCTGTCCGGCTTTCGATCGCATGAGATTCCTTGTGTTTAACTTTTCCTTGTGTTTAAATTTACTATCTTCTCTGCCCTGGTCCAAACTGCTCCAGTTTGCTAAGGTTGCAGAGCGCATCTGTGCGCTTTGATGGAATCCAAGGCTTGCACCATGGATCCTCTGTGGCATTGAGTGCGGAACCTCTGAGGGTTCCAGCCATATTTTAATAATAAAAAATATTGAATGAATATATTTATTATTAAATTTAATTTGATGTTTGTTCTTTATACTTTACAGTATAACAACAGAATTTTGTTTTATAGTGTGTTTATGTTAAATTTATTATTCAAAAAGGTAATTTTTTCATTTTATTAATATGTCAAAATTAAATGCCTGAATATTTTATTTTCCTATAAAGTAAAACTTGATTATATCTGAAAATATTTTATTTGTGTTTCTAATGCCTCGTCTTTTTTTGGCTTAGCCGTTAGGCCACGTTGCCAAAGATTATTTTATTAATATAATATTCTTATGTTAATCTCTTTTTTTTTTTTATTTGTTTAAGAAATCTATATTTCTGTATAATATTACAACTAATCTCAGTGATTATCTAGTAAATGTTTTGTATTTTTAAGCAGTGTAGCATCTTATGGGATGAGAAAAATTGGTTCATCCCATTTCGTCCAGTCCTTTGATTTCAGTAGTTCAGGGAACCACTAATTCTAAAGGCTTTGTTCTTTTTAGGCGCTTTGGTCCATTGGTGTGATCCAGTAGGTTCCGCAGCTCCTCGTTGTCATGTTGCTGCAGTCGCAGTACATGACTCCTTGCAAGCTTAATTATTTCATCACTGACGTATTCCATGTTAAGGTCTCGATGGAGGTTGTCATTTCTAATATACCATGGAGCATTGACAATACTACGTAGTACTTTATTTTGAAATGTTTGTATGATATTAACTGTAGTTTTCTTTGCACATCCCCAAAGTTGAATGCCGTATGTCCAGATAGGTTTAAGGATTTGTTTATATAATAGTAGTTTGTTTTGCGTTGTCAGCTCAGAGTTTCTTCCAATAAGCCACTGCATTTTTCTGAATTTAAAATTCAATTCTTGTCTTTTCTTTTTAACATGTGCTTTCCACCTAAGCTTAGTGTCTAGTGTCATGCCAAGGTATTTCGCATTGTCTGAGTAAGGAATTTGTTGAAAATTCAGTCTAATCGGGATGTATTCTACTTTCTTGTTGGTGAAGTTGATGTGTGTTGATTTTGATTTAGCATTATTCTCCAAGTTTTTGTCCAAGTGTTTACTGTATTAACAGCATTTTGTAGTTTCCGTGTTGACTCGAAAATACTAATATCAGTAGTCATAATTGCAGTGTCATCAGCAAAAGTCCCTATTCTGGCTTCTGCTATATTTGGTAAATCATTTGTATACAGAAGGTATAACACAGGGCCAAGCACACTACCTTGTGGGACTCCTGCCAATATTTTCTTTAGTTTTGAGTACTCTTCTTCTTGTCTCACTCGAAAATAACGGTCATTTATGTATGACTTAAGCAATTCAAAATGTTGTTTTGGTAAATCTCGTTGAAGCTTAAATTCCAGACCATGGTGCCAAACCTTATCAAATGCTTGGGCTACGTCTAGGAATACTGCTGAACATACCTTCTTCTCTTCCAACGCCTCTTCAATCGTATCAGTGATTCTATGTACCTGTTCTATTGTTGAGTGGCCTTCTCGAAACCCAAACTGATGTGGTGGTATAAGTTTCCTAGTCTCTATAATTGGCTTGAGTCTGACGAGTCACTTTAAATAATAACACTTATTATATAGATATCTTACATTGATTATATATTTATCTTGTTTATTATTTATCTTGTATCTTGTTACAAATTAACTTACTATGATTATTTTATTTTATTCTATTATTATTTTAATTTATTTTATTCATTTTATTCTTATTATTTTATTTTATTTGCTTTATTTTAATATTATATTCCCGTGGTTCTTGTGTGTGATGATGTGTTGTTCGTGACTCGTTCCTGTAATCTGTGTGATTTCGTGACTATGCAATTTTCTTCTTTTTAGTTCTAATTTGTATTTCGTCTACTATATCTTAGTACTAAAATTGTACTAGATTAAGTACTTAAGTGACGTATTTGGTTTGTGTTTTGTGGGGTTCTACTCGGAGTAGAATTACTCGGAGTAGGTCGCCACAGTACCCCCCTGCAAGTAAATTCCCCCCGGATTAAGAAGGAAAGGAATATAGAAGGATATTAGGGATAGGTTATTATAGTTGGAAACGGACTGATTTCTTCGCTTTTGTTTGGTTAATTTTATCTGCTAAGCTGAGAATACCATATGCCGGCTTTAATCTGTCAATGGAAACATTAACATTTCGACCGTTTTGATCTAAAATGAAATGTTTCCTGAAACGACGAATGACTCTATACGGTCCTTCGTAAGGTGATGATAGGCCGGTTCGTACTCTATCGATACGAACAAAAACATACTCGCAACTTTCTAATGTTTTGGGAACAAAAACGGGAGTGGAAGTTGACTTGCGAGTGTCAACTGGAATTAATTTGCGCATGTTGTCGCGAAATTTGTTTACGAAGTCTGTTGGATCGGGATTTGCATCCTGTGAACTGGTCACGAAAAATTCTCCTGGAAGCTTGAGGACTTGTCCATATACTAGTTCTGCTGGGGAGCATTTCAGTTCATCTTTGACTGCTGCTCGTATTCCCAACAAGATAATGGGTAGCTCAGTGCTCCAATGGATAACATTTCCACGAGCTTTAAGCGATGCTTTTAGTTGTCTGTGAAAACGTTCGACCATACCATTTGCCTGTGGATGATAAGCAGTGGTACGAATTCTGTGAGCGCCTAGTAAACGCGTGAGTTCAGAGAAGAGTTTTGACTCAAATGGGCTGCCTTGATCAGTTGTGATCTCAAGGGGTATTCCAAACCTTGATACGTATTGCTCGACAAAAGTCTTAGCAATAGTGGCAGCGGTACTATCTCGAATAGGATATGCCTCCGGCCAACGAGTGAATCGATCTACAATGGTAAGTATATATATAAAACCTTCGGATGGTGGGAGCGGTCCCACTACATCCATGTGTATGTGTTCGAATCTCGACGATGGAAGATCGAAATGCCCTGGTTGTGTTTTGGTGTGCCTTTGCACTTTACTAGTTTGGCATCCGATGCAACCACGTACCCAATTTGTAACGTCAGCGTTCATGTTCGGCCAAAAATACCTACTTGATATTAATTTACGTGTAGCGCGCATGCTTGGATGAGATAGACTATGTAGTGCGCTGAAAACTACTTGTCTCTGTGACAATGGAACGAATGGTCGATGGACTCCTGTTGATGTTTCGCAATATAATTTTATATCGGATAGGATGGTAAGTTCCAATTTAAATTTAGAACTCGCGGGGCGCGATGAATTTTCGAGAAGTTCTCTCAATTCATCATCAGACTCTTGAGCCTTGGCTAAATCATCAAAGTTTAGCCTAGAAGTTTTGTCAATTCTATCAACGTGATCACACGGTCGTGACAAAGTGTCTGCGACCACGTTGTGCTTGCCTGCTATATGTTGTACGTCCGTCGTAAACTGAGCGATATAGTCTAATTGTCGAGTCTGCCGTGGACTCTTATCACTCAGGGAGGTTATTGCCGTGGTAAGAGGCTTTTGATCTGTGTAGATGGTAAATTGCCTACCTTCTACAAAATATCGAAAATGTTTTATTGCTAAATAAATAGCGAGAAGTTCTCTGTCAAAGGCTGAATACTT
The DNA here is from genome assembly GCA_963932295.1 of Tipula lateralis. NCBI lineage: Eukaryota > Metazoa > Arthropoda > Insecta > Diptera > Tipulidae > Tipula > Tipula lateralis. The sequence goes on from OZ010737.1 coordinate 43,497,617, forward strand.
CATTTCTGCTGTTGATAATTTTTTGGAAAAGAATCCTAAAGGTTGCCAACATCCGTTATTCAATTGTTGCAACACTGCGCCAACGGCAATGTTTGACGCATCTGTGGAGATACTGAATCTGGTGTTGCTCAGAGGATGGGCTAACATGGTTATGTTAGCAAGTGCACTTTTAATTTGGGCTAACGATTGATTACAGTCGTCAGGCCACGAGAACTTTTTGTTGTTCTTTGGCATCTTATTTAGATGTGCCAAGTGTGCGTGAATAGGGGACAGCAATCCGGCTAACTTTGGAATGAATCTATGATAGTAATTGACCATTCCAACGAATCGCTGAATTTGTTTAATTGATGTTGGAGCAGGAAATTCATTTATGGCTTCAACTCGCCTTGGCGAGGGTAGTATGCCATCTGCAGATATGTGGTGGCTGAGGAACTCTAGAGCGGGTATTCCGAATTCACACTTTGAAATTTGGATGTTTATTCCAAATTCGACTAACCTCTCAAACAACTGTTTGAGATGAAGTTTGTGCTCGTCCTCTTTTTTACTTGCCACAAGAATGTCGTCTATATAAACGAATACAAAATCTAGACCTTTGACCACTTCATTCATGAAGCGTTGAAATGTTTGCGCAGCATTCCGAAGACCAAAGGGCATTCTCGTAAATTCGAATAACCCAAATGGTGTGGTAATTGCCGTTTTAGGCACGTGTTCGGGCGCAATGGGTATCAGATGATAAGCTCTTACCATGTCAATTTTCGAAAAAACTTTGCATCCTTCAAGGTGCATCGAAAAATTTTGAATATGTGGAATCGGATATCGATCCGGTTCAGTGACGGCATTTAGGCCTCGATAGTCTCCACATGGTCTCCAATCAGTCCCATTTTTCTTCTGAACCATGTGAAGAGGTGATGATACCGCAGAAGATGACGGTTGGCATATGCCCAATTGAACCATATGCTCAAACTCTGCAAGCACTGTCCTATGTCTGACAGGGTCCAGACGGCGTGGTCTCGAAAAAGGCAAACGGCCTTTTGTATAAATATGGTGGACCACACTGTGTTTTGCTGGACGATTATAATTAGCATTTTTTTTACTATTTCTCATTCTTTGCAGCTGTTTGGCAACTTCACAGCCTCTGTAATTTGCTGGGTGGTGATTCCCACAGTGTATACATTTCGCTGGATCGCTTCTACTTTTGTTGCATTCTTTTGATGGATGTTTCCCAGCGCACTTTACACATCTAGGCTCCCTATTGCAGTATTTTTGAGTATGGTTATATGCCTGACAGTTGTGGCATTGTGAAATTCTACTTCTGTTCTTTTTTAATGTCTCAATTTTGACTTTCATGTTCAAGATTGCTTTGATTCCATATATCTTATCAATGCTCTCGGTGTTGTTAAATGTTAGCATGAATAGGGGTAGGCCGATTTTGGTTGTTACTCTTTCATCGTTTGAGTTTTTGGTAACCTTTTTCTTCAGAATGTTTACAGCATTTATGATTTTGAATCCTTTCTGACTAAGTTCCTCAATTATTTCATCAGTTGGGCATGTATGATGTAGTCCTCTGGCCATAACTTTGATTTGTTGCTCTGCTTTGTTTTCATACGTGAACCATTCAATGTTTTGAGCACTAATTGCATTTGCTAACATTCTGTAGGTTTCTGGATCAACTGCATTTACTTTCCAAACATTATTATTCAATGCAGTGACCTTATATTTGTCGTTTGGAACTATTTTGACTATTTGTTTAATTGTTTCGTACTCACTAACATTAAGAATATTAATGGGTGGAGGTGGTATCTCTTTCTTCATTGGTTCATTTAACTCTGCTTTTTTTTGTTGAGACACGTTAGATGTGCTAGCTGTTTGGAGTTGTACATTCTTCTGTAGATTAACTAAGTCCTTGCGTGGCTGACCAGATTGGTTTATCGGTGGTTTTCTTACGCCTTGTATTGATTGTTCCACCTCAGGCGAGGATTCTGCTTTCCTTTTTTTATTTTGGCGTTTAGTTTTAACAATTTGTTTGCGTATAAAACTCGTTTCATATGCCAATTCATCGTCATCTGTTTCATAGACGACTATAGCATTTTGGGTTTCATTTACTTGTTTCTTCTCACTTTTAATTACAGCAATTTCTTCTTTAAGCTGTTGAACCTCTTTAAAGAGTTGACCATTGAGTTGCATTAAGTTTTCTAGTGATTTTTTTAAACCAGCGTTTTCTCTAGTGACATCGTAGAGGTTTTCTTGGCTCACGCTTTCCATGCGATCCACACTAGGTTGAGATATCATATTTGGTATTTGGTCTGATGGCTTACGAAGTTCTTCGTTTTCTTTATCGTGGCTACTTATTGACGATGTTGGTGATCTCGATAATTTGGAGCTACGTCCAAATGGATTTACATTATTTGACTTGGTCGAATTTAATAATTCGTTAATCTCTGATGTATTCGATTGTGGTACATTCACTAATATTTTTAAATTTGTATCGGATTAGCTAGTATATTTTTTACCTTAAGTTTGTCCATAATCGGGCTACTGAAATATATATAATCAAATCGTAAAGAATGCGTTTTAAATTATAGGGCCTTTATCTTCATATTGTTACTTTGTACGATATAAATTATTTGAGCTTACCATTAGGCTCTTATTACATCGTCTATCGGTGGGCAATCTTAAATCTGGCCCTTTGTGACATACCTTCCCAAACGTATCCTTTCATCTTGAAACATGATGGTTGTTCGAATGAAGACCAATATATCCGGTATTTTCAACGATAGACGATGTATATCCGATATATCCGATAGACGATTAAGTAAGAGCTTGACCCATTTATTCAAGTCTCAAGCGTTAAAGTGACTAATGAGTCGCTGTCAATAGATAACTATACCATTCACGAATAGATCTCAAACAGAGCCCTCTTAGTTTAAAGATGCATGTCTTGTCTAAACTTCAACAAAAACATTAAAAATCTGTTGAATGTGGAGGTAACTCCAGAATGGTCCTTTCATGAACGCAGTAATAGTTTTCAAAAGTGATTTTTTAGTATAACGTCCATATGACACGACCATGGTAGAAAAGATTAAATATTTTATAGAGTTGCATAACATACATTGAATCAATTGCATTGATCCAATGTATATTATGCAACTCTATAAATTTAGCATATCGAGGAGGTTAACCACCCCACTCTTCGTTTAGTTTATGTGCGCAATTGCTCACTTTCTCATTCCATTCGATTTTATAATTTTCCGCAATTAAATATAATTTTAATTTCTAATTTAATTTCCAATTACAAAACTTCAATATAAAAGGAATGAGCATCATGAATTCGACTTACACATTACGAATAAAATTCAAGTCGAGACTACCAATAATGGCAACAAATAATTTTGAAAAGTTTAAACAACTAATTGAGCATATGCGGCCATTGAGTGTTATCGTTGGCCTTCCGCTGCTTGAACCGAATTACAAAATAAACTTCATGACGTGTGTGACTTGTTTTGTTCCAACCACAGTCGGTTTGAGTTTCATTTATATGATTTTCAATAATGTTACATTATCGTTGATCCTTGAAGGAACAATTATGATGTCGCTATTGCTTCAAGTAAGAAATAAACCAAAATTGTTTAGTATTTGTTCAGATATGTATAGTTTTATTACAATTTCAGGGAATGACTAAACTAATACTTGTACTTGGTTATTCACATGACTACTATAATTTGTACCAGAAAGTGAACGATATGTACTTGAGTGATATAAAATTCGGTAAAAATGCTAAAGTGTTATCGTCTTGCATAAAAATCTGTACACTAATGTTTAAGATATTTTGCGTAGCGTACTCATCCGTTTTTGTCATTTACACCTGTTTCCCAATCATCGCTTATATATACTACGAGATGAAAATAACACAATTCCCTGTTCATATTCCGTTCATCGAGTTAACATCAACATTTGAATTCACAATAAATGTTTTACATCAAACCGCATTTTTGGCAGTGGGAGTCTTCGGCATACTATTCTACGATGTATTCTTTCTAATTATTGTGGTACATTCAATTGCGAAGGTGAACACTTTTCAAATTTCTCTCGACGACGTGGATGACGCAATTAGGGCGAATCAAAATCATACGGAACAGTTGAAGGCAGCCATACAAAATCATCAAAGCTTGATCGAATATTTTCAAGATATAAACGATACCTATAACATAATGGCATTGGTTCAAATTATATCGAGTGGTGTTACCAAATCGGTTGCCGTATTTTTATGGCTTTCGGAATCGTGGATCGTTTCGCCAATATTAATTATTGTTGGGATAGTTCAACTATTTGAGTTTTGTGTACTCGGAACAATAACACAAATCGCAAATGAAGCTACCACGATTAAAATTTATGAGATGTTGTGGTTTTTGATGCCGGTTACCGATCAAAAAATCGCACTTTTAATGCTGCTTCGATCACAGCGATCGAACGATTTGAATGCTGGAAGTTTTGCTAAGTTGAATGTTGGAACTGGGTTGCAAGTAATGAAAATGATTTATTCGTTTGCAATGATGATCAAAGAAGTTATCGTTTGAAATAATAATAATTGTCTGTTAACTATATAAACTTCTTATATTAAAGACCTAAGTTTGTTCTGTATGCTTCGTATCCTGATAAGCCTGTTCGACTAATCACAGTTTAATAAAAGTTAAAACTCACATATATATTAATGAACACTTTTAACTCTTTCCTTTATCTTTTCATCGTAACGTTCTTTCTTATACCAATATCAACAAAATCTGGATGTATGGCCTTAAGTCGAATTAACAAGGAAGATCGGAAGACGAGTTGGCGGCCAAGTGAATGTAGAGCCGCCCTGAAATTTTTTTGATGTAAGTGGTTTAGAACCTGTTAAGGTTCCATTTGAGATGGCATTATAACCGTATAACTAATGATTTCTTCACATAGTTCTGTTCCATCAATATCCACGTTATCCCCATCAATTAATAGAACTGAATGAAATGAAAGACTTTAATTTTGAAATTATGTAGTGGATCTAGGATAGATTAATCTTTGAAACGACCAGTTGAAATGGCAGGAAACTGACTTTCAATTTCAATGGCTTCACCAATCACCTTTGCTTCTTCGATTACTTTCAGGACACATGAGTCGGTTCGGTAACTTCTTAAAAAATTAAGCATCTCTTCTAACGCGCTAACACACACTAACACATTCAATTTTGGATTTTAATTAAAACACGGTTGACTTTCGACAAGTATATCTTATCACAAAACGAGGCTACAAATGAATTTAAATGAAGAATTGCTTTTGGGTAAGACTCCTGCTTCTCATTTTGTGTGGCTCTTCGAATTAATATCTAAATGGATGCTTACTATAGTGCATCGTATATTTGGTCAAGCTATAGTTTTAGACGCAATTGATTTCAGTAGTGGTAACCACACGTTTGAAGGAGTGATGAGATTCAAGTATCTTGGATCTCTCATCACTCACGATAATAGTGTGGGAGAGGATATCAAGGTCCGCCTTGCCGCTGGCAATCGGGCTTTGTATCCTCTACGTCCACTGCTGAAATCAAAATATCTTGCAAATACGGATAAGCTGAAACTGTACAGAGTGTTGATCAGACCCGTTGTCATGTATGGATGTGAGAGTTGGACCTTGACGGATGAGTACGAAAGATGGCTTCTAACATTCGAGAGAAGAATCATGCGTGTGATATATGGTCCAAAACGCGACGTCGATGGCACTTACCGAGTTCTTTTCAATCACGAGATCAGGAATTTAATGCAAATTCCTGATATCGTGCATGAAATTAAAGGACAGCGAGTACGCTGGCTCGGACACGTTCTGCGTGCTGATCCGAACCGAATGATTCAGCGAACCTTTAAGGGTGAACCGCCTTTCGGTAGGCGAAGAGGTCGCTGTAGGCGACGATGGCTCCACGGCGTAGAGAGCGATCTGGCTTCTTCAAACTGCCTACAACGGTTTGAAGAGCTGGCTCGTGATCGAAACCAATGGAGTCAGATTGTTGACACGGTACGGGCCAATAATGGCCTGTAAAAGCCGTTAAAAAAAAAAAAAAAAAAAAAAAAAAAAAAAAAAAAAAAAAAAATAGTTTTAGACGGTTTAAGGCAGAGATTCTGCTTTCTCCGTTAGTACGTCTCATCGGCATGTTGAAGAGGAAAAATACACAAATTTGTTGTATGATACTAAAAGTGTTTGCTATATGCAGCATCATTGATAACTAAATTACGATAATGACAGCCGCATGGTATAAATACAGCACGTGGATTTATTTGTAAGATGCGGTTTTGTACGTTTGCATGTTTACCCTTCATATTGGCACCATTATAATAACCTTGTCCCCTTAAGTTTACGACAACAATTTTGCTCTCACGCAATTCTTCAAGAATTATTTTTGTTAACACTTATCCGGATGTGTCACTGGAATAAAGCCGAGAAAATGTTCCTGAATCTCAAATTCATCCGTGCCTTGCTTAGCACATCTTGCAATTAGTGTCATTTACTCAACTTGGCTTTTATCTGAAGTCCAATCTACAATTTTCGAATAGTATTTACTCTTCTTGAATTAATTAACTATCTGCAATTGAATTTTGTTTGAAAGAAGTTGTATATTATTACATACTTAGATATTTGGTGGCTTTGGTGGTATTTGGTGGCTTTCAAATCTAAAAAAAATGGGTTTTCTATTGTTAGTTTATGGCGCCTCTATTTTCAGATTGTTACTATGCACGCTATAGACCATTTGAGCTGACCATTAAGCTTTCATTACTTCATCTATCGATGAGCAATCTCAAATCTGCACGCACTGTCTTTTACCCTCGTCAATCAAGCTCGATTGAACCATACCTTCGCAAACAAATACTGTAAGTCCTGAAATATATTTGTTCTTCGAATGAAGACCAAGATTCAAACCGTAAAAGTGACTGATGAATCGCTGTCAAGAGATGAACATATCCACTCACGAAAAAATTTCACTCAGCCCTCTAAGTTTAAAGATGCATCCACCTGGCCCAAATCTCAACAAAAATATTTAAAATCTGTTGAATGTGGAGGTAACTCCGAATGGTCCTTTCATGAACGCAGTAATAGTTTGATATATTTTAGCATGGCGGTTCTTATGACACGGCCATGCGACAGAGGATTAAATATTTTATAGAGTTCCATAATGTACATTGAATCAATTGCATTGATCCAATGTATATTATGCAACTCTATAAATATTGCATATCGAGAAGGTTTACCACCACACCCGTCGTGTAGTTTATATGCGCAATTGCTCACTTACTACTACTACCATGCGATTTTATAATTTTCTAATTACAAATATTCAATATAAAAGGAATGAGCATCATGAATTTTGTTACAAATAACGTATAAAATTCAAGTCAAGACTACCAATAATGGCAACAAATAATATTGAAAAGTTTAGACAACTCATTGGGCATATGCGGTCATTAAGTGTTATCGTTGGCCTTCAAGTGCTTGAACCGAATTATAAAATAAACTTCATGACGTGTGTGACTTATTTCGTTCCAACCACAGTCGGTTTGAGTTTTATTTATATGATTTTCAATAATGTTACATTATCGTTGGTCCTTGAAGGAACAGTAATGATGTCGTTATTCCTTCAAGTAAGAAATAAACCAAAATTGTTTATTATTAGTTCTTATATGTATAGTTTTATTGCAATTTCAGGGAATGACTAAATTTATACTTTTGGGTCGTTATCCACATAAATACTACAATTTGTGCCAGAAAGTGAATGATCTGTACTTGAGTGATATAAAAGTCGGTAAAAATACAAAAGTGTTATCGTCTTGCATACAAATCTGTACACTAATGTTTAAGATATTTTGCGTAGCATACTCATCCGTTTTTGTCATTTACATCTGTTTCCCAATCATCGCTTATATATACTACGAGATGAAAATAACACAATTCCCGGTTCATATTCCATTCATCGAGCTAACGTCAACATTTGGATTCACAATAAATGTTTTACATCAAACCGCATTTTTGGCAGTGGGATTTTTCGGCATACTATTCTACGATATATTTTTTCTAATTATTGTGGTACATTCAATTGCGAAGGTGAACACTTTTCAAATTTCTCTCGACGACGTGGATGACGCAATTAGGGCGAATCAAAATCATACGGAACAGTTGAAGGCAGCCATACAAAATCATCAAAGTTTGATCGAATATTTTCAAGATATAAACGATACCTATTCCATAATGGCAATGGTTCAAATTATATCGAGTGGTGCTACTATATCGATATCCGTATTTTTATGGCTTTGGGATTCATGGATCGTTTCGCCAATATTAATTATTGTTGGGACAGCCCAACTATTTGAGTTTTGTGTACTCGGAACAATAACACAAATCGAAAATGAAGCTACCACGATTAAAATTTATGAGATGTTGTGGTTTTTGATGCCGCCCAAGGATCAACAAATTGCCCTTTTAATGCTGCTTCGATCACAGCGATCGAACGATCTGGATGCTGGAAGTTTTGCTAAGTTGAATGTTGCAACTGGGTTGCAAGTTATGAAAATGATTTATTCGTTTGCAATGATGATCAAAGAAGTTATCGTCTGAAATTATAATAATTCTCTGTTAACTATAATTTTCTTATATTAAAGACTTAACCTAAGTTTGTTCTATTATATGCTTCTTAGCCTAATAAACCTGTCCGACTAATCACAGTTTAATAAAAGTTAATACTCAAATATATTAATTAACACTTTCAACTCTTTCCCAGTTTTATTGTAACGTTATCTCTTATACCATTATCAACAAATCTGGATGTATGGCTTAAAGTATAATAAGCGAAGACGATCGGAAGACGAGTTGGCGGCCAAGAGAATGTAGGGCCGTCCTGAAATTTTATAGCGCGTGAAGCGCAAAACTGTTATCATTTGGGTTTGATGTAAGTGGTTTTGAACTTGTTTAGGTTCTATTTGAAATGACTAATGATTTCTTCACATAGTTCTGTTCCATCAATATTCTTGTTATTCGTAAAACTGGTACAGATAAAATAAAATGTATGGTAATGGTCTCCTTAACGACCATTATAGCATATGAAAACTTTATTTCAACAGTTTTACCTGATTATTTGGTGTCTTCTTAGTGTCTTCTTCTACTAATAGTCGTGAATTTTGTTGAGATATCGGTTTTTGCAAATATGAAGTTATTGCATTTGCCTGCCTCTTGCGTTCATTTTCTTTCCCTTCTTTTTCTTAAAGTAAAAGTAAAATAAAAGGTATTAGTTTGTTTTCAAATCAACCAACCACTAGTACTTGCTATTGAACCGCTAGTCGTTCGTTGCGTGTCTTTGCTAAAGAATCCATAGTAAATTTAGCAAAGACACACAACGAATTACTAGCGGTTGGTCGATTGGAAAGCAACTATTAGTGTTGCATCCATTTAAAAATAATGTAGAAATATTGTTAAGTCAAATAGAAATTGTTTTTATCATTTTTGTTTTAATTTTGCCTTTCAATTTATACGTTAATATTTTTTTGATTGCACTTTCTATCAGTCCCTATATCTTTACGATCAAAGATTACGAGTAGAATATAATATCGAGCAGAATTCATCAACAAACCCTGCCCTATGAGTGAGAGCCCGCTGCGTTCATGTAAATAATCTAAATTCGTTCGAATATTAATCAGTGCTGTTTCATGTAAACTATACATATTATGAACATACAAGCGATAATTATCGGTAAAATTAAGTTGCTATATATACAAGAGTCTGTGAATTATTAATCGAGTTACATTATGCATAAAAATCGACAGGTGAGCTTTTATGCATAGTTATATAATTTATAGTTTATAGGCAGTGAGCTAAATTAATAGATTTACATATTATATTATACGCTTATACTGCTTGGGGTTGTTTAGGAATGTCCTTACACCACCAGGTACTATTCTTTCTTAGTTTCGAGATCAAAACTTGATAATATATTAATTATTACATTAATAATTGTATCGATGATACGAGTGATACAGATGAATACGAAATATTCCTGTACATAGTTTATTTTCTGCTGGTATGGAAAAATGCTGTAGGTGGAAGAGTTCAAAATGATTGGAAATAACTCAATTGGTTTATTTGTATCCGCGATCCTCAATCGAGGCTATTCGAATAAAGAAACGGAGTTTCAATTTCAAATACACGGATTTAGAGTTAAGCACCATCAATCTTAAACTCATCAAATCAAGTGAATGACATCGGATCTTTCTACGCTGAACCTCACACAATCTGCGGATTGACTCATCGAACTCTTCAAAACAGTTTATGGTAATAAATGCGCCATGCGGGCGTTCTTCGATTTTTTGATAAGCATTAGCCCCGACCTACTTTTATCGATTTATAAACTGACTTCTGTACCTCGTTGCACAATGTTGACGATATTATTATTGCAGGTCAGAATAACGAGGATCATCGATAATAAGATTGGTTCGGTATGGATTGAGTCTGTAACGGTCGGTAATTCTACCCTAGGCAAAAATTATTTGAATTATTTTTGTTGATTAAATCAAGATCATTTTTAAATAATTTTTTTTGACGAGAAAGAATACATGTATATTGTAAATGCACTAATTGCATCGATTATCGATTTTTGCAATATTGTTAATCGATTGTTGAGTCGTGATGATGTCTTTGTTTTTACCTCTACTTAAGAGCGTTAATTTTTTTTAGGGGAAGCTAATTTTGTGTTTTGAGGGAGAACAATTTTTTTTGGTTAGAGTTGAAATAGACGTAAGACTAGAAACATCATCCACGCAAATGATTAAAAATTGAAAAAAATTGTTAAAAATAAAGAAAAAAAAACTTAAAAATTAATTTCTTTAATCAATTTTAATCTTTATTTAATTCCTGTATTTATTGGCCGTTCAATTTGCTGTGGCCTACAAAATTGCGTGAGAGAAAGCAAATAAATTCACTCAGCTTTATCGTAGTCTCGTGGCGATATATATTCATTCCGCAGTGGTGGGCAAGAGACGTGTCGCGAAACCACCGTTGTATTACCATCAAATTTTGTTGGTCGTTCACGTTGTTGTCTTGGAAAAGAAAAACACGTGAAATTCAAGACAAATCAACGAGTTAACCCATCGTTGATGTGAAGAGTTGCGGTAAGACAAAGGAAAAACAGCAGCTTACACCTTTAGTGGAATAAACCGTTCCTGCGAATATTCGACATCGTGTTCTTTGGTGCTATCTGGATGCAGTTATTTCTTCTGTGGTCAAGTGGGGCCGGATTAACCGTGGTGATCTCATTTACCGGAGCTGCTGACCATGCTTGTGCACTGAATTTCGTCGCTCCAGAAGTTTACAAGAAAAAAAAACAAATTAAAATGTGCGGTTAAGTTTTAGTGAGTGGTGTGTGTCTGTGATGTGTGGTGATGCGATGTGTTGATAATGGGTCGAGTAAAAGGCACATGATTTTTTTTTATTTTTCTGTACGATGGTTGCATTAGATGAGCCCTCCCAGCTGACTCACCCGACGCCAGCATGTGCCGCCACGGCAACATGATCCGTTACAAGTCACGAAAACAGTACATCAAACACTGAGAGAAAAAGTATTCTAACTTAAAGAAATCATAATTCATAAATCAAGAAACTCCAAATTAGCAAAAAATCAAGAATAAAGTGATTTATAAAAAAATATTATGTTTAAATTAAATATATAAAACATAATTTCATTTTTAAAACACCTTATTGAATTAAAATTTATTTTCTTAGTTTGAGAAAGCACAAAAATTCTTAGTTCAAGAAAAAGTTGACTTGTTTTCATAACTAACAGTTTTGATTTAATAATTTTATTCTTGACATGAGATTTTCACCTAATCTATAAAATTAAGCGATTTTTACTCTTAATGTTAGTATAATTATTAATTGAAATTATGATCAAACAAAGAATCGTTATTTCTCAAAATTGGATACATATTGCTGTTTAATATTGAGATAAAAACTGAATTAATTCGAGAGTTAAAATGATAAAAAAGTAATCAAAGTTAACATGTATAACATATAAAAATTATTTATATATATATATATATATATATATATAT